>CM026420.1:15068744-15124650 GCA_014858505.1 Corymbia citriodora subsp. variegata | reverse complement strand
GCTGTCCAGTCTGAGGACGCCGTAAGTGCTGGAGGTGAGGGAGACCACGTGGTTGGGCACGGGGACCGGGCGGGTCGAGCGGCGGCCGCCATTGTCGGAGACGGCCCGACCATTACGGTGCTGACGATCCTCGCGTTCCCGTTCTTTCCGGACGTGCTTGGAAGAGACGCAGCCCATTGCTCCTTTCTCTCTGTATTTTTCCTCTGGCTTCGAGTTCGCGAGTGGCTTTTGTTCGTGATGTTCCTTTTCTTTTTTTTTTTTGGAATTGTTGTGTCGGGATGGTAACCGTTGGCCTGTCCGAAAACGGGCCCCAACGGTCGAAAATTCGAATGTGAACGGAGGATTAAATGAAAATGTTAAAAACAGTGGCACACATCAGCACGATGGAAAGTGTGTGTTTTGTCGGGAGCCCCGTGGCGTTTTATTTTCGCGGCCCCCGCAGCTTTTGGAAATTAGCTTTTTGGCCCCTCGCTCGGCGACAATTGTTTACAATTTTGACTTTTCCTTGTTTACAATTTTGACTTTTCCTTCTTCAAAATCCATAATAATGCCAAACAAAAGACAATAATACTACTACTACCATAAGAAGCGTCCGTCAGCAACGCATTTACCTCAATCTCTTGCAATATATAATGTTGATATGTAGATTCACATATTCCTTTTTCCTTGATATTTTGAAATTGGAATAAACTTAGTTGTGGACACAATAGCCTCGAAATTTTTTAAATATGTTATCAAATGTTATATTGAGATTTTTGTGTGTAGAGATTTAAAGTATTTTTAATGTCAAGTTCCAATAGTTACTTCTCACCATAGTCAAAAGTAGAATTGTGGCCAAAAGTTATGTGTGTTTGCCAACGATTTGCCAAACAGCTCATGAAGTCTCTTGAGTGAAAGATGTGACCATTTTGAGTTGAAATTTGGCTTGGCAAAGCCAAAAATGCTGTCCCGATCTTCTTCTTCAATTTGCAATCTTCATGTTAGCTTGTCGGTGGCTTGGGACCCAAGTGAGAGAGACTCACCTAGGTTGCCATCAACCCTAGGGGTTGGGTTGACCCAACTAGATGCCACCCCAAAGGGTCCTACGACCTCTAGTGATAGTGCCATCCTTTCAGATAATTGTATAATTTTAGTACTTTTTTTAAAAAAATTTCCTCATCATTTAAAATGTGTTTTATTGTAATGAGTAATTTTCACGTTACCAAACACTATTCAATTTCAATTGACACTGTTCAACTAATTTTGCCTAAATTCAAAGTTTTGAATACAAAAGCATTGCCAAACTCACCATGGAATCCTCAAATATATAATTCGCGTCCGTACAATCAATTTCCTCAATCATTCGAGTCCATTGTCCTTCCCACTATCATTTCTTTTGGTTAAAATTGTCCATCCCACTATTTATAAGTGCGTTCAAGTCACTGTCTCTATGCATGCCATGATAATAGTGTCACTCTCATTTGTTGCAAACGCATCACGTGATGAAGAAAACCGAAACATCTTCAACAGAAATATCACTTTGGGAAGTGTATCATTAAGAGATCGATCGAAGAAGTAGACCAATTGAGGTGTGTGAAAGTCGATTCAGGTACCACTTGATTGTCATAATAGAAAGTTTTAAAGAATGTAACGAGATTCATGGGCCAATGCACTAGATGCAAAATGCAAAGAGCAGCCTTTCTAAATAGGGGGAAATTGCGTATAAACGTGGCAATTGAATAATGTAATTGTGATTACACAACCCAAGACCCTTCTCTCTGCCCCTCCGGTGGCAGCTTTCTCCCTGCCCCTCCGGTGGCAGCCTTTCCATAATACCCTAACTGAACCCTAAAATCCCAATGCAGCTTCTTCATCATCTTTCCCCCGACTAGGTGGGGCACCAGCCTTCACCTCTTCAATCTCCTCATGCCTTCTCGAGACCAAAGAAGTAGTGGGCGAGTCTGATGGTAAAGAAGTGTAAATCTGGAGACAGATGCCGTCCCAGCGCCCAAGCCTTCTGCCGCTCAACCAGAACTGATGGAGAAGGTATGATAAATCTCGGCTTTGAGCTCCCACAGTGCTGATAAATTAGGGCTCCCTTCATTCCAGAATAGCAAAACCCTAGCCTCAAAAACCCCTGCTCATAACCCTGTCTAAATCATCGACTCTTTGTCTTGAACCACCCCACATAGACAGAATATTTAGGTCAGATGGAAGAAGTGGATGAGAATCACCTCAGATTGCTCGCCCTTTGTAATCGAATGGGGCGATTATGGTCTGAGGAAGATATTGCAGACCTGTCTGGCAGCATTCCGGAAAAAGTGCAGCATGAGAGTGCCCTCATCCTATATGGTAAACTGTTTTCCAAGCCAAGTGTCAATTTCCAAGCATTCACTACAACAATGAGAAGAGTATGGAAATTAGACACAGTCAAATGTGAAATGATAGAGCTAGGTTTCTTTATGTTTCTATTTGAGTCCGCAGACGACAAAAAAAGAGTGCTGGACACAGGCCCGTGGTCCTTTGCTAGCAATTTACTGGTGTTGCAAGAAGGCGACCCTACAATCCCAGAACATTGCTACGAATTCACCCATTATTCGTTTTGGGTGCATCTAGTAGGCCTCCCAAGAGCAGGACTCACTAAAGAAGCTATTAAATGTATTGCTTCCAAACTAGGAAGAGTGGAGGAAATTAAAATAGATGCAAGGAATACTAGTTCTAGCAAGGTTGGAAGAGCGAAGGTGAGATTGAATCTCACAAACCCCCTAAAAACTGGAACAATCATCAACTTGGGTGGTAGGAAATGGTGGATAGATTTCAAATATGAACGACTACCACATTTTTGCTATTCGTGTGGTTGCATAGGTCATTATGCAAATTTCTGTCAGAAAATCCCATATGAAGAAACAGAGCTGCCGAATGACAAACCTGGGAATTATGGCTCGTGGCTAAGGGCTGAGGTGAAAGAAAACAGTCCCTGCTGGAAAATCTTCTTTGGTGACATCCATACATCCTTTGAGGAAAAAGAACCTAAACCTGCAACACAAATCCTCCCTGAGGACATGGCCATATAGCAAACACCAGAAAACAATGATCGTGCTTTAGTCCTATACAGATCCATGGGTCAAAGTTGTTTTCCAGAAACCCCACCCATAGACCCTCGAGTCAATGATAAAGGCAAGAGTATACAGCGGAATCACCTTCCTGAACAACCCAAGACAGCAAGCAAAAGGGAGCAAGTAATGCAAAGGAAAGAGAAGAGGACAGGGTATAAATCCCAAGTAACAAAAAAACAAAAAAGATTTGCACCCTATGGCAAGTAGGGTAGTTTAGACAACCTGTTGAACGAAGGAAATCTACTGGAAACACCTATAATTCTGTGGGAAGAGGTTAGTGAAAGGGCTCTGGTGGCTAGCCCAAATCAGCCACCCAAGAATACATGAGGATACTCAGCTGGAACTATCAAGGGCTGGGCAATCCCTTGACAGTCCAGAACCTTCGAGCCATAGTGGCTCATGATAGGCCCAACTTAGTCTTCCTTATGGAAACTAAGAATAAAGAAGTGGTACTTGAGCGTCTGAAAACACGCCTCCAATACAAGAACTCAACTATTGTCAATCCGGTTGGTATCGGGGGTGGATTAGCACTACTGTGGGATGAGGAGATTCAGGTGGAAGTGATATCAAATACGCGGGAAATGTTTGACACACATTGTAAATTGAACAGCATAGGCTCTCCAATGAGGATCACCTTCATTCATGCTTCAACCAACTACCAAGAGCGACTAAACCTATGGCATACTTTATACAGCAATTCTGGCCAGATCAAAGGACCTTGGCTTTGTCTAAGGGACTTCAATGAGGTCTTATATGAGTGGGAGAAGGCTGGTAAACGGGATGCGGACCGCTATCGCATGGTATCCTTCTGTGATTTCATCAATTCATGCTCACTAATGGATATTGAGAGTAAGGGGTGTTCCTATACATGGTCAAATAATCGAGAAGGAGCTGACCTTGTCAAAAAAAGACTAGATAGGGCACTTTGCAATATGCAATGGCGAGTTCTCTTCCCGGATGCTAAAGCCTATGCACTACCTGCCATCGAATCCGACCACAGCCCTATTCTCCTATCTTTAGACGACAGGGGGACGAAAAAACAAAAAGCTTTCCGTTTCGAAGCATTCTGGTCTGAACATCCAGATTGCAAAGAGGTAGTTAAAACAGCATGGCATAAGGAGACTGGAAATCAACAGGGTGTTGTGGGCAAAATAAAGAAAGTAGTGGCTGCCTTGGGAAAATGGAGCAAAGAAAACTTCAAACATGCAGCTCGCAGAATAGACTACCTCAAAAGGAGACTGACTAAAATCAGTAACATGCAGGGTGACAATTACAATGCTGCAGAATACAGACAAATAGTTGGGAAGATTGAAGAACTCTGGAGACAGGAAGAGTTGTATTGGGGAATGCGTTCCAGAATTAATTGGATGAAGTGGGGAGATAAAAACACAGCATATTTTCACGCAACTACCATCCAGAGAAGGCAATGGAACAAAATTTCAATGCTCCGCCTAAATGACAACACATGGTGCAGAAACCCGGTGCAGATAGAACAGCATATTAACGAGTTTTACAGATCATTATATACATCAGTAGGGTGCAGAAATTACCAGCCTGTATTAGCACAATGCTCGAGAGTAGTCGCTCAAACGATGAACAACGCCTTGCTGGAAAAAGTCTCGAGAGAGGAAGTACACCAGGCAGCTTTTCAACTAGGTGCTACTAAGGCCCCCAGACCAGATGGTTTAAACGGCCTCTTCTATCAACATCACTGGGCAGACATTCAAGAGGACATACACAAAATGGTGGACAACTTCTTCAGTCAAGGTACTTTCGACCCTACAATTAACAAAACACAGCTCATACTCATTCCAAAAATGGCCAATCTTGAGAACATTTCATAGTATAGACCAATTAGCCTTTGCAATTTTCTCTATAAAATCATTGCTAAGGTTATGGCTAATAGGATGAAACCTTGGCTCCCGAATATAATATCCCAAGAGCAAAGCGCCTTTGTGGGAGGGCGACAAATACAGGACAACATATCAATAGTACAGGAGGTCCTTCATCAAATGCGAATCAGAAGAAGGAAAAGGAAATTTCAAGCTGTGTTAAAACTTGACATGCAAAAAGCCTATGACAGGGTCGAATGGGACTTCCTTTGCGATTGCATGAAACAAATGGGGTTCGATGAAAGATGGGTCTTAATGGTTAAATACTTTCTTTCCTCAGTGACCTTCAGCGTACGTATTAATGGGGGAATGCAGTGAGTTTTTTGCACCAACCAGAGGGATCAGACAAGGGGACCCATTATCACCATACCTTTTCATAATCATAGCTAACTCCCTCTCCTCCCTCATTTCTAAAGCTATGTCTGATGGAAGCTTGAAGGGTATACAGTCGAATACCCACTGCCCAGCACTTTCTCACTTGCTGTTCGCGGATGACGCGATATTCTTTTTGAATGCTACTACTCAAGAGGCTGAGCAACTATCAAACACCCCAAACCAATACTGCTATGCATCGGGCCAATCGGTGAACCTAAACAAGTTAGGTATTTTCATAGAGAGAAGCTGTCCCCAGACCTTAAAACAGAATATTGCAGTTGTTCTGAGGGTTCCAATCATAGAGAAAACAGGAAAGTACTTGGGAATACCTTCAGATTGGGGCCAAACAAAAAAACAACTCTTCTCTTGGATCCTCGCACGGGTGGACAAGAAGTTGGCAGGGTGGAAGGAAAGACTAATTTCTAAAGCAGGCAAGGAGATCCTGATCAAAACGGTAGTCCAAGCCCTCCCTCAATTTGCTATGTCAATTTTTAAGATCCCAATGTCGATGTGTCGAGCAATTGAACAGAAAATCTCTTCCTTTTGGTGGAAACAAAATGTCCTAAGGAAAGGCATCCATTGGAAACAATGGGACAGATTAAAAGATAGGAAAGACTGCGGGGGCCTAGGATTCAAAGACCTAGCTGACTTCAACAAAGCAATGTTGGGGAAACAGGCTTGGCGGATGTTAAACTACCCGAACACTTTGTGGAGCCAACTCTATAAGGGTATTTATTTTCCCAGAGGGGATTTCTGGTTAGCGACAAAAGGTAACAGACCGTCGTGGGGGTGGCAAAGCCTACTAGAAGGACGGGAAAAAATAGAACCCGATGTTAAATGGGCAGTGGGGGATGGACAGAAAATCCGAATTAGAGAGGACTGATGGCTGAACTCTGGAAGAATCGGAGGTCCGGCAAACAGAAATGATCCGGTACTGGTAGCTGACCTAATTAACGGAAACACAAGACAATGGAACACCCAAGCAGTTGAAAATCTCTTTGATGAGGAACGCACACGAGAAATCCTAGCTACGCCCTTAAGTGTTCTTCCCACCCCTGATTGCCTAGTGTGGACAGCCAATACTTCCGGAAAATATACAGTTAAAAGCGGCTACAACAGAATCCGAGGCACCCAATCACCCCGCACAACTGAACAACCATCATCATCATACCAGGTACCCAAAAAACTATGGACACAAATATGGAATCTTCGAACCTCGCCTAAAGTCAAATTCCTAGTATGGAGTATTTGCAACAATGCCCTACCAACGAAGGAAAATTTAGTTAAACGGCAAATCATACCGGATGCGACATGCCCATTCTGTGGTGACGCCCCTGAAACAACAGAGCATATTTTTATCCTCTGCCCACGGACAAAGGAAATCTGGTCAGATCGCAGCTTGGGGGTACACTACTCGGCGTCGAACATAACCAGAGCAGATAAGTGGATCTGGGAAACACTTACCAACAGAACAGAACCGGAGGCAAAGGAACTCTTCGCCGAAGTGCTTTGGTCGATGTGGAAGGCCCGAAACAAATTCATTTTCCAGGCTCGCACAACATCAACAAACCAGCTGTTAGAAGACGCCAAACACAACAAGCAGCTATATCAAAAGTGGAATGGCAGAAGATCTGGAAAAGAAAACCCCACCTCTTCGCAAGCGGTGTCCGAACCCAGATCTGCAGAAATCCTCAGCAAGCTGAACGTGGACTGCTCTTGGAATAGCTTGAATATGGAGGGCTCAGTTGCGGGAGTTTGGTGAGACAATGCGGGGGTGCTGATCGACGGTTTCACAAAGAAGATTCTAGCCCCTTCGGCTCTGATTGGAGAAGCCCTAGCCATCCGCGAAGGGCTTCTTTTTCTGAAGACAAAGTCGACAAGTACAAGCTGCAAAAACTAGGGAGATAGCTTACGAACTGAACTACTCTCTGACTGCCTAACAGCAGTTCAGTTCATCCTGGGCCAGGCTGACACTTCATGGGCCGCGCACCAGCTTGTTGAAGACTGCCGTGGGCTTCTGAGCGAAATGAAACAAGTTGAGCTGAACTACTCTCCTCGGGACCAAAACCGTGCCGCCGATTGGGTTGCAAGAGCCCATAATGCAAACACTCTCCCGTCAAATTGGATTACACGACCACCGCAATCACTGAAGCTGATTTTATGTTCCGAACTTAATCTTTCTTGTAATCCCTCATTTACGGATTATTAATGCTAAATCTATATTTCTGACCAAAAAAAAAAAAAAAAGGCTTGGGCTCCGGCGTCAGAGTGTAGCTTTTGGTTCTTTTCTCATAGCTGTTTTACAAAGTCATCAAGAATTGAGGATGAATTAAGCTGAAAGAGAAGAACCCTCAACAGCGGTGGCCTTTTGCTGCAACAACAGCTATCTTCGCCCGATGGCAATTTTGAGAAAAGCAAGTTATTTGATTCTATGGATTTAGAGATAGTAACTAACCAGTTCAACCGAAATGGAATTCTCAATCAACTATTAGGATGTTGTTTGGAAATGCAACTCTCACTCCTAGTTTATGAATCATGCCCAATGGGACTCTTTACTAGTATCTCTATGACCCAAGCGACAACTTTCCTGTATCCTCAATGTGTGCATACAGGTTGCAACCGAAGTTGCAGGAGCCCTATCTTAATTGCACTTAGTGGCCTCTGAACCTTTTTGTCATTGAAACTAAAGTCCACATTTATCTCCCTAGATCAAACTCGTGTGACTACATTGGTGTTAGGAATCCTTTGGTTAGTTAAATTCAAAGTCTTCCAATCAAATCAATCCCCTGACAAAAGCAATATCCATAGGTTTGGAGTAATCCTTGTCGTTCTTTCAACTGGCAAAAGCCAATCTCCTCTACAGGTACAAGAAGAAGGAAGAAGCCTTGCAGCCTACTTTCTAATCTCTATTGAAGAGAATTGTTTGTTTGACATCGTCGATGATCAAGTTCAAAAGCAAGGTGCGAAGGAAGAGACTATGCCTGTTGCTAAACTAGCAAAAAGATGTTTAAACTTGAAGCGAAGGAAGCGACCAACAATGAAAGAAGTGGCCATCGAGTCAGAGAAATTGGGAAGCTGCAACATTATCCTTCGTATTCAACAAAATAAAGATGTAGTGAGGCGATTAGACAAAGTGACAACGTCCGCTTAACTGTTACCATGCCGGATGTTGAAATAGGAGTTGTATGGATGGCTTCTCTTATTATGTGGTCATTTCTATCTTATTTCCAATTGATGGACCTTTTGGAACATGAGTGGGTAATTATGGGATTGTTGTTGCCATATTGAATTGTCCCAATGACTGCAACAAATTTCACAATATATGCCGAATTCATAATTTTTTGTTGTTTAACATTTACACACAACAAAATCCCGAGGTTCTTCTTGAAGCAATAACACATCGAAATATATATATATATATATATATGTAAGCGGTTGCAAGTTCGATAGTGTGGACACATTAGATTTCAAATGTATACTACTCGGGAGAAGAACATCAAAAATATCGTAACTTGTGTACGGCGCTCACTTTAGTACCATAATTTTGCGATGGCTCACTTAAGTGCCAAATTTTTTGAAAAACGATCGATTTAATGCTGACTTCGATATCTTTGGTTGGAAATTTGATGTGGCCTTCTTTTATTAATATGTTTGGCCAACATGGCTTGTCGAAAAAAGTGGGTGCTGAACAATGTCATTTAGCCAACTTTTCACCGGATCACTTAAATGTCAAATTTTTTAGAAAACAATTTTTTCAATGCCAAATTTTTTTAAAAGCGATTTTTTCAATGCCAACTAAAAAGGAAAGAACAAAGTAGAAAAAAAAGAGAAAAAATGGCATTGAGGGAGAGGAGGAGATGTATACGTGGAAATACCACATGGACCAATTTTTTCATTAAAAAAGTCGTGTTAATTTTGATCCAAGTTTCTCGCCGTTGACACTGAAGTGATCATTTTTCTCCAATTATGATAATTAAGTAAGTCGGCAAAAAATTGTAACACTAAAGTGAGAGCTATACACAAGTTAAAGCATTTATGGTGTCTTTCTCCCTGTACTACTCACATTTCTCTTGAGTATGTCCATGCTTGATGGTAGGATTTTCCAGCATTCTAATTTACTCTAGTTCAATTGCCACTTCTTTCATTGTAGATTGCATCTTCCATGTAACTTCAAGCACCTTCTTGCAAGATTAGCAAAGGTGACTATCCCTTCTTTCTCACCTTGCTCCAAACTTGAGTGTCCATGGTGTCGAACAAGTGGTTCTTGTTCATCAAGAGGAGAAAATAGCTTTGTGAGGTTTCTCTCATTATACTCTCCAAGAAATGCGATTGGCTCTTGCCTTCTCAAGAGTTCAACAAGGGCCACACTCAAGCAATACACATTGCTCTTATTTAGAACTGACCTGATTGAAAATACCCAGGATCTAAATAGCCAAATGTCCCTTGGACTCTTGTGATCACTTGAGTTTGATTGGCCAAAATCCACATGGAAGTGCCAAAGTCAGCCCCTTTTGTGTGGTATTTATCATCCAAGAGAATATTAGTAGATTTGACATCTTGATGATTGATTGAGATGGATACTGAAGAATGTAGATAGGACAAGGCTCCTGCTACTTCACTAGCAATTCGAAGGTGCGTGTCCCACGATACTAGATTGTTATGTAAATACTAGAAAAGAGTCTCATTCAATATGAATTCGTACACCAAAAGCTATGACTCTATTTCCAAGCAACACCCTAGTAACATAACGATGTTCCTATGGTTGATCTATAAGAGAATGGCAATCTCGTTGATGAACTGTTCGACTTTTCCCATGTTGATCACCTCCGACTTCTTAATGGCAATGATTCCTCCATCTGCGAGCATCCACAAGGATGGACATTATCAATGGGGTTCTTGTGTGCATATCTATTCAGCCTTATTATCTAGGAACTTTTTTTTTTTTTTTCTTTTGCTGGTGCAACTTCATTTATTGGAAAAGAATTTGTAAATCCGAGCTCGACATAGATTTTCATGTTTGTTATGTGAATGGACCTAAACCGATGGAGAAGTGTAATTCAACATGGAAGATGGGAAGAATGTTCATGTACTGGACGCATAAAATGCATAAATTTGTTGCAGCTCTGTTACTTCCTAGTATCTCTGAGGATGCTTCCTTGAAGACTGAAATATCAAAGCTTGATATAGAGGACATCAATATTAGCAGTCGAGTGTATTTTTCCCATTGTTGGGAACATAAGTTTGTCATTGTTTTCTTATGAGAAAGACTTGGAGCATTCCCAAAATATATCACTATTAAAAAGCCTTTGTTGCGGACCCCATTAAGTACATTAGTATAGATATATTATCACTTTCCTTACAGAGTTTAATTATTCTCCATACGCGTTGACTCTTTTTAATTTTTCCTAGACCGACATTGTATGAATTCTTCTTCTTCTACGTTAGATAAATTATTCGTTCCACGTCTTTGCTTATTGCCAACGAATTTCATGTTTCATTACCAATCTTTTTGTTCAGTATTGATTAGCTCGAGCACTTCCTGCTTCTGATTCAACATGAATATGCTCTTTCTTTAAACTAAGAATATTAATCTTAGCTCAGTTTTGTTTAGGTATTTAAGAAATTAATTTGACTTAATTCTCAATTAGGGCCAAAAATTAGTTTCTTAGCGTTGTATATTTATAATTCGTTAAAAGCTTTTAATTTTGCGAGCTCTGCCACGTTTCCCAATGTGTGAATGGCTGCAAATATCGTTGTCTCCTGAGGGGATTGGAATGCTGGGGAACGAAATTAATCGAAAAAGAAGAAGAAGAAGAATATTAACATGATGAGGTTTGGAGATGTTTTCTCTTGTTCCCCAACAACGTGTCTCCTTTCAGAAAGGCTCTCAAGTCATTTTCAAATTGGAGGACTTTGAAGACTCGTCTTTTGTCCTGGATAACCTCGTCAAGACAACTCTTAAAAGGTACTGAGAAACGTGAACTTAGCTTTCGGAGTTGGAGTCGGAATCGGATAGTCCAGAACAACTGAACTGCACAGATGATCTTTGACCCGCATTTGAGGCATTAAGGCCATTGCGGTAGTGGGTTAGCGAAACATCCGAAGTAAATTACTTTTCAGAGCTAAATTCTTTGACCTAGAAAAGCAGAAGAAGACTTGGTTTTTACTTGGTTCCGTGCAGATTTCTACACCGAACTAACCATAATTTAGCTAAGGAAATATTGCAGAGCTTGTTACTCCATTCGGTATGTAGTTGTACCCGTTTTCATATAACTTAGTTCAAGCTTTTTGCGAACCAAGTTCAACCAACTGGAGACTAAACGTGTTCACATCTTTTGGGTCATTTATAACATGAAGGCTACATGTTTAATGGGTTTTGGAAGATTTGTAAGAATTCAGTGTTTCATTTGGCGAGTTTGTTTTCTTAAGTTCTCGAGTTCAAAAACCATAGTCAAGTTTTATTTTTTGATTGAAACCAAATCAACCAGAAAAGATAAAATATCCAGGTTGAAACCTCAGAGAAGCACACACGTGTGCAACGATCCCACAATCCATAAGAAAATATATGTGTACGTCCACCTTTTGTGATTTTGGGGTGCAAACACCACATGCCAATCCTTCTTTTCTCTCGTATCAATTAGCTTGGTCACTTATAATTTTAAATTTAATATTAATACAATTCTTTTTTTAGAATTCTAATGTTTTAATTTGAAATGTGTGCAATGTCCTTTTGTCTTTGTATACGTAGTTACTTTCAATTGAATCATTTTGCTGAAAATGTGGCAAGAAGCTTAGAAATTTTAATTATTTAATCTTTTTCCCACTTAAGAATAGCAATGGTGAAGCTTTCTAATGCCATTGTTCTTTGAAAGAGTTTTTGATTGTGTTTTCCTAGACTTCGTAGAAAGTCAAAAAGAGAAAAGAAAAGTTCATTATGGAGGACGTATCTCTTAATATATTTAATAACTTTTAATTGAATCATTTTGGTTAAAATGTCGCTGGAAAAAGTTATTATTTACCCTTTTTCAACTCAAGCATAGCAATGTGGAAGCTTCCAACATTATTCAAAAACATGTTTTTCAATTTTTCTTTTAGAGTTTGTGGAAAAAATAAAAAAGAGCAAAAGAAAAGCTCGATGGTGGGACATGTATAAAAATAAAGACCACCACAAGCCAAAATCGTCATTGACTTCTCCAAAGGGCCCCAAAATTCATATAATTCGTTAGATTTGGAAGTCGTTGTCTCCCTCCCCTTTTTTTTTCTAGGAGCCTTCTTTGTGCCTGCCAAGACGTGACATGGTTCAGTTTGTTGGTCATTTAAGAAGATTTCCACACAAATTGCACGTTTAGGACTTGGTCAGCTGACTTGAGCCCGTGACACATCTTCTGAGCATCTGCGTGTAACAAACTGACTGAATGGTGAAGGCTGACGCAACAAAGATGCTTGTTCACAAGAGCACTCGTGTGACTGACGTAAATTCTGCAATGATAAAATGTACAACAATTATAATATGGATCTCAAAATGAGATAAAATTGCTGCATCATGTTCGAGCTAGATGTGCCTAGCTAATTATGGGACTTAAATAAATTTGGGATAGATATGGCATAATAGTTTATTGATCCTAGACATCGAGAATAAATCCATAAACAATAAATAACTATCCCATTGGCAAACGAACAAGTTTTCCTCCCTTCTTTCTTTTGCTCTGAGCATCAATTTCCATGACAAACACAGCAATATGACTCGTAAATGTCAGATGCTAATAATTACAGGAAATTATTGTAATTATTCGTTAAATGCTTATAATTATGTTAGTTGGATGTAGTTTAGCCGCAATCCAAATGCTTTAGTTTGAAATTTGTGCCCTGTCCTTTTGTCTTAGTATATGTAATTACTATCAATTGAATCATTTTGGTGAAAATGTGGCTAGAAGCCTAGAAAGTTTAATTATTAATCTTTTTTACCTATTTAAGATTAGCAATGATGAAGCTCTCTGATATCATTTTTCTTCGAAAGATTTTGTGAATATGTTTTCTTAGTGGTTGTAGAAAGTCAAAAAGAGAAGGAAAAGTTAGATAGCGAGGACATGTATTGGTATGTACAATCACTTTCAATTAAATCATTTTGGTAAAAAATGTGGCTAGAAAAAATTTATTACCTACATATTTCCTACTTAAATTTAGCAATGTTGAAGCTTCTAAGGTTATTGAAAAAATGTTTTTGAATAATTCTTTTAGAGTTTGTGGAAAAATAAAAAAAGGAGAAAGGAAAAGTTCGATAGTGGGACACGTGGCAAAAATAAAGACGAACACTGTTCAAAGTCATCACTGACTTATCCGAAGAGTACAACAATTCATATATTTCATTAGATTTCGACGTTTTTGTCTCTGTCTGTTTTATCAAGACCTTTCCTCGTGCTGACCAAGATTTAACATGGTCAGTTTGATTGGTCATCTCAGAAGATTTCCACTCCAATTGAATCATTTTGGTGAAAATGTGGCTAGAAGCCTAGAAAGTTTAATTATTAATCTTTTTTACCTATTTAAGATTAGCAATGATGAAGCTCTCTGATATCATTTTTCTTCGAAAGATTTTGTGAATATGTTTTCTTAGTGGTCGTAGAAAGTCAAAAAGAGAAGGAAAAGTTAGATAGCGAGGACATGTATTGGTATGTACAATCACTTTCAATTAAATCATTTTGGTAAAAAATGTGGCTAGAAAAAATTTATTACCTACATATTTCCTACTTAAATTTAGCAATGTTGAAGCTTCTAAGGTTATTGAAAAAATGTTTTTGAATAATTCTTTTAGAGTTTGTGGAAAAATAAAAAAAGGAGAAAGGAAAAGTTCGATAGTGGGACACGTGGCAAAAATAAAGACGAACACTGTTCAAAGTCGTCATTGACTTATCCGAAGAGTACAACAATTCATATATTTCATTAGATTTCGACGTTTTTGTCTCTGTCTGTTTTATCAAGACCTTTCCTCGTGCTGACCAAGATTTAACATGGTCAGTTTGATTGGTCATCTCAGAGATTTCCACTCCAATTGCATATTTAGGACTGAATTAATATGTTTTTACCGAAAAGAAAATCAAAGAATTAGGGCCTGCATGAAAATACTTCTGTTCTCAAGAACAGATTCTAATCAAAAAAGATTTTTTTTATTCTGCCCCCAAAAACAAATTTTGAGTGTTTAAGGTGTTTGATAAACTGTTTAAAATTTTTACTTCAGGAATAGAAATGCATTTGGTAAAAATTTCGGATCTTTTGATTCTTTTAATTTTTAATACTTTTTATTATAATTTTCTTTTTCTTTTTCTTTTTCTTTTTTTTCTCCCCTTCTTCCTCTTGGCTATCATTGGCGAGCGGTCGGGCAAGCCTCGCCCTGCTTGACTAGGCTTGGCCTTGCCCAGATTTGGGCGAGCTCAAGCCTCTTGGCCTTGCGGCACGTGGGCGAGCTCGAACCTCACCGGTGGTGGCCGGGCGAGGCTTGCCCAGCTCGGCAAGGCTTGGGCGAGCCCGCCGGACCTCGTCCAGCCGCTCGCCAGAGACAAGCTAGGGGCGGCAATGGCGTGGTGATGGGGTGGGAGGAGGAAGAAGAAGAAGAAGAAGAAGAAGAAGAAGAAGAAGAAGAAGAAGAAATGGAAGAGAAAAAAAGAAAAAGAAAAAAGAGAAAAAAAACAGATTCTCAAAATTGTTCCCGAGAGCGAGTAGCAACTTTTTTTTTTATTCTGGATTCTAATCCAAACCTGTTCTGAGGAACAAATTTGTTCTCGGAAATAAAAAATTTACCAAATGTATTTATGTTCCAAATCCACTCCCGGGAATAAAGAGCAGAATCAATTGTTCCCGGGAATAAAATTAAGTATTACCATATAGGCCCTTAGTCTACTGACTTGAGCTTGTGAAACATCTTTTGAGCATTGTTAAGATGAATGCCCTTTAAAAACTCTTTATTGTGAACCTCGATAATCGCACTAGAATTGAGATATTTATTCCTTTACTTACTAACTTAAATTGGTCCTTGTACGCATTGGATCTTTTTAATTTTTGCTAGATCAAAATCATGTGAATTCTTCTCTTACAAATTGGATTTGAGAGTTGTTCCAACATCTGTTTTTCCAAGACCCTTCTTCGTTCCGGCCAAGATTTAACATGGTCAGTTTGATTGGTCATCTTAGAAGATTTCCACACCAATTGCATATTTAGGACAGAATTATGTTTTAGCAGAAAAGAAAATCAAAAGCTTGGTCAAATGACTTGAGCTTTGTACATCTTTGAGCATCTACGTGTAACAAGCCAACTGAATGGTGAAGGCTGGTGTAGCAAAGATGCTTGTTCGCATGAGCACTCGTGTGACTGATGTAAATTCTGCAATGATAAAATTTACAGGTACATATGGATCTCAAAATTAAGTAAAATGGCTGCATCATGCTCAAGCTAGATGATTGCAATTTGGAAAGTATTTCCCAATTGCCACATACACATTACAATTATCCCTAGCTAATTACAAGACCTTAATAAAATATGGGATAGGTATGACATAATAGTTCATTGATCCTAGATATCAAGAATAAGTTCGAAGTCATCCTATTAGTAAGCGAACAAGTTTTCCTCCCTTCTTTCTTTTGCTCTAAACACCGATTTCCATGACAAACACAACAATATGACTCATAAATGTAAGAGGCAACACAGGTCTTCACCACGTCCCACTAGGCAAGAGTGGCTGGACATCTGAAAATGTAATGACATCCATATCGATGTTTGACTTGCTAGATGGAAAAGCAGCAGCATAAGATTCAGTTGCCTCATAGTCCTCTTGATTTTGTTGAATGCCCGAAGGATTTTGGAGCTTCCTTATCCCCTCCAACTCCATGGCCACTTCTTTCATTGTTGGTCGGTTTTTCCCATTCAAGTGCAAGCACTGTTTGGCAAGGTTAGCAACTGATGCAATCTCTTCCTTCTTACCTTCTTTCAAAACTTGAGCATCCACAATGTCAAATAAGCGATTGTGCTCCATTGAAATTATGAAATAAGTTGCGAGGCTTCTTCCTTCTTTTTCCCTCAACGATGAGATTGGCTTTTGGCCTGTTAAGAGTTCAGCAAGGACAACTCCAAAGCTATATACATCGCTTTTGTCTGTGAATTGACTTGATTGGAAATACTCGGGATCAAGGTAGCCAAAAGTCCCTTGCACCAATGTGGTTACATGAGTTTGATCGAGGGAAACGGACCTGGAAGTACCAAAATCTGCCACTTTTGCTCGATATTTCTCATCCAAGAGGATATTGGTGGACTTGATGTCTCGATGATAAATGGGAATGGAGGCTGCTGAATGCAAGTAAAATAAGGCTCCTGCGACTTCAGTTGCAATTCGTAGCCGTGTGTCCCATGATACACGAAACTCTTCATTTGGGTTGTGCAAGTATTGGTATAGAGTCCCATTTGGTATGAACTCATATACTAAAAGCGGGACTTGCGTCTCCAAGCAACACCCCAATAATTTAACCACGTTTCTATGGTTGATTTGTGAGAGAATGAAGATTTCATTTATGAATTGCTCAACTTTTCCCTCATCTATCACTTTTGATTTCTTAATGGCAACTATTTTTCCATCTGTTAACATTCCCTTATAAATAGTACCCTGCCCACCTTGCCCGAGGATCCTATCCTCATTGAAATTGTCAGTGGCCTTCTCTAAATCCTTGGAGTTGAACAATTTGCTTTTCTTGACATTGTCTTGGGATGAAGATAGCTCACCTTCCAACAAAAGACCACCATTGCGTTTGAAGTGCTTCTCTTTGAGCTTGATTTCTTTTCTCTTCTTGATGTATTTGTACAACGCCCATAAGCAAAGACACAAAAGCAGTGCTCCAACGCCTGCCCCAACCCCTGCATTGCAAAAGTTTATGAGGATAAAGTGAGAAAAATGTACCCTTCTGTCAAGAATCTATGAAGCAACTTATCATCAAGAATTTCGTAGAATCAGATTCAAAGGAATACATATAAGAGTGATTCACCTGAATCCCCTGTCAAGTGGATTTATGTTAACAACCATATAAAATTAACTCATCTCCATTTCAAGTTCGTCCGGTGAAATTTCTATGCATGCATTTGCACTGTACAATTGATCTTTCTTATGAGGAATTTGGCGAACTATAGATGAAAGTCGAAAAGTTCCTACCAGCATTCATGTTGATTAGGACTGTAATAATCCAAATTCAATTATGATGAGAATAAGTAGAAACCTTGAAAAGTTCAAGTGTTTTCTTATTTGTAAAATATAAGTATTAGTGTGCAAAGAAATTTTTGAAGTTGTTTTGATAGATAATATTGATTGAAACTTTTCTATATCATTCGACAAGCGAATAGACAATCAAATTAGAACCAAGAGTAAGGTAATACTTATTTGTATATCTTTTCTAAACATAATTTATGCTATGCTGTGTTTTTTAACAATAATGCTAAGAGCATAAAGTGGTCTAACGTTCTAAGTTAAAAAGTTCTACTTACCAATAAGAATGAAATTAGCTGTCTTTCTACCTTCAACACAGTAATAACTGCCCGGTTTGTTCACACAGGTCCAGCCCATCCTGGGGCACTTAGGTGGATCTTCTTCACATTCGTCAATATCTGATGACAAATGGTAAAAATATATTAGCAGTGAATTACCATCTCCTTGAGAGTGATTAGCGAGAGTAATCAGTCACATTTCCTCATAAAATATTAATTTAATGGCTTAATATTATGCTTGTAAAGATAGGACTGTCCCATTAAATTTTGTTTGAAAGTGCATTCACTTTGTATAACCTTGGGCAGAAAACGGAAAAAGGCAGAAAAGCGTGCATGGGATCATTAAACGAATGCAAAAATCTGGGAATGAACAAACCACTTCGCTGTATGGTGCCCCTAAAACGGAACGTGATAGCATGAAGTATATGTTACCTCGACATCCTCCAATAATATAAGGGTTACCACCATACCCCCTTTTGCACCAGCACTCCACATATGGCAAGCTACTCGTGTAACATGAGAAAACATCAGAAATCATCGAGCTTTCACGAAGCGTGAGTGAATAGTCGGTATCGTTTCTGATCCCCCATTGTAACACCACTGGAACCGTATCATTCAATCTCAAATCATATAAACCTGTACCGCCCAACTTCGGGAGCCATGATCTCTCTGCCGGAAAAGCATACTCGTTCCCTTTTTGTCCACCTTTGAAATCCACACAATAGTTCTGAAGATCTAAGGGGAGCGTAGTCTGGCAGCATCCGTCACTCCCGGAGCAAGCACTATACCGGCTAATGTTGGTGTTGGCTCCAGCACATTTCGACCGGCAGCCGGTTGATGTAAAGGCTACACCATCTGATTTTTTACTAATCACTGTCGCCTCGGTGTCACAACCGACCAATGTAAAGACGTTCCATCTCTGGGAGAAGACAAATTTACTTCCTTCTAAGCTCCACGGCTCAAAAATTCCATTGCCCTGGCAGCTTGCATTAAAGTAAATTACTGGAAGACTGACCTTTATCATGCCATCCCCCTCTGAAGTAAAATTGGCGAGTGAAATGTTGAGAACCCTCAATTGAATCTTCTTTAGTATGGGAACCGTGTTGTCTTGCTGGCAGACGATCTCATACCAGTCATCTAAGAAACACTCTGTTCCTATTCCGAAGGGGTATGGAATGGTGACTTCCCCGCACATTTCAGTGCAGTTACGCATTGAAAGTCTTGGTGCACCTCCCGATGCTTGTAAATTGAGGGAAACCAGAAGCAAAAGAACTTGAAACACCGAGTCTGACATGATTTTCACGGTTTGTATGTGCATGGACCTAAACCTATGGAGAACAGTGACAGGAGTTGTGTCACGCCCCTGACCCTCGAGCACGCGATGATCCCCTTTACACTTGCGGTCATTTGAATGCGACGTCCCAGAACGTGTCGCCGACCATTCTTTTTATCTTAGAAATATGCGCATGTGGAAACAAATATTAAACTCCTGTCAAACATCAACAATAGGGATAGTTAGAAAATAGACAATTCACAACGACCTCATCTCATCCGGGTCCTATCATTAGGTGCTAATCCAATGGCCATCAAAATATATACATATATAAGGGCAGAAGGGGTCGATCTACTTTCTCCCTTATCCTTAGGATTCGTGGTCTAGTCATTCCCGAAAGCCAACAACCAAGTGCATGCATCAAGGACCTGAAAATGGTTATATAATAACCAGTGAGATAAAATCTCATTAAATTGTTATCCTAAGTCTCAATTAGGAAACTCGCTCGCTTTGGGTACAATCTAATCATGCAACCTATCAATGATGGCCAATCAAAAGCCAAGCGACCACCGCTTTGCTCTATCTATAATGTGCAACGAAACCTCAATCAAATCTAATTACAAGCAATCTTATCTTGCGGCTAAACATACCCAGTACGATATTAGTCACACAGGCCATACAAAAGCAAACAAATACACACATAATTAGAACACCGCACTTATAACATGCCATGCGCATAGTAGATAGACGTGTTCTAATCGTGCATCTCCCCAACGTAAACACCCATCAAGCCAGGCAACCATTATGCAATAAATTTTATTCAATCATCTGGATCGCACAGTAATTATTACTCATGCACTCTTGCATTTATGCATGTTCTGATTATTAAGACCCCTCAGTCCTTGTCCACACTCGTGCCGACAGTCTTTCGATCAAACCAAGCATTTATCACAGCCTCTCAAGGCACGCTGGTCTCAAACAAGGGTATCATCACGGCCACTCAGGTCACGCCAGTAATTATACGGGGGTTTGGTCACGACCACACAGGGCACACCCGTAATCATATAGGGGTATCATCATGACCACTCAAGGCACACCCATAATCATACAGGGGTTTGGTCATGGCCATACAAGGCATGCCCGTCCTCACACGGGGGTATTCATCATGGCCACTCCTCATTAGGTGATCACGCAAGCACCTCAACCACTCAAGTAAATTTCACTTTTCCTCATTTAATCAATATCGACGTGGTTGTGCTCACTTATCAACACACTGCAACTTTCATACGTAGAGAAAGTACAATTAAGTAATCATGGGTGATTACTTCAGCACGCAATCACACAAGTCAACATAATCCTCAAGATATACGTACTTAAATAAACAATCGCGTACCTCCATTATTTAATCATAGCCAATTATTCCCATAAATAATTGACTACAACGAAATAATTATAAACTCCCATAATTCTCATAATCCATCTTAATAACCAGGAAGGTAATTGTCTCGACAATTAACTGGCTCTCACACCCAATAGTCATAACTATTTATCATTTCCATAAATACTTATTTAACAAAAGTAATTGACTTCCATAAAGTATCACATGAATATTTAAAGTCCAAATAATACCATTATAAATAACTATCAACATTTCCTCAATAAGCAATAACCAAATAAATATTGCTCAATTTAATGGATTCTCCCCAAGTGATCATAATCAATTATTTCTCCTAAATAATTAATTATCCAAAATATCCCATAATTCGAAATTAATTAATTATTAATTTCCACAAAATATAATATTTCCATAAATAACTAATTTCCATAAAATGATATCATTAAAATTAATTACTTCTTCAAAATAATTAATCATAAATAATTCCTACTAGTCCTTCCTTAACCAAATTAATTAACCAAAAATATGATTAGTATAATAAAATAACGCTAATTAACCATATTCCAATTTAACTAGCAACAAGAATACTCAAGCCACCATTAGCTTATCTTAATCTCAGTAAGGGCAGACAATACACAATCAAGCACAACTAATCATAATATCACTAATCACACTTAACACTAATTAAACTATCCCTAATATGAGATTATCCCCTAATTATGGGATTAGAAAAACAACTCACTAGTTTGCGATTCTGATGACACAAGTGCGACGGCAGCGACGAGGGGAGCACCCGAGAACCTCCGACGCATCAAGGCGAGAAGGCACGGGACCGGATCTCGGCCAAGGGCGGCTGTCCGAGCAACAAGGAGCCGAGAAACAGAGGAAACCTGGGCTGAGGCGGCACGGGCTGGCTGGTAGGCGGTCCGGCGACTCCGGACGGCAGCCAGCAGCTCCGGCGACCAGATCTGGTGGCTGCGAAAGGCAGCGAGGCCGCTGGTCGCGGTTTTGGCCGAAACCCAAGAGAGGGACGGCGCCGGCAGCGGCTGAGCTGGCCGGCGGATGGACCGACAGTGTTGGTCGGTGAGTTCTCCGACGAACAGACGCAACACGGCGGTAAGGAACCGCGGCGGCGTCTGGTCAAGAACAGAAGGAACGCAGCAACAGCTGCGGTGAGCGGAGGAGGAGGAAGAAAGGAGCGGCTGGCTTCGGCGCGGCTCCTCGCAGCTGACGGCACGGCAGTGGACAACTCCGGCTCGGCGAGAGGCAGCTAAGGTGGTGGTGGTTGCCGTCGATAGGGGCGGCAAAACAGAAACAGCAGCAACAGCAGTTCGGCAAAGAGAACGAAGGAGGGGGAGCAGAACGGCGGCGGTTCGGGGTGGTGGTCGGCCGGGCGGCGAGACCGGCGGTGAGCTGGCGGGGTGACGGTTTGCAGCACGAAAGCGCAGCAGCAGCAGCAGCTTCGTCGACCCAGGGAAACCAGCAGCTGAAGAAGAAAAAGAAGAAGAAGCAGAAGGCAGCGGCAGTCGATCGCAGCCGGGGAGAGAGAGTCAAACCAAAGAGAAAGGGCGAAAAGGACAGCAAGTGGAGGAGCAGGGGGCAGGCGGCAGAAAGGAGAAAAGCAGGGGAAAGGGACCTGAGGGAAGGGGCGGGGCCAACGGCAGCAGCGGAAAAGGAGGAAAGAGGGGGAGAGAGTGAGAGAAGGAAGGGACGCGCGCACGTGGGAGAGAGAAAGAAAAGAGTGAGGGAAAAATGACGGGGTCTCAGAGTCCCAATAATTTAATCCCGTCTGAAAAATCTGATATCCAAATTTGAATTAAAAATCACGATTAAATTGATTAATCGTAATTTTAGTGAATCTCAGATTAACGGGTGACTTTTAGGATTCACGTGTGCGCACAACTCATCAGTAGCCTTTCTCTTTCGGTTAGTATCTCATGAGTGATCAACTCAAAACGAGACTTAACTAACTGCGAATTGACGAAATATTCATAGTTAAAGCCCAAAATAATTCGGAAAATCTTAAGACGTCACAAGCTGAGTTTTTTTAATATTGTTATTTTCGTTAAAGAAGGGAAGAATTTTCATGTTCCGTACCCATGATCTCCAGCTCCGTCACTTTCTGGAGTCGGCCTGAGATATTTCCTTAATGATAGAATCAGCAAAGGTTGACCTTTAGAGGACACCGATTTAAGCAGTCAAACGCGGCTTTTCTCATTGTTGGGGAGATAATTTTGTCTTTTAATGAGAAATACTTGGAGCGTTGCCAAGATGGAAAACTTTTCAGGATTCTTGTTTCGGATCCAGTTAAGCACGTTAGAATTGAGATATGTACTCCTTTCCTCACCCGGTTAAATTTGTTCCTCGTACGCGTCGGGTCTTTTTCAATTTTTCCTCGACCACAGTCGTTTGAATCCTTCCACTTCCGCATTACATTAAAAATTTGTGCCTTTGCTTATCGCCACATGTATTCACATTTCATTGCCAATCTTTCTGTTTAGCATCAATTAGCTCGGTCACTTGCACTTCTGATTTAACATCAATACGGTCCTTCTTTAAATTGTGCATATTAGTCTTACTTTAGCATTGTTTAGGTTATTTTATAAATTAATCAAAATTAAACCTCGTCGAGAGCTAGTTTATCAATATCGTGCGCCTATACCTTATAATATTGTTAGTTAGATGTAGTTTAGTAGCCTCGACCTTACTTAGATTGCTTGCATATAATCTCGTACTAACATCCAAGAAACATCCGGCTCCCTTTCCAAAGAGGAAGGCAATGACAATGTTTATGCAAGATTCAGTGCAATTGCCAAGTGTGGTTTGGCCTTGGTTTATGGTTTCATCTCCGTTCCCATGACCCCTTTCATGGAAACTTCGATCATGCACCTGCCCATTAGTTGAAGTGAACGTTTTGTGCGATTAGAATTGTAACAAGTTTTTTTTCTCGTTGGATCCTGCTTTCTTCAAGTGAATTAAAAATAATCACGATATGTTTTCTCAATCTCCAGTCCTCTAATTATGTTTCCTTGATTTTGCCCATTCAAAATCTCCATTTCTTAGTGTCTTTGAAACTTGTAACTTGCAACTTCAGCCATATCAATTATAATGGCATGAACGAAAAGAAAAACTTGAAAAACAGTCGGTATAAAAAGCAATGTCTGCATACAGAAAGACAAGTCATTAGGTACTTAACTGTTCATTCTATAAATATATTTTGCTTTTGAAAACATTAGGGAGAAGAACCGGAACATAAGTCACAAATAAGGAAGTCTATCTGAAATAAATGAGCCTTGCGTTTTATGAGATGCTCCTACTAGCTTCATTGACCAAGACAAATTCAATGTAGGATGGTGACTTAATTATGAAATTGTTCATACCTGGTACTTGGTGATACATGGACGAAATGTGCATCGCCCAACCCATACACGTAAACCAAAAACCTAGAGAAACTATTGCGTGGATCCCAGGTCATGGACTCGATATGCAATCATAGCTATCAATCAAGTGTGACTCGCAGATAGGGCCCGCATGGTTAGCACTATGATGGATCAGTTCCATGTAGACCTGAATCTGAGCAAAAATTCACCCAAAACCTGTGGAAAGCAGGTTAACTTATCTCCTTAAATGTGGAAACTGATGTGTACGCAAACAAACTTGGGAAGACCGGCATGGAGGGAGCCAATGGATGACATGTTGATAATGGCCCCTCTGGTCTTCAAGACCGTTGTTGACGGAGAATATATGTTAGAACAGGCCATAGACTTGGTCTCCATAAGTGATAGAATAGGGTGACCATCGCTCCTTCACTATTAATTCCGCTAAAGATGACTTTCCTTAGCCCACAAGGTTCTTAGTAGTGGCCCACTAGTAAACTTGGCTAGGTCGATGGTCTCGTGCTCAACTATCATTCACAAGATCACAAGTTCTTGCTATGTCATAATTGGAACCTTTATGGACATTGCTACATTATGTGAAGAGAATTATAAATTGTTGACACGTCAATAGAGCTATGTTGATAAACCCATCTTGAGGATCTCACGCGGTACTGAGTAGCTGTAGCTCAAACCTAATATTTAATAGTGGATGAATAAACTATGGGTGATTAGGTCCAGGGTAGGTGTAACATCCTGAAATTCAAGTCCTTTTAGGGAGGAATGAACGTTAATTTCGCCAATGCATTGTTGGTTGATCTCACTCGAAATTGATCACTCCTAAGATACTGACCTTGAGGGGAAAGGCTAATAAGGACAGAACTCGTGCGACTAAAGAACTTGACTTGGGAAAACGACTTGATCGTGAGACTTGCGTAAAGACGATCCTGTAGTTATGCAGGCCGATTCTAGGGACGAATAGAAGTCGATTCATGGGCAGAACATAATGGGACAACGGGTGATTCCGTCTATTGTTATCGAACCTGCGAACGACCCTATGTCGATCCTTGATAATCGTGTACTTTGAAATAAGAATCGACTCTTCGCAATTTCATGTAGTCAAGGACGTCCACGTGTCGAGAAGTCTTGAACGTGAATTGGCACGAGTCGGTTACACGTGAATCCTCAAAGCAGCCTGTTAGTCTGAGCAGTACCAAAATGGCATTCGGGCGAAATTGACATGGCATGAGAATCCAATATTGGACTTCGAATTTTCGGGAATGTTCGAGAAGGACTTTTGGACGATGCTTCTTAGATAGTCGACACTGCCGGTTGAGCCGAGTATTTGGAAAAGGGATTTTTGGACCAAGAAAACGAGCCTACGAGGACGTGGGCCGAGCAAGAACAGTGTGGGCCTCATGTCCAAGGTGGGACAGCCACCATGGAAGGCCCGAGGCAAGCAAGTGAGCCCGTTGGGCCAAACCGACCCTTTACCCTTTCGAGCCCATTGTCTAAAACCAAGCCGATTCAAGCCCAATAAATTACCGAGCCCATTCCTATTCATTTTCAAGCCCATTTCCTAGGCCCATCCTCCATTTTCAGCCCAATGACACATTGGGAAATGTGCAAGGTGGAAATGACCAAAATGCCCTTGGATATTTTGAAGAAAAGTCAAAAAGAGCCTCACTTCACTCTCTCTCTCCTCTTCGTCTTCTCCAAAACCGCACACACTTTCTCCCTAGTTTCCCTTCCTTCCTTCAGTTTTTCAATTCTGACCTTTTACTGAAAATCGAGTTGTTCATTGCCTTCCCGTTGGAATCTCGGCCCGTGCCATCCACCGTTGCGTTCAGAAGACGAAAACCGTTCAGATGGCGTTAGCCGTTCGCCGAACGGAGTCTCCGGCCGTCCCGTACGGTCGCCTGAAGTTGCTGCTCGCCGGATCATCACTATTCCTCCTGCAGCAGCTTTGTTCCGCCTTTTCACCTGTTTTCCTCCCTTTCCGACCCAATCTCTGCCCATACCAGTGACAAGTGGTTCCCCCTCGACCTCCAGGTGCCATTGGTCACTGGCCTGCTGCTCGCCGGAGCTCCGGGCAGCCCGTTCAACTCCGGTCAGCAACTTTCCTCCTATGCAGTCAGTTTTTCAGAGTTGCAGAGGGATTTCGAGTTTGTTGCTGCTGTTCTCAGCCCCGGGACCACCTTGGATCGCTGTGGTAGAGGTCCCCGGGTGTTTGGTTTGTCGCCGCCGCCGCATCCGTGTTGCCGGCCCGCTTAACGGGTGAGTTTAGCTCCTAATCCCTATTTAGTGCCTAAACTTGCTTAGGGTTGGGTTAGTTAGTGTTAATTTTGGTTTAAGGGGTTTAATTAAGTTGTATTAGCCCTAAGATAGGTGGTTAGATAGATGATTAAGATTAGATTAGTTTAATTTTGCTTATTTAGCTTAATTGTGCTTAATTTGGGATTAATTGTGTTTATGTGATTAATTAAGCATGATTTGCTTAAATTGGTTGATTAATTGTTTTAATTAAATTTTGTTTAATTTCTGGATTAAATGTTTTAATTAATTGAATTTCGGAAGAATCACTATTCATAATTACTGTTCACGAGCACTGTTCACGGCACTGTTCATCCAGAGGCTAATTTTTGTATGAATTTGATGTGTTATTGATTGTTATGATTAATTGAAGTGTCGATTGTTAATTATACTCATGATTGATGATGAAATGCGTGATCGAGTGTTGGTTGGATTTGGATTTTGGAATTGTCGAGTGAGATCGCATGACATATTGCGTGGGTTATCTGAAATGGCATATCGCATGAGCATGGGTGATGTTGCATTCACGACAGAGCAAAGATATAAATGGATTGTTTGATGATGTGTTGCATGATCACATTAAGAGAGGGAACCCGGCATTGCCGGAAGACCGCCAATCCTTATGGGGTTGTGCCGTGGCCATTTGGTCACCTGACTTCGGTCGGATGCCTGACGGGGGACATGTAACGGGACTGCGGTAGTGGGCGGGTCCTATGTTCCTGTCAGTTGTGGGACTGCGGTAGTGGGCTGGTCTTGTGCTCCTTCGGGAATGCCGTCAGAGGGAAAGGATGACCCCTGACGTCGCCGTGCCTCGAGGTAAAGAGGACGAAGCTGGTTTAGCTAGGAACCGCCAACTATAAGGTTCTGCCGTTGGCCCAGGAGGGGGCGTTAATAATCGGAGCATGTGTGAGTGTGAGACATGAGAAAGTTGTGTGAGATGCTCTGATTATTCGCATGCTCTTAATGTCGTGATGATCGCATTAATTATGGTACGCACGCATGAGTTGATAGTCGTGCAGGGTGTGGCAATGGCCAAGTGAGATGGCTTGTGATGTGATTCGCATGTGATTGATGAACTGTTTCATCTAACGGCCATGTGCCTTGATTGCATGTATTGTGCTGAGATTTAACGTGTAGGGTATGGCATACCGGGTAAGGTTGCATGCGAATCGAATATTGCTATGTTGGTTACCCTGTTTGTTGTTGGTTGCTGTTTGTGGGTTGTTGGGTTGAGTGAGGGGTGATTCTGGAGAGATACCCCGGGTTGAGTTGGCGTACTAACCGGGGCTTAGGGGGAAGAACTCGCTGAGATTTTATCTCAACCCGTTGTGGTAACCATTTTCAGGTCCCTAGAATGGCGTACCCGCAGTGGAGAATCCTGCCCTCGCTTCTCCAGTGACCGACCCGACGGAGCTTGAGTCCGATGGGTCCGAGTGACCGTGGTGTTGAACCCGAGGGTTCTTCTTGTTTCATTGGATTAGCCTAGTTTCTTTTTGGTTTGGCTTAGAGGATGGATCGGCCCTTTTTCTCGGGCTTGTATTTCAGAAAACGATCCTCCGTTGGTTAATCCAGTAAGATGTATAAATGAGTAGTTGCTGTTGTCATTGTTGTTCATCCCTCTATCCCTGTTTGATTGTTTGTTTGTCTGTGGATGGTTCGTCTTCCGCTTGTGCTTAACGAAAGATAAAATGAATGGTCGTCGATGGGTCCTGGGACTTCGCTTTCAATCGACCAAGGTAATGGGGTTGCCACGAGCTCGAGAGTCGGGGCGTGACAGTAGGTAGGGTCCAGACCTGGACCCTGTACCAAACCCTATTATAACCGGTCCCTCTTTTTTGACCATGTTCCCTACCATTTTTTTATTGGACCCTGTTTTGGACCCAACCCTATTTTTTTGGTCTGGGAACAAAGTCAACCCTATTTTATTGGAACATGTTTTGCAATCGTTCGATGTCCTATATGGCTTTGAATTTTACATTAATTAGTGAAAAAAAAACAACGTAATCCTCCTAATATTATAAGACAAAGCAAAAATCCTAACATGCATAAATATTAGCAACAAATATGGATTTAATATTAGTCTCATTTCGACAATCCTAACATGCATAACAACGTGATATAATGTACTTGCTCATGTATATACAACGGAGTTCTTATTAAGAAGATAGATTTCTTGAGTGGGACTAAAAATGCTTTAATTTGTGCTATAATATTTAGTAGCACTTCTCTTGCGACTATAGTAATAGTTGAAGGTGGGATCATTAAAAAAGAGAAGCAATGCATGAAAATAGTTATTTTTAACAATTCTTTTAAAACAATTCTCTATTAACTTGATTTAAAGATAAACTTTCTTTTTTTTAACAATTCTTCGAAGACAAAGAGACTCAAAGGCACTATATAGAGAGACGATTTAATTTTTTTTTAAAAGGGTAAAAATCGATTCCAAAATCGGTCCGGTTCCGGGTGGGTCTTTGCTTGGACCTTGTTCCCGAACCGGTTTCAACCGGTTCCCAAAAACTGGAACTGGTTCCCGACCCTGTTTTTCGGGTGGTCTAGTGCGGGTTTCGAGTAAACCCGGTCCGATTGCACACCCCTAGAATAAACATTAGCCACTTGGCTAATCGATCCTCTATGTTCTTATAATCACTGTTCCGCACTCCCGAGCTACCACAAATTCTTTCAACACCTAATTAAATATAATTGGTCATTTACAGTCCCTGATTAAACATGAACGCAATGTTTCTGTAAATTCTAAATATTAGTCTTAGTTTAGCACTGTTTAGGTCATTTATTAAATTGATTTCTGAGTTTAACCTCATTTAGAGGCCTCCAACTTCACTGTGTTTCATGATGAATAAATAGTTGCACATTGGGTAAATTACAAGAAATTATTGCTAATCATTCCCATCCATGTTTTTAGAGGAAGTGAAATGTTGAGCAATTGTAATCCAATCTTACTTGGTGTAGGATTCGCGTCTCCATAATTTAGTTAGTCTTTTGGGAATTTTCGGATATTTCCAGGATTTTTCAAATAAAAAAATTAAGAAATTAACACGATGAGATTTGAAGAAATTTTCTTTTGCTTCCATTAAAGTGTCCACTTCCAGAAAGGCTCCAAGTCATTTTCAGATTGTAGGACTTTGAAGATTCGTTTTTTGTTCTAGACAAGTACATTAGGACAAGGCTTGAAGGTACTGAGAAATGGGGATTTTCAAAAACTTAGCTTTCGGAGTTAGAAAAATTGGAAAGTTCAAGGCAATTGAACCGCACGGGTGATCTTTGATCGGCACTTGAGGCATTAAGGCCATCACGGTTGTGGGATTAAAGAAAAGTCCAAAGTAAATGAGCTTTTTAGAGTTAAATTCTAAACTGAGACAAGCAGAAGAACCTTTGTTTTGACCACTGAGATTGGACTTCTTCAAAGGCATATGGTGCCCGTCTCCCATATAATACGCAATCACAGCTAGGAGTGTGCAAAAGAACCGGAAACTGCTTGGACTGCTCGGAGCCAGACTGAACCGGCCCAAAATCAGCAGTTCCCAAAAGGATCGGTCCGGTTGTTGATTCTAAATACTGAGAACTGGTGAGTACTGGTCCGGTTCTCAGTTCTAAATAATGGGAACTAGTGAATACTGGTTCAGTTCCCGGTTCCAGGTATGGAACAGCCTACCCAAACCGGACCGGTACACTCATATATATATATATATATATATATAAATATCTCCAATTATGACACTCTCCCGTCTCTTTCTTCCGCATTCCTTGCACAATCAACACTATCTCTAAACATTCATAGCAATTTCTTCACTCTCGTTGAGTTGGGTTCCAAGAACCTTCAAAGAAATTATATGTCATTATTCTTTTGTTCTTCGTTCTTGATTTTTTACCATACTTCACCATTTATGTCTATTATCTTTCACTGCCTTGTTGGATCAAGTCACCTTGAACTATGTTTGCATCCATTCTCTCTCTAGAGAAACGTGGTTCTTCTCCCCACCATCTTCGCTGTTTCACCCCACCTCTTGCTCCCCCTCTCTCCCCTCACCCTCCTCCGCTCCACCTCATTGTCATTGAACCATCTTTGTCCTCTCCCACCGCTGGTCCACCCTAGCCGATGATCTGCACCCACCCTTCCCCTCCTCTGCCCCTCCCTACCATTTCACCTCTCTCGGCCGGTTCCATGGACCCACCCAGGAACTAGACTGGACTGACAGTCTGGTTCCCGGGTGGCTCCATGGAACCAATGGGCGGTTCCCGGTTCCAATTTTTCGGAACCGGTCCTTAGCGGGCGGTTCCTGGTTCCGAGGTGGGAACCGCCCACTCGGACCATGCACACCCCTAATCACAATCATTGGTCAAGTGTGACTATCACGTTGGGCCCACATAATTACCGATTATGGTGACTCTATAGAAATGTAGTTTACGTTTCAACTGGATCAGTTCGCCCACAGGGACAAAGGAATCTTTCTTTGGAGAGAGAAATCCTGTTCCCGCTGTTTTTCTTTCTACCAGCTCTCAAGATTCAGAACCAACATCTTTTCGTGCAGCTGCTAGTGACCCTAACTAAGTGGTTTGAAGCAATGAATGCAAAGATTCACGCTCTCCTTCAACATCACACATGGGAAATAGTGCCAAGGACGGAATTCTGTTTTTCGGGAGGAGAGAGGCCACTGGAGGAGCAGCCCCTCGCGGTGATCCTCAAGCCTTGTCAAATTGGGTGATGGCCTTCGGCAGCAGGGCTCGAGCTCGCCCCTTGCAAGCCGGCCAAGAGGAACTAGCAGAGGAAGCAGACGGAGATGGCTCATGAGGCAGCAGAGGAACGGGCAAAGGAAGCAGACCGATATGGGGGAGAAGAAGAAGGTAAAAGAAAAGGAAAGAAACAGAAAAGAAAAACTAATATTTAATTTATAATTAAAAATAATTAAAAATTCGAAATAAAAAATAAATATTAAAAAATTCGATTTTTTATTTAAAGCTAAGATGAAGTCATTAAACTGAAATCATTTTCCATTAATATACGAATAATAGAAAACATTTTTGATCATATAACATCAAATAAAGAAAAATTAACTGTTTTTCGAGAAAATGTTTTATTGAAAAGTATTTTCCTACATCATTAAATTTTTCATGAAACAAATGCACTCTTAATCTCCGACAATGACATAATAGAGAACCGATCCTTCCATAGCTAGCTATTGCGCCAATGATGAATTTTTTTAGACCATAGGCTTCTTGGTGGTGGGCAGCCACTGAGCTTGGTCATTGGTCACATTTTCGTCCCATTTTCCACGAGATTAATGATCTAGCCATTCACGAGGAATCACGAATCTGTTCAAGGAATTAGCGCATGATGGGGTTACCTGAACGCCTTTCTCTTCTGTTACTTGTTGACCCTAGCATATCGGAGGATGCTTCCTAAGGCAGAATTGTCAAAGCTTCAGATCCTTCCTGTAGTAGAAAATTCTCCACTGAAGGGGTCAGTGGCCCCTATTTTAGCAGCCAAAATGAGAAAATTTGTTTTGATCAGGTTTGCTTTGATGGCAATAGCGAGGGACTCTTTTTCGGTCTCAATTGAATAATAGGGAAAGAAATTTAACTGAAAAAGAAAACACAAGATATTAAGATGATGAAAATCAAAGATATTTTCTTTTGTTCACCATTGAAGTTTCTCCTTTCAAAAAGGCTCTTTAGCCATTCTTAGATCGGAGGACTTTGACCGCTCGTTCTTTGTTCTGGACAGCCACATTAGGATAATGCTTGAAAGGTACTGAGAAATGGGATATTTTGAAAACTCAGCTTTCTAAGTAAGAAAAGTCGGAAAGTTAAAAGACAACTGACCCGCACAGGAGATCTTTCACCAGCATTGAGGCATTAAGGCACACTGCAGTTGTGGAATTAGCGAAAAGTCCAAAGTAAATTACTTTTTGGAGTCCAATTCTTCGACTGAAAGAAGCAGAAGAAGCCTCGTTATGACTTGCTTCCACGCAAACCTAGACATCAAAAAATTGCATGGCCTCTTATTAGGTTCCATACGTGCACCTATTCTCACATAATCCAGCTTAGGCTTTTTCCGAACTAAGTTCAACCTACAATGGAGACTAATCAGGTTCGGATGGTTTTGGTCATATATAATAAGGAAGGGTGCAGCTACTTGATAATATTACAGCAAACGAAAAGAGCAAAGTTGTGCAAATTATCATCCACGTTTAATGGATTTCTGACGATTTGTAAGAATTCAGTATTTCAGTTTGTGAGTTTGGTTTGTTAAGTTCTTTTGAGTGTACAAGCCGCACTCAAGTTTTATATTATGATTGAAACTGAATCAACCAGAAAAGACCGAATGTTCAGGTTCAAACCTCATAGTAGCGAACATATGGGGGGACATATAGGGATGATTCCACAATCCGTTAACATGTTTGTGTCATTTCACAACTAAATACAAATATATCGAGTGGGCACACCACACTCGATGGCAACGAGCGAATTCCTTGTCCAGGAGTAGGAAAACAGGCTCCCTTTTATTGAATTCCTAATTTTATTAATAATTTATTTAGGACAGAGGAGTTGGTAATTACTATTGTCGCCGGCTCACCGGCTCACCAAGTCCACTACACTGGTAGCTTGCATTTGAGTAAAATACAGGAAGACTGACCTTTATTATGCCATCCCCATCTGAACGATAAGTGGGGATTGAAATATTGATAACTCTCAATCTAATCTTATTTAGTATAGGAACCGTATGGTTTTGCTGGTAGATAATCTCATACCAGGCATCCAAGAAACACTCTGTTACTATTCCCAAGGGAAAGGGAATGGTGACATCCCGGCATTTTTCAGTACAGTTATGCCTTGCAAGTCTCGGTACGCCTCCCGATTTGAGCAGCCAAATGCGACTTTTCTCATTGTTGAGGAGATAACTGTGTCAATCATCGTTTTAATGAGAAAGACCTGGAGCGTTACCAAGATGGAAGATGTTTTAGGATTCTTTGTCGTGGATCCCATTAAGCACATCATAATTGAGATATTTATTCCTTTCCTCACCCGGTTAAAGTTCCTCCTCGTACGTGTCAGGTCTTTTTCAATTTTTCCTCGACCACAATCATTTGAATCCTTCCACGTCCACATTACATTAAAAAATTGTGCCACGTCTTTGCTTATTGCTACATATATTCACATTTCACTGCCAATCTTTCTGTTTAGTATTAACTAGCTCGGTCATTAGCACATTCTGATTTAACATGAATACGGTCTTTCTTTAAATTATGCAAATTAATCTTACTTTAGTATTGTTTAGGCTTGATTTAGAAATTAATCAAAGTTAAACCTCATTTAGAGCTAGAGATTAGTTTCTCGGTATTGTGCGTCTATAATTTGTTAAAAGCTTTCAATTTTGTTAGTTAGATGTGGTCTATTAGCCTCGACCTTACTTAGATTGTTGGCAGGGGAAGGGAATGGCAATGTTCCCGCAAGATTCAGTACAATTGCCAGGTGTGGTTTGGCTAGTGATGCTTGTATATTGAAGAAAGGAGTTATAACTTACGACCTGTGAGCTCTGTCCTATTTGACCATAAGAAGGGAATAAAGTTAAGGACACAGGCATGATTTTCTTCAGTCCTGCTAGAGCATTGAAAAATCAAGCTTGATAAGTAGAGGCCTCTTTAATTTAAGCAGCCAAGCACGCCCCTAATAATGAGAAAGCCTTCCGTTTTGACTAAAAACAAACTAAGTGCTTGATGGAAATGGGTTGCAACCACACCTCATCTCTCTTCCCGTGACCCCTCTCATGGAAAGTTTGATCATGCACCTGCCCATTATTTGAAGTGAACATTCTGTGCGATTAGAATTGTAACAATTTCTTTTCTCGTTGAATCCCACTTTCCTCGAGTGAATTAAGATAATCACACTTTCCTCATGTGAATCAAGATAATCACAATACGTTTTCTCAATTTCCAGTCCTTTAATTGTGTTTCCTTGATTTTGCCCTCTCAAAATCTCCATTTCTTAGTGTCTCCAAAACTTGCGACTTGCAACTTTAGCCATATTAATTCTAACAGCATGAACGAAAAGTGAAACTTGAAGAAGGCATAAAAAGCAATGTCCGCATACAGAAAGATGAGTCATCAGGCACTTGACCATTCAGTCTGTAAATATATTTTGCTTTTGAAAACATTAGGGAGAAGAGTCATAAAATAAGCCACAAACAAGGAAGTCTTTATGAAATAAATGAGCCTCGCGTTTATGAGATGCTACAACTAGCTTCATTGACCAAGGCAAATTCAATGTAGGATGATGACTTAATTATGAAATTGTTCATACCTGGTACTTGGTAATACGTGGACGAAATGTGCATTGCCCAACCCATACACGTAAACCAAAAACCTAGAGAAACTATTGCTTGGATCCCAAGTCATGGACCCAAAATGCAATCATAGCTGTCGATCAAGTGTGACCCGCAGATGGGGCCCGCATGGTTAGCACTATGATGGATTAGGTCCATGTAGACTCGAATCTGAGCAAAAATTCGCCCAAAACCTGTGGAAAGCAGGTTAACTTATCTCTTAAAACGTGGAAACCGATTTGCACGTAAACAAACTTGGGAAGACCGGCATGGAGGGAACCAATGGATGACATGTTGATGATGGCTCCTCTGGTCTTCAAGATCATTGTTGATAGAGAACTTATGTTAGAACAGGCCATAGACATGGTCTCCATAAGTGATAGAATAGAGACCACCGTTCCTTAGCTATTAATTCCGCTGAAGATGACTTTCCTTAGCCCACAAGCTTCTTAGTAGTGGCCCACTAGTAAACTTGGTTAGGTCCATGGTCTCGTGCTCACCTATCATCCACAAGATCACTAGTTCTTGCTATGTCATAATTAGAACCTCTGACAAACTTGTCATTATGGGCACTGCTACATTATGTGAAGAGAATTATAAACTGTTGACACATTAGTGGAGCTATGTTGATAAACCCATCTTGAGGATCTCACACGGTACTAAGTAGTTGTAGGTCAAACCTAATATATAATAGTGGATGAATAAAAAGTCGCTTGGCTAATCAATCCTCTATGTTCTTATAATCACTATTCCGAACTCTTGAGCTAACACAAATTCTTTCAACACCTAATAGTTGAAGAGTTTACAAATTGGAAATGGAGAAATATCTCAAGGAAGGACAAGTACAATTATTATTTAACGAAAACGTACGAATGGAGCAGCAAATCAATGGTTTGCCCGGGCTTTTAATCGACGATTCCTATTTCCATATGAAATTTCAGTTCCTTTTCTTTGTCATTTCTGGTTCAGTGTTTGGCAAATTGAAGGCAAATGGATGTGTTGAAAAAAATATAACGCGGAAACGATAGGATCTTGCAATTTACGTCAATACGAAAATACTGGAGAAAAATAAGGGCACCAGAAATTTACGTGGTTCGGTCCGAGTATCGGCACCTACATCCACGGGGAGAGCCAGCAACAAATAATCCACTATAATCGGAGAATCAGAGTTACAATCACTCACACACTCGAGTGTTTCCCACACCTAGATTTAACCCAAACCCAAAGTGTTTACAAATAAACAATGTAAACTTACAGCACAAAATCACCGAGTGTTCAAGCCCTCCTGCAATTCGCTCACGAACATACGAAAACAAGAACTCCGTTCTTTCTTGTATGCTTCGTATGGCAACTGCAGCTTCTTGGCTTGACTTCTATTCTTGTGCGGCGCTCTCTTCTTCTCTATATGCTGAAGAAACCTTTTATATATATGTGTAAACCAACCACTACTAGGTTTCTCCTATAGATAAGAGAGGAAACCCTTGTCTTTATCCTTTTGTGCAAAAGTAATCCTAGTCAAACTTGGAATAATAAGAAAACCAATCTTGAATAGGATAGGAAAGATTTTGAACAAATCAAAATCCTTCTATGGATTGAGTTCGTGAAAATTCAAACTCGAGTCATAATTTAACAATTCTCCACCTTGGCTTGATGTTTGAATCCAAGTTATAGTGCTCATCATTCATGCTGCTCTCCCAACGCCCCGATGGGCGCTCACTCTCTACAGACGCCAATTATGCTCAAGCATAGCTTGAGCTTCGTCAAAGGAACAGGCTTGGTCATCATGTCTGCCGGGTTCTCTGCCGTAGTAATCTTTTTCACAATAACATTACCCTTTGCTAAGACATCTCGGATGAAGTGGTACCTGATATCGATATGTTTCGTTCGCTCGTGATAAACTGGATTATATGCCAAATATATCGCATCTTGGTTATCACAGTGTATATCAACACTTTTCTGATTAAGCCCAAAGTCCAAGAGCAAACTTCGTAACCATATTGCATCCTTTGCTATAAAGGTTAGCGCCATGTACTCTGCCTCCATCGAAGACAAGGCAACATGATCCTGTAAGGATGCTTTCCAACTCACTGCACCACCTGCTAGCGTAAACACGTACCCTGCTAAAGACCTGCGATCATCCAAGTTACCAGCGTGATCCGAATCCACATAACCAGTGGTTTCACTACCATTACTTTTCCTCCGGTATGCTATACCCACGTCTGCAGTCCCTTTCAAATATCTGAGGATCCACTTCACAGCTTCCCTATGAGCTTTACCAGGACTCTTCATGTAGCGACTAACTACGCTCACAGCTTGTGAAATATCATGCCTAGTGCACACCATAGCATACATAATACTACCCACGACACTAGAATAAGGAACACGGGACATATGCTCCTCCTCCTCCTCCTCAGTCTGCGGTGATAATTTGTCTGAAAGTTTAAAGTGGTTTGCCAAAGGTGTACTTACAGATTTTGCAGACTGCATGTTAAAATGTGCCACAATCTTCTCAATATATTTCTTTTGAGATAGACGTAAAACTCCTACAGCTCTATCACGCAAAATCTCCATACCCAATATTTTCTTTGCAGCACCTAAATCTTTCATCTCAAATTCAGCACTCAACTGCCTTTTCAGCATATCAATATCAGACATATTCTTAGATGCTATTAACATGTCGTCAACATATAAGAGTAGATAAATCAAAGAACCATTCTCCAATCTCCTAAAATAAACACAGCTATCCATCTGACTTTTCGAGTAGTCCTGACTAGCCATGAAAGCATCAAAACACTTATACCACTGCCTAGGAGATTGCTTTAGCCCATACAAAGATTTCTTTAACAAGCAAACATGATCTTCCTTACCCGGAATAGCAAATCCCTCTGGCTGCCTCATGTAAATCCGTTCCTCCAACTCACCATGAAGAAACGCCGTTTTCACATCTAGCTACTCTAGCTCGAGATCCTGTGAAGCAACTAAGGCAAATAAAACACGAATAGAAGTATGTCTTACCACAGGAGAGAACACCTCGTTATAGTCAATGCCCTCCCGCTGTGTATATCCTTTCGCCACAAGTCTTGCCTTATACCTCGCTGTCTCAACATCGGGAATGCCCTCTTTTCGTTTAAAGACCCATTTACTTCCGACAATCTTTTGGCTCTTAGGTACTTTGACCAACTCCCATGTTTGATTCCGATGGAGTGATTCTTCGCTCATAGCCCCAAGCCATTGCGATGACTCACTACTAGCTATCGCTTCAGAATAAGACGAAGGCTCATCCGTCTCCACCTCATCACCTACAGTTAATGCATAAGCAATATCTGTATAACCATAACGTACCGGTGGTTTAATTTTCCTTCTCTGTCTGTCTGCGGCTATATTGTGCTGCAGTTGTACTGATTGTTCACTATCACCGACTTCAGGAATTGCGGCCTCTTCTGCAGTCTCAACTTCTGTTACCTCTGAGGTCTCCGAAGTCTCCACCTGATGCTCCACCTCACTAATGACACCATGATCCATCTTCTTTGCTTGTTGTGTTACAAAACTCCTCTATTGAAGCATTGCAGTCTCGTCGAAGATCACGTCTATGCTAATTAGAAAACCAGGTGATCTGGGATCAGTGCATCACAGCCGGTAACCTTTCACCCCATGTGCATAACCCAGAAATATGCACCCTCGGCTCAAGCTTACCATCACTCGCATGAGCATATGCAGGACATCTGAATATTCGTAATTTGGAATAATCAACAGATTTCCCCGACCATACTTCCTTAGGAGTCTTCCACTCGATAGCAGATGATGGAGAGCGATTTACCAGATAACATGCCATATTCATTGCTTTGGCCCAAAATTCCTTGCCAAGTCCTGCATGCGAAAGCATGCATCGAGCTCGCTCAAGTAAAATTCTGTTCTTCAGTTCTGCCACGCCATTCTGCTGTGGTGTCCCAGGTACTGTGCGGTGTCTCACAATCCCTTCTTTCTCACAGAACTCAGTAAAATCTTTACTACAGAACTCCATGCCATTATCGGTTCTCAAGCACTTGATCTTTTTATCTGACTGCTTCTCAATCAATGCCTTAAATTTCTTGAACCGATCGAACACATCATATTTGCGCTTTAGAAAGTATACCCATACCTTCCTTGAATAATCGTCGATAAATGTCAGTATATATCGGGCAACTCCTTTCGAAGGAATAGAAGATGGGCCCCAGACGTCTCAATGAATATACTCAACCGGCCACTTGGTCGAATGAATAGCTGTAGTAAACTTAATTCGGCGCTGCTTCCCAAAGATGCAATGCTCACATAAGTCCAGCTTTCCTGTCTTCTGACCCTTCAGCAACCCCCTTTCACTCAGCATCGTCATACCTGCCTCACTCATGTGCCCTAAACGCATATGTCATAATTGAGTCAAGTCAGAGTCTGACTCACCTGATGAAATTGCAGTAGTTCCAGTCACGGTCTCTCCTAATAGATGATAGAGAGAATTCACTTTCTTCCCCTTCATCATTGTCATGGCACCACGAGAGATTTTCAGTACTCCACCTTCAGCGGTGTACCTACACCCGATATCATCGAGTGTCCCTAGAGAAATAAGGTTCTTCTTGAGCTCTGGTACATGTCTCACATCTGTCAATGTGCGCACCATCCTATCGTGCATCCGAATTCGAATTGTTCCTATCCCCACAACCTTACAGGCTTCATTATTCCCCAAAAGAACTCTACCATCATCTGCAGTCTGGTAAGTAGTAAACCAGTTCTTGTGAGGAGTCATATGATAAGAACACCCCGAATCTAGCACTCATTCGTCTCTAGACGAAGTAGTAGTCACACATAAAACAGCTTCTCCATCACTAGTGCTCCCTTCGACTACGTTTGCCACATTGCTTGTGGCATTCTGCCTATCACCTCGATTTCTCCGCTTTGGACAATCTCTCCTAATGTGCCCTTCTTTGTGACACTCAAAGCACTTCACACGTCCTTTAGACTTTTGATTGCGTGACTTCGATCTGCTTTTGCCTCTACTGCTGCTAGGCCCTCGATGTTGATCTCTACCCCGAATCGTTAATGCCTGCGCTACTCCCTGCGCAAGACTATCGTCACGCAACTTTCTCTACCACTCCTTAGAGAACAGAGCGGACTTTACCTCTTCCGAGGTAATCGTAGTACGCCCCTGCAACAGTGAATCAGTAAAGTGCTCCCACGACTCTGGTAAAGAAGCTAACAACATCATGCCTCGCTCTTCATCATCAAGTATCTTACCGACGTTCTTCAAATCCATCATGAGTTTATTAAATTCATCTAGGTGGGTTCTGATAGACGTACCTTCAGTATATCTAAACTGAAACATCCTCTTCAACATGTATAAGCGATTATTCAAACCCTTCGTTATATAGAGTGCATGAAGTCTTGCCCATAAATCCGCAGCATCCTTCTCCTCAGCTACCTCTATCAACACCTCATCCGATAAATTCAACAGGATTGTGCTCTTTGCTTTCTCCATTAGCTTTGCCCTTTCAGAAGCTTTCATTATAATCGGCAACTCATCTTCGCCATCTAAAGCTCTGGCCAAACCTTGGGTTGTCAACAAAGCACGCATCTTGATGCTCCATAACCCAAAGTTATTTCTCCCGTTAAATTTCTCAATTTCACCTTTCGTCTCAGACATAATTGCAATAACAGAATTTCCAGATAATAATCAGACAAGCAAAAGCCCCAAATCACAATTAAGAAATCCGAATCCAAGCTCTGATACCAATTGTTGAAAAAAATATAACGTGGAAATGACAGGATCTTGCAATTTACGTCAATACGAAAATACTAGAGAAAAATAAGGGTACCAGAAATTTACGTGGTTCGGTCCGAGTATCGGTACCTACATCCACGGGGAGAGCCAGCAACAAATAATCCACTATAATCGGAGAATCAGAGTTACAATCACTCACGCGCTCGAGTGTTTCCCACACCTAGATTTAACCCAAACCCAAAGTGTTTACAAATAAACAATGTAAACTTACAGCACAAAATCACCGAGTGTTCAAGCCCTCCTGCAATTCGCTCACGAACATACGAAAACAAGAACTCCGTTCTTTCTTGTATGCTTCGTATGGCAACTGCAGCTTCTTGGCTTGACTTCTATTCTTGTGCGGCGCTCTCTTCTTCTCTATATGCTGAAGAAACCTTTTATATATATGTGTAAACCAACCACTACTAGGTTTCTCCTATAGATAAGAGAGGAAACCCTTGTCTTTATCCTTTTGTGCAAAAGTAATCCTAGTCAAACTTGGAATAATAAGAAAACCAATCTTGAATAGGATAGGAAAGATTTTGAACAAATCAAAATCCTTCTATGGATTGAGTTCGTGAAAATTCAAACTTGAGTCATTAATTCTAATTCAATTTGGATCTGGAAACCTACTCCTCCACCACATCCAGGCACACCAGTGCCAGGTACCAGTGGGGCCCAATGTCACCACCCCCCCCACCCGAGCAGCACCGCCACGTCGTCAGGTGGGGGAACAGTGACGACCGTGGCGGCGGCGGCGGCATCGCTTGCCTAGACAAAAACTCATTTACTGTCACCTTGCAGAGCCTTGCCCCTCCTCTCCCTCCACCCCCCCCCGGCCCCACTCGACAGACGAGAAGGGGAAGGCGAGGAAGTTGAAAAGGTCGGTCGTGACCCATCTCTTCACTCTTCACGTGCTTCATCGGCCTCTCGGAGATAACCATGGGCCCCAACAGCTGTTATAGCAGCACGTGGGGGGAGATCCGGTCGCGTGGGGTCAGATCTTCTTTGAGTTGGTTCGAGCCGAGGCCGAAACAACAAAGACAGGAAAATAAAAAATCGAACCAAATTGACCAAGTTTTCAATTCGGATTATATTCGGTTCGGTTAAATGAAATTATACATCTAAACGGTTCGGTTCGATTTGGGTTTCCTTAAAATCCAAATCGAATTAAACTGAACCATTGACACATCTCTCACATAATGGATTTTGTTCATGGGACTCCTTAAATGTGGTTTGTGCATAGCAAAGTTTACATCTAATTAAGGCGGACATGAGATAATTCTCCATGAGACTAAGCATTGTAGTTTTGAGTATAATTGTCATGCCCCAAATCCTACAGGAATAAGCACAATGACATGGCCATTCCTCTAATCACCCAAAGGATGCAACCTCAAATCACCAAAATCTAACTCTCAAAAGTTCTCGCGAAAACATTCTCATTCTAAAAGCCACTGACTAAGAGACTTGAAAAGATTGGGAAAGAGAAGAGTGAACAATCACAACTCAGTGAATACTACATATCTTTTCTAAGCCAATCGAGTAGCCACTATACGTGCCTGCACCCAAAAATAAAATAATACCAGAAACTCAAAATCTTCAACACTTTCATATACATAACAAATCATACATGAGTTGTTTCATTTCAACAAGCTTTATACATTCAAAAAATACTCATTTAAATCATCATAAATATCAATGGTCAAATCCATTGATTAATCTTTATCAAAAACTATATCAAAGGTCCATCTCATATCAAAATACACGTTGATGGTCTATCCATTGATCAATATTTTGCTCAATATCAAACCATGATTATGACACAACGCCTGGTAACATGAGAACCAAGATTTTCCATTGGTAAGGTATTCACCTACAAAGCTGATGGCTTAGCCATGAAGTATATCCCAAACTTGATATGCATATATACTAGTCTCTCAATGGATTTATAGCGACATTGAGCACCCAACTCACATCCTCCAATATCTAGAAAATTAATCTATAAATCAATCTACAATACATTTCATAAACCAATCATATTACCTTTTGTAATTCAGTTCATTCGATAAAATCACTTTTTTTGTAAAACATTTCCCATGTCATTTCATAAACTAAATTCACAAATCAATGTGTATAACCTTATATAACATTTCTCAATTAATCATAGAACTCATTCTATAAACCAATTTGCAAAACCATACATATACATATACATATACATATACATATGCATATACATTTCACAATATCTTTCATAAAACCATTTTCAAATCATTCTCAAATATGAAAGTGTAGTATTTGCTTGATCTAGACTTTTATGCAATTTACATGCTTTAATAACTTGTGCAATATTGAAATCTTTATCACTTTCAAGATATGAGTTTACATATTCATAAAAGAGATTGTACTACTCACCTGGATATAACCCAAACCAAACAATAAGGTTTACTTGAATCAACAAACTCACAATTCTATCATATAAGCGAGAAATAACATCAAAATTAATTAATTACTATCTCAACTACAGTTCAACTAAACTAAGCTTAAATGATAACAAAATAACTTCCACACAACAACAAATTGATCGCCCAAAGCGATTATTCAAAGCTATTGGACCTTCGGTATGAAACTTTAGAATTTCAGTCCAACTAAAATGTTGCTTCAAATCAATGATCGTCGAACCCCAAGACTCTACAACATGACAATCCATGATTTCCATTAAATTCCACAACTTAAAACCTTAAAAATCAGACGTCATCATTCAGATTTCACACAATTATGATTCCAAACCCTAATTTCAAAAGTACTCCAATTAGACAAAGAAGGGTATAAGTCCTTGCCAGGCGTTGCGATATATAACTTATTCAACTTGACGAAACCTTCATGACGTGTACACACGAAACCCGTCTTCCCTTTTTCTCCTTTCTTCTTCTTCCCTTCTTTCTCATTCCCCCCCCTCCCCAAAAAAAAAAAACTCTTCGCTAGTCTTCACTTTATATAAGTTGAACCCCCTCCCCTTTTTTCTCTTCTTCTTTTGACTTTTCAACCTTTTTTTTTTAAACGGTCCCACCGCTAACCCAAATATTACAATAAAACACTCACCATAGTAACTATGTGATTTTTCAATTATTAGTAAATTATTTTTAACTAGCTCTCCTCGTGGGATAGTATTCTTTATTGTTTCTTGTTTATTTCTCTAATAATTTCGCATTGATTTATTTGCTTATTATTTGTATTTCAAAATGAATTAGTTGTTGTCCTTCCTTTGTTCTTATTTTTTACTTAGCTTGGCACAACTGAATTATATTTCTTCCCCACAATTCATTTAGCAAATCTAGTCAAACACGTGTTTTGTCATTCAAGATAAAATCTTGACTGAAGAATCTTGTTGCTTTGTCCTCGCTCCTGCATGGTATGCTTTTTCCTTTTCAATCTCTTAAAATTGCATATAACGAAATTTTACGTGTTGCCTGTTTTTACATCACATGCGAAATCAAATTTTATTTAAGCTTAATGTCAAATTCACCTTCCACTACATTAGGTACAGTTTTTTCCTTCAAGTATATCATTATTTTACTCATTTCCTTCTTTTAGATAATCATTGGATGTTAAGACATGAAATATCTGCTATGCTCAAATCATACTTCAATTATAATCACACAGGAGAATCGCAGTTGGATTCTCATTCCATTTTATTCGTCACTTATTTGCATATCAATCCTTATTTAAAGGACACTGGATATTGTAAGCATTGTTGGTGCTACTTCAATCCCTTTTGCGATCAGTGAGATCGAATCTTTACTCAAGCTACATTCTATAACAATGGCACAAGATAAAGATTCAATCGATAATACCTTCCAGTCAAAAATAAATATACGGTCTCATCAATCCAAAAATGGTGGAAGAAGCTCATGGAAAATTAAAATGGAGGAGAAACTATTCAAAAGGAAACATATCCACCTTGTGGTATTTGCAAGAAAAAAAATCCTTTGGAGAAGGATTATTGATTTAGAAATGAGCCATATTGCCGTTTTCATAAAATATATGGTCACATAGAAAAAGATTTTTGCTTGAAAACAAATTATCGAGCCAAATATGTTGAAGAATAAGGAAAATAAAAGGAAGAAGAAAATACAAATAATTCATTTTATGCAGGCCAAGTGGAAAAGGATGAGAAAAATAATCCATGGTATATTAATAATGGGTGTAGCAATCACATGACGGGAAATGAATTTATATCTACACTATTGATAGGTTAGTGAAAGCACAAGTGAGGTTGGGCAATGGTGCATTGATTAGTGTGAAAGGAAGATGGACTACAACCATTGAAACTAAGAAAGGCCCAAAATATTTTCATGAGGTAGATCCAGTCCCTAGGTCTGCACAAATTCCAACAATGCCTCATATTTCAAATGTGTACTATTTGCTCTTCTCTTGAGTGTGTCCATGCTTGATGGCAGGATTTTCCAGTTTTTTAAGTCATTCGAGTTCAATCGACACTTCTTTCATTGTTGGTCGCATCTTCCCATATAACTTCAGGCATCTTCTTTCAAGGTTTGCAAAGGCAATGATCCCTTCTTTCTCACCTTCTTCAAAACTCAAGTGTCCACAATATCAAACAAGCAGTTCTCATTCATCGAGAGGAGAAAATAGCCTACAAAGCTTCTCTCTTGTCCTCTCCATGAAATCTAATTGGCTCTTGCCCTATCAAGACCTCGACGAGAACCACACCAAGACTATACACATTGCTCTAATTTGTGAACTAGCCTGATTGAAAATACTTTGGACCCAAGTACTTGGACTCTTGTAGTCACATGATCAATCAAAACCAACTAGGAAGTGCCAAAGTCAGCCACTTTTGTGCCATAATTGTCATTCAAGAGAATATTAGTAGATTGATGTCGAATAATGTATAGGACAAGGCTCCTGCCACTTTAGTAGCAATTCAAAGGAGTGCATGTCAGGATGCTAGATTGTCATGTAATATAAATTTGCACATCAAAAGCAGTGTCTCTATTTCCAAGTAACATCCTAGTAGCTTAACAATGTTCCTATGGTTGATCTGTGAGAGAATGGCAATCTCGTTGATGAGTTGTTCAACTTTTCCCATATTGCTTGCCTCCTACTTCTTAATGGCAACAATGTTAGATTTTGTGGGACATTGCTAACTGTTATAAATGCTTAAGTTATTATATAATTTTTTTTCTTTATTTAAATATTCTAGCACTCTCTCTCATGCTTAATCTGATCTTTTTGCCTAATACTAAACATGGAAATTTCATTAAGAAGACAAATGGGGCATGGAAAGATTTGAAATTAGGACCTTTTGCTTTGATACCATGAGAGATTTTGTGGGACCATTGCTAACTGTTCTACAAGCTTAAACTATTAGACGAAAGCATGATTTCATATTTAATTGTTTAAACAGTTTAAACTTGAAGGAAAAAATGCAACCAACGATCAAAGAAGTGGCAACCGAGTTAGAGGCACAAGGAAGCTACAACATCCTTCTACCTATTCAACAAAATAAAGAAAGTAGTAAGGCAATTAGACATTGTGACAACATCCGCTTAATTATTACCATGTCGGAAGTTGATTCTGAAATAGTTCGATTTTGCATTGCACCCCCACCTATTTCCAGTGAAACATGGTAAAGTTCTTATTATGCGGCCATTCCTATCTTCGTTCCGTTTGATGCATCTTTGGGAACATGAATGAGTAATTCAGTGATTGTGGTGGCCACGTTGGATTGTCTCAATGACTGCGATAAAAATGTCACAATATATGCCGAGTTGCTTTTCTAGATGTACAAGAATTAAAAGAAATTTCTTTTTTCCTTCAAGAAAGAGTGAGACCTACGAAATTATAATTTTCTGTCCTTTGACATTTACACACAACAAAATCCTGATGTTCTTCTTAAAGTAACAACATATCAAAATATATATATATATATATATTAAAACTAATTTACAAGGATTCCCTACATATGACCAGTTGTGAGTTCAATGGTGTGGACACATCAGATTTCAAATGTCTCCTACTCGCTCCTCTCTTGACTATGTTCATGCTTGATGGCAGGATTTTCCAGCATTCTAATTCATTCCAGCTCAGTTGCCACTTCTTTCATTTTAGGTTGCATCTTCCCATGTAATTTCAAGCACCTTCTCACAAGGTTAGCAAAGGCGATGATCCCATCTTTCTCACCATGCTTCAGAACTCGAGTGTCCAAAATGTCTAGCAGCCTGTTCTCGTTCATGGAGAGGAGAAAATAGCTTGCGAGGTTTTCCTTGTCATCTCCAAGAAATGCCATTGGCTCTTGCCTTGTCAAGACTTCGATGAGGGCCACATCAAATCTGTACACATTGCTCTTATCTGTGAACTGACCTGATCGAAAATATGTGGGATCCAAACACCTAAATCTCCCTTGGACTCTTGTAGTCGCATGAGTTTTATCAACCAAATCCCACTTGGAAGTGCCAAAGTGAGCTACTTTTGCTTAGTAATTGTTGTCCAAGAGAATATTGGTAGACTTGATGTCCCAATGATAGGTCGGGATTGATGCCGAAGAATGTAGACAAGACAAAGCTCTTGCCACTTCAATAGCAATTTGAAGGCGCATGTCCCACAATACTAGATTGTCATGTAAGTACTAGAGAAGAGTTCCATTCGATATGAATGTTGTTAAGCTACTGGGTTGTTGCTTGGAAACAGAGTCATCGCTTTTGGTGTACAAATTCATATCGAATGGGACTCTTTTCCAGTATTTACATGATAATCAAGTATCGCGGGACACGCACCTTCAAATTGCAATTGAAGTGGTAGGAGCCTTGTCCTATCTACATTCTTCGGCATCAATGCCGATCTATCATCAAGACATCAAGTCTACTAATACTCTCTTAGACAAAAAATACTATGCAAAAGTGGCTGACTTTGGCACTTCCAAGTCAGCTTTGGTTGATCAAACTCATGTGACCACAAGAGTCCAAGGGACATTTGGGTACTTGGATCTCAAGAATCTTCAATCAGGTCAATTCACAGATAAAAGTGATGTGTACAACTTCGGTATGGTTCTTGTTGAACTCTTGATAGGACGAGAGTCGATTGTATTTCTTGGAGATGACAAGGAGATAAACTTTTCAAGCTATTTTCTCCTTTCAATGAACAAGAACTGCGTGTTCAACATCATGGACCCTCAAGTTTTGAAGCATGGTGAGAAAGAAGGGATTGTCACCCTCGCTAACCTTGCAAGAAGGTGCCTAAAATTACATGGGAAGATGCCACCTACAATGAAAAAAGTGGTGATTGAACTGGAAAGAATTAGAATGCTAGAAAATCTTGCCATCAAGCATGGACATACTCAAGAGAAGAGTGAGTAGTACACATTCAAAATGTGATTTGTCCACGCTATCAAACTTGCAATTGAGCGCTCACATGTAATGAATCATTATAAATTAGATTTATGTATGTTTCTTGAGAAAATTTCAAACAGTAGTATGATATGGAAATATTTTATCAAAAAAGACTTGAAGTGGATATTATCTTAAATATAGTGGCAAATTTAATCCAAATAAGCCCAAAGCCTATTTACTAGTCAAATCATTATATCATCAAGGGCATTTTCGTGCAAAAATCTTTTTCTGTCCTTTTCTGTCCTCCTTTCTCTCTCTCTCTTTCTTCATTCTTTTCTTCTTCTTTTTTTCTCTCTTCTTCCTTCTTCAACCTCAAGCCGAGACCTCCCACTCCACCTTGGACGACCTTTTCTGGCCTCTCTCCCGCTTCAACCACGACTTCCCCTACAAGAGTGCCTTCGATACACTCATCACTCGCGTTTGTCTTCTCAGCCACCTTGACGAAGCCTCACACAATGTCTTGATCATCAGTGGCTTCAGCCTCCGCACCGTGACGCCAGTCCGGCACAACGGTCGCCTTCAGAGTCTGCCTCAATGCCAGGTCAAGCGGTAGCCTAGAAGAGGAAAGTAAATGCCTTGATGCCTCGATCTCGGTTTCGTGGATTATTTCTAATTGTGGGATGGAGAGCACAGCGGGACAAGTTGGTTTCTTTTGTTCTTAGATCAAAGACTTAATATGAATCTTCGGTTAGTATTTTAGATATAAATGGATCAAAGAAGGGATATATCTTGATAATTTTCAGATAGTGCAGCACATTCCATAGTTTCCACTACAGTGGCTTTATGTAAGAAATAGCAAAATATAGGCTACATTTATTTTGCGGAAATATCACGTTTCCAGAAAAAATTTTCAAGAAATTATTTTCTAAGAAAATGATGATATTTTTCACTATTCAATTGGAACCTGAAAATGAAGTAAAACATATTTTTCACTGTTCGGTATCTGATTTGATTTTGTAGAAAAAATTACCAAAAAATATTTAAATTTAATTTTTATTAAAAAAATTCATTTTTTTTCCTTTTCCTTCCCCCTTCCTTCTTCTTCTTCTTGCTCCTTCCTTTGCAGCTTCCTCCTTCTTCCTTCTTCTTTCTGCTCCTTCCTCCTTTGCCGCCACTCCTTGGTGATGGCCAACTGCCCGGGGATCGATCAAGACACAAATCGATGAGCTCGAGGCTTAGCTAATCTGCAAGGCACAGGCCTAGCTATCTCCTAACGATGCTCTGGCATCACCAATCTAACGAGGCTTAGGCCTCGCGGCCTCTAGCAACGCTCAGGCGCCATTGATTTGGCGAGGGCTGAGCTCGCTCAAGGCCAGTTGAGCAATTGTCGACATTCCGTCCAAATGCGCAAGGCTTACTTCTGAGACTAACAATGCAACCTATCGCACGTAGCATCAGTCACAATGTGCATTGCAAACAAGTGACAAATGGGACAAGTTCCATAGAATGGCGATTTGGAGAGTCGGCGGCTAGCATGCTCAAGCCCTCGCCCTGCCCTAAGGGTCCATATCAAACCACAAAAAGCTACGACAAATGACAACATAGAATCAAGCCAAATCCAAAGTCATTGAATTTGGCAAGGCCCAAGCAAGCTCAACCTCACTGGAATTTGGTGAGCTCAACTTCATTGGAATCTAGCGAGCTTGACCTTGTTGACCTATGGCAAGGTTCCAGCTCACTTGCAACTAGTCACCAGACGCCGCCGTGGCCAGTGACTAATCGATGAAGAAGAAGGTGAAAAAGAAAGAAAAGAAAAAAAGAAAAAAGAAAAAGATATATCGAAAATTTGATTAAAAACAAGAAAAAGAAAAAGAATAAAAGGAAAAAGCATTTTGTAAAAGAAAGTGAGGTGAAAGAAGATTGGAAAATGTTTTCCTCTTTCTTAAAAGAGGAAAACATTTTTCTTTACTTTAAAAGACTTTTTTTCTTTTGATGGAAAATGTTTTCCCCAATTAATTTATCGTCCATGAAACCAACGTCGGAAAATTTGGAAAACATTTTTTTGAAAGTTAACGAATCCTTAACACTTCACACATAATTTCCCAAAATGACATAAATAACCCAACTCAGAAATTTAATGACTGAATGCGAAGTGTCTTCCTACAAAACTGTGCTATATCTTTTTGCCTTATGTTGCAGGAGTGACATTAATGGATGGATTTCTTCAAAAATTCTTCCCTAAAGTTTACAGAAACAAGCAGCTGCAATGAAAACAACTACTGCAAGTACAACAACCATGCGCTTGACTCATTGCGTCATTTTACCATGTTGGCTTGGTTGCCTCTGGTCGCTTTTCCCATCACAAGAAACTCTGGACGTTGAGCAGGTGTCATTGGTAGCGTAGAGCATTCTTACTGGCGCAACTTTAAATCCTGCAGCTGAAAATCTTACAATTCTTCTCTTGGGTCGTGAAATGAGGTTACCGTAGGATAAAAAGGGGGGAGGGGGAACGAGAGAAAAGAAAACGCACAGGATAGAGAGAAAGAAGGATGGAAAAGAAAAGGACGCTTTTGGACGAAAATACCCCTGTACATATAAAGATACGATTGGTGGACAAATTTGGGGCCTTATTTGAATCTAAACTTAGCACTTCGAGTCTTTATTTAAGATTAATTTGTAACTTCAATGTTTTATTTCAAACAACTTTCACTTTGAAGCATCTTTTAAGAAAATAGCTTAACTTCAAATTCTTATTTGAAATTTTCCTGAAAATGAGATTTTGATCTTCGCGAAGTCTCCAGCGTTGGTAATCTACTATTCAAGATTTGACCAAGTGAAAGTCGGACCTTTTTATATTATATATACAAACACACATACAAAGATATACACACCGCACATTGTTTATTCCTTCAAGCTTCTTATGTGTCGCACATTGGTTTTGTTCATGGGACTCCTTAATGTGATTTCTACAAAGAGAAGTTTACATCCAATTGAGGTGTTATTTCAAGAGATTAGATAATTCTCCGTGAGACTAAACATTGTGCGTTTGGGTGTAATTTAGGTATGAAAAATACTCAAGTGTATAAGTGATTATAGCTTTATGATTCTTCGATTATTAGAGGATTATATGTTGTTAGCTCTCCCCATAAAATAGGTACCGACAATCGAACCAAATCACGTAAACTTTGAGTGCTCATTATTGTACATTATTTATTTCTCTGATAATTTCGCATTAATTTAATTACAAGATTTGTTAGCTCTTTCATGTTACAGGGCAACAAAAACAATTTGAATATAATTCCTTTTCTTCCCCATCGAAGTGCCTACTCTAAGAAAGCCGCAACATAGACAACCAATGAAGTTTTTTGTTTTATTATTATCAAAGATATAGCCATTAAAGCTTCAATTTTCTCTCCTCACATGATTAATAGAAACAAAGATCTATGCTTAGATCACCAATTCCACTTTAATGAAGTTCTTATTGCTCTCAAGAAACTGTTCTAAGAACAAAAGCACTTTAGAATCATTAGAAGGTCTTCAACAATCAAACTGGCATTTACATCCACCGTAGATAAATGAATATTTAGAGTTTGAAAATGTCACACCCTGACCCTCGGAAGCGCGACAATCCATTTTCTCTTTCGGTCAAATGAGTTCGATGTCTCAAGATGTGTGACCGACTATTCTTTTTATCTTTCAATTAAATGCATGCGAAAGCAATAAACAATCTACAATCAACATATTAATAAGGATAGTCAAAAAAACCAATTAGAAAACACATCCAATAGTATCATTTTATTCACCTTTCGATTAACCCTAAGAAGTCATATATATAGGTTCTTACAACAGGCAATTTCCTATAGAGCCAACAAAACCAACAAGACGATGGTTAATCTATTCATTTCAAAACACGGCAACAAACCGCATCACTTATCGACTCTCTACACTATGGATCTGAAAGTGATTAAATAATAATCGATGGAATAAAATCTCAGTGAGTTAAGGTTCTAAGCCTTGATTAGAACACCAATTCGCCTAGGGAATACCTAACAGGTATGCTCACGTAACAACCAACAATCAAGTCAATTCACAAGCAACCTTAACTCGTGGCTATACATCCCCTGTACGATATCAATCTTCCATGCCATACATAAGGCAAACAAATAATCATATAATCAAAACACCACACATATAACATCTCATGCACACAATAGTCAGGCGTGTTCCAATCATATACCTCCCAACGTAAACACGCATCGAGGTTCTACTTTTTCCCTGTGGCATCCAACATTTCATATGTTTAATTCATTTATGAGGCCATGTCAACAACCATCACGCAACAAATGTATTCAATCATCTATGACACACATTAATTATTAACTTTATGCTTAAAGCATTCATGCGTATCTAGATTACTGCGTCCGCTCAGGACCAAACCTGAAATCCAACGGAGTATGATCATGACCATTTAAGGCATACCCGAAATCCATTAAGTATCCGAAATCCATCGGTCGCATTTCCCCGAAATTCATTCGAGTATCCGAAATCCATCGAATATTCGAAATATATCAATCGTATTTCTCATTTAGATGATCATACAAGCACATCAATCACACATGCTAATTTTATCTTTCTTCATTAGTCAATACAAACGTGGTTATGCTCATATATAAAAATACTACAACTTTACAGGTAAAAATGCAATTGAATAATCACACATGATTACATACATATAATTAACCCGTCAAACTTTGTATGCTTTCATGTTAAAACGTACTTGCCCAATTCAACACATAAAACATGACATATAAATCCAACACTTTGGAAATTACTATTTATGTCCTTAAAATCCTCTTTAAAATTAGCAACCAAGGTTGCTCACGTGAGCAATAATTTGTCATGGCAAAGCATGCTTTGAACAACATAAAACACTCAACCACAAGAGTCCACTTAATTCTCAAGGCACTCACGGACATGCATGAAATCCACATACAACGCAATCAGTGTCCTACATAATATCCATAAATCATCTCATGGCAATAATCCCACAATCCACTATTAAAACAATCAATGACTATCACTAAAAATAATTAACCGTAATTAATCATTATAAATAATAATTTTTATCACTAAAAATAATTAATTAATGTTTAATTGCTTCTAAATAATTAAATATAATTAATTAATTTAAATTAATCTTAATCCTTTACTTAGCACCGGTTGCAATTAGATTATAGTTAATTAACACTAAGCAAGATTAATCAAATCGATCATCATTTAATTTAATTAATCATAAATAACCGCCTAATCAAGATTGATCATAAACTAATCTAACCCTAATTAAAATTAGTACGCTCATCAAGGGATCCAAGACCATACATAATGATAGATAAAAATTTTATTTATTTGCTGAATAAATAGATAGATCAAAAGTATCATAACTATATATAACAAGATAATACTAGGAAAAGCCCACATATGGCGAAGATTTTTCATTCCTTTGGAAAAAGTAGAAATCCCACTCCTATTAACATAGGAATTGAAGTGGAATGAAGGGGATAATCCATGAATATTGATATGTATATTCCATAAAAAACCTTTTTATTTTTAATTAAATCTTTCTAATTCACTGGCTCTTTCAATAAAAAATCAAGATTTGGAATATTTAAATAGAATTTTCTATTCCTAATTATTCTGAATCTTTCTTCTTTAACCAATATTTCAAATATTCAAATCAAGAAGTTAGAATTGGTCAAATGATATGAATATGATCAAGTTACTATTTCTATTTAAAATAAAATAAGACGTACAGACGCTTCCAGTGTGTCGAGGTAACGGCACGGGAGCGGGTCTCGGCCAAGGGGAAGACCGTGAGAGGGAGAGGCGGCCGGCGGTGGCTCCGGCGCGAATGGGCCGACGACGAGCGACGGCCAGGCGGAGGCCGCAGCTCACGGACAGAAGGTGGCCGGGCGGAGGCTTGAGGCGGTAGGGCGGCTGGGCGAACCAGCATGCCCGAACCAGATACGAAGGAGGAAGGAGGGAGCAGCAGCAGCGGCTCGGATGGGCGGACGGCGAGGCCCGCGGTGGTCCGGCGCGCGGCCGGGCAGCTGCTGGTCGGGGGTCAGTCCCTACTCGACCCGACGAGGAGACCACAAAGAGGGAGGGCGGAGAGAGAGGATGAGGAGCAGCTGGCTTCGGGGGAGGCTCGCGGCGGCGACCCGCCGACGGTTCGGTGGCCTGCCGACGAGCGACGAAGCTGCGGTGATGATGGTGGCCGTCGATCGAGCGACAGCAGGACGAAAATGCAGCAGCAGCGAGCAGGGGGAAGAAGAAGAAAACACCAGCGTGCGGGCGTTGGGGGGACCGAGAGAAGAGAGTGGAGAGGGGAGGAAAAGTCAAAAGAAGAAGAAGGATGGGATTCGGGAGTAGGCGGGCGCTGCAGGGGGGTAAATGTACGGGAAAGAAAGAAGAGAAAGAAAAGGGGAGAGAGAGAAGGGAGGAGATGCACGTGAGGAAGGAGGGAGAGAAGGAGAGGACGTGCGGCAATCGAAAATGGGGAGAAAGGGACGCACGTGGGAAAAAGGAAAGGAAAGAAGAGCGGCAAAGTTTCGGATTTAAAATTTTAATCCGTGGATTATTTTTTTGACTTTCTTAAGCGAGTCAAAAATTTAGAAATTAATGAAATAAAAATTCAATAATTTCGTCTTGATGTCTGGAAAAGCTTAGTAATTGAGTTTTGATCATATTCACATACAATTTAAAAGAGATTGAAAATTTAAGACCTCACAGAAAGATTAAATATCTTAAAGAAGATACATATGCATTAATACCATAAATTGCCACGGATGATGTGATATTTCATTTTGGGACTTGTTGAGCTTATACTTGTATTTACAGATTAAGAAGTGGATTTCGTTGGTTTTCGCCCATTAAGGAGCATACAACTTTTAGTCATAACAATTAATTGTATGGCATCTTTATGAATTACATCCTAAAAAAGAAAAATCATAACAAAGGACTAGTACGTTTAATGAAAATTAGGAATTGAGCACTGTGCCATTTGGGCCCTAGTAAAACGTGTAATGTCTAGGCATTTTATAGGGTGAAAAAATCCTTTCTCAATTCATGAGATTCCGATCCATGATTTGTATTTCAATTTTAGATTTCGATTAAGGAAGACTGACACTAATCATCCCATTTCAAGGATCCACAATAATGGGGGAGTGAAATGTTGAGAACTCCTTGCCTATCTTATTTAGTTTTGGCCGCAGGGGGAGCCGAGGGGTGAAATGGCTACACCGATTGGCCAACAGGGGCTGCTTCTTGAGTTTGCGATCTTGGTCACTGGACTACTTGCGCATCTTTGAGCTCACAGCCATGGCTGCTCGAGTTTCGTCCACCTCGGCCATGGTCACCACGTCTTCTTCCGAATGTGAGGCCAGAGACGAGGTGAGCTCGATCAACTTAAACAATAAAGGAAGATGAACAATATTTCTGCACAGGACTCATCGGAAGCTCGAGCAGCCCTATTTCTTTTATCTTTGCTTCTTTAACCTTCAAACATACACCACCCGTCCAATCATCGCAAGATCTACTCACAGTGGCTTCATCCATAAAAAAAGAATGGCTAAATAAGGCTCTGTTTGTTAACCATTCTATTTCTCTATTTTTCTGTTCTTTTGTTCCCTAGAATAGAAAGAGAACAGAAATGTATTTGGTAACGCCAACTGATTTTTCTATTCTCGAGAATATAAAGTTGTTCCTAGGAATAGATTTGGAGTAGAAATGAAAAGTAGAAAAAAGTAGCTTCTTATTCCTTGGAACAATTTCTAGAAATTATTTCTTGGGGATTACTCACCGCCTATAGCAAGCCGCCACCCGCCGCCTACTGCCGCCACCGCTGGTCGCCCGTCGTCCGCTACCAGTTGCCAGTCATCGATCATCGACCGACGGCCAGCGAAAGCCAATCTCCGCCACCTGTCGCCGACTGCCCCCAACTGCTCGCCACCAGCCACTGGTCGACCACCAGTCGCCGGCCTTTCGCCGACGACCTTCGCCCTGCGGCCAGCGACCAACGAGCGGTGGGGGTCGGCAACGGCCGACTAGCGACGGCGGCTATGATCGGCGGGGGAGGGTGGCGACCGGTGGCGACAGGGTGTGGACAGCGACCGAGGGTGGCGGCCGGCGACCGGCGACC
>CM026420.1:15050721-15068644 GCA_014858505.1 Corymbia citriodora subsp. variegata | reverse complement strand
CGGCGACCAACAGCCGCCACCGCCGGTTGCCACCCTCGCCCGCCGGTCGCCGCCACTATCGGGGAAGAAAGAAATAAAAAAATTTTGTCGATTACAAATGCATTTCTATTTCTTTTCTATTCCAAGAATAAGAAATTTTTGTAGTTACTAAACGTCCTATTTTACTTAGAAATTGTTCTAGGGAGTAGAAATAGAAAAGAACTATTTTTCAAAAGAAATTGTTCCTAGGAGTAGAAATATTACCAAACGCACCATAATATTCCAATTCTTGTGGCAAACCATTTCATCTCTATCAACCATCACCTTATCAATAATGTGATCCCACATTTTTAGGGATATAGTTTTTGAAATAAAAACTTATCCATTGGCTTTGATCCATGTTTTCTCTTTTGAATTCAATTTTTCACGTTTCTTACCCCTTCGTTGACAACCACCGTTTTGGGAACCATAAAGACAAATTTCATTTATGTAAGGACACGTCAAGGTTTAAGGCAAACCCTTTCATTCAGAAATACACTATCAGTATGCGAGGGGTTTGGGTTAATAGAGTGTGCCCATTATCACTATTGAATTGTCATCAAACTTCCGTGGATTTTCAATGAGCACTAACTTGAACAATGGCTGGAGGTCAAATTTATTTTTGATCCTGCTTTTTGCATATGATTTTAATTTATGCTTGAATTTTTTCTTCAATGCATGACTAGAATTGCTCATTTTTGTTTAAAACATCATCACCATTAGACATCATTGGCCTCTGTTTCGACGCGAATAAGCCCTGGCATTGCCGTGGCCGTTATCAAATGAATTCCAGTTTAAGCACCACATGAAACAGAGCAAGGCGCCCCATCCCTATTCTTGGTTCCCCTGTTTCTTTTTTTCTTTTTATTATTTTTTTGTCCTCCTTTTCTATATGTCTATTGGCCGAACATGGTTTTGTTCACTGGGGTGTGGATTTTGTCGTTTGAGCACTCCCCATGTAATCGATGACTCATAACTCCTTGCTCTTCTTTTCTCTGTTTCTGTTTGATTGCTCCATTTTCTAGCGAGTTGCATGAGAGTTTTTATTTTATCTTGAATGCAGCTCCACAAATCCCAAACCTGTGATTCTGTATTTCTCTCTCTCTCTCTCTTTTTGTTTTTATGGCCTTTTATTATTTTATAAAAATGTATTGGCCTATTTTCAGACATGGCGCCCCTAAATTACATGAAAAAGATAAGACATCGCTTTTTGAATCGTGCTAAAGTCACTTTAACCATGATGAATAAATGAAACATGTAACTCACTCGAGCCCATGATACATCTCATGAAATTCTGCATGTGACAAGCTAATTGAATGGTGAAGGTAGGTTTGGCAAAGATGCATGCCCACACGATTACTGGTGTGATTGATGTAATTTCTGCAATAATCATTTTGACAGTAGGTACTTCATGGATCTCACAATGAAGTAGAATCAATGCATCATGCTCGAGCAGGATGACTGCAAATTGCAAAGCAATTCCAAATTGGCACATCCACTGAATGATGATGCCTAGCTAATTACAAAGGCCTATGTACATTTGGGAGAGTATAGCTTAACAATTGATAACAACGAGAATAACTTCATAGCCAATAACTAACCAACCGAAGTCCTATAAGTGAAGGAATGAGTTTTCCTCCATTATTTATTTTCTCTTTCTTTTGATCTAAAGACTAATTTACATGACAAACAGAGCAATATGACTCATAAAAGTATGAGGCAAAACAGATCTTCACCACGTCTCATTGGGTAAGAAAGGCTGAACATCTGAAAATGTAATGACATCCATGTCAATGTTTGTTAGGTGCAAGAGCAGCATCATAAGATGCAATTGCCTCACGGTTCTCTTGATTTTGTAGAATACCCAAAGGATTTTGGAGCTTCTTTATCCGCTCCAACTCCATTGCCACTTCCTTCATTGTAGGTCGGTTCCTCCCATTCAGGTTTAAGCACCTTTTTGCAAGGTTAGCAACTGATGCAATCTCTTCCTTGTTACCTTCTTTCAAAACTTGAGCATCAACAATGTCAAGCAAGCGATTCTCCTCCATTGAAATTATGAAATAGGTCGCAAGGCTTCTTCCTTCTTGTTCCCTTAGTGAAGAAATTGGCTTTTGCCCTGTCAAGAGTTCAACAAGTACCACTCCAAAGCTGTACACATCACTTTTGTCAGTAAATTGACTTGATTGGAAATATTCGGGATCTAGATAGCCGAAAGTGCCCTGCACCAATGTGGTTACATGAGTTTGATCAAGGGAAACTGACTTGGAAGTATCGAAATCTGCCACTTTTGCCCGATATTTCTCATCCAAAAGAATGTTGGTGGACTTGATGTCTCGATGATAAATGGGAATAGAGGCTGCTGAATGCAAGTAGAATAAGGCTCCTGCGATTTCAGTTGCGATCCGTAGCCGTGTGTCCCACGATACATGAAACTCTTGATTTGAGTCATGCAAATATTGGTATAGAGTCCCATTTGGTATGAACTCATATACTAAAAGCGGGACTTCAGTTTCCAAGCAACACCCCAATAACTTAACCACATTCCTATGGTTGATTTGTGAGAGAATGAGGACTTCATTTATGAATTGTTCGACTTTTCCCTCATCAATCACTTTTGATTTCTTGATCGCAACAATTTGTCCATTTGTTAACATTCCCTTGTAAACAGTACCTTGTCCACCTTGCCCGAGTATCCTATCATCATTGAAATTGTCGGTGGCCTTCTCTAAATTCTTGGAAGTGAACAATTTACTTTTCTCGACATTGCCTTCTGGTGAAGATAGCTCACTTTTCAACAAAAGGCCACCATTGCGTTTGAAGTACTTATCTTTGAGCTTGATTTCTTTTCTCTTCTTGATGTATTTGTACAACCTCCATAAGAAAAGACACAAAACTAGTGCCCCAAGGTCTGCCCCAACCCCTGCATTGCAAAAATTAAGGGGTAAAAAGTGTTAAAAATGTCCCCAGCTTGTTAAGAATCTATAAAGACACTTATCATCAAGAATTAAAGGGACTCTGATTGGAAGGAGTACATATGGAGGTGATTGACCCGAGTCTCCTTTCATATGGATGTGTCTTAACAACCATGAAAGCCTAATTTGACTCCAGTAATTTTTCAAACCATTGATGAAAGTGAAAAAATTCCTTTCTAATAACTTCATTTCAAATATGACGAGAATAAGTAGCAATTTTTTGATACCTTTGACAAATAGGAGGCGATGACACAAGAAAAGTTCAAGTGTTTTCTTATCTATCAACTATTTGGGCGTAGAGAAAGTTCCTCAGTTGTTTTGATAGATACATGTTAGAACAAAAAGGGCTAGGTAAAACAATACTCAAGAACAGGAAGCGATCTGAAATTCTCGATTAAAAGATCTACTTACCAATAAAAATAGGTGTCTTTCTACTAGCGACGCAATGATGGCTGCCCCGTTTGTTCACACAATTCCCAGAGCACACATTTGGATCTTCACATTCGTCAACATCTGATGGCATACGATAAATATAAACATATTAGCATCCAAACCCATCTCCATGAGTAAAATTAGAGAGATTAGTGGGTCGCATTTCCTCTTGAATTGTTAACTCCATAGCTGAAATATTATGCTTGTAAGAACGGACTGTCCTGTTCCCCTTTGTTTCCAGTCAATTATTATCGTTATAATTCATTCAATTTTGTTTGGAAGTGCTATCACTTTTGTACAATCTTGGGCAGATAAACAAGAAAAAGAAGGCAGATAAGCATGTTTGTAATCACTAAACAGTGCGAGTGAGTTCTTATCAAAGAAAAATCTGGGAATGAACAAGCCACTTCTCTGTATGGTGCCCTTGAATACGGAATGGGATAGCATGAAGTATGTTACCTTGGCATCCTCCAGGAAGATAAGGGTTACCACTATAGCCCCGCATGCAAAAGCACTGTGTAAATGGCATTTCATACGAGTAGTAGAGGTGGTCTGTGCTACATCCGAAGGGATCATCATAGCGCGAATCGTAGCCTTGCTGGATTAGCTCAAGTCCGTATTTGGTATTGTTTGAAATCCCCCATTCCAACACCACTGGAGCCGTAGAATTCAAACTCAAATCATATAAACCCGTAACGTTAGACCTCAAGAACCATGATCTATCTGCCAGGAAAGCGAACTTGCATACCTGAGGTCCACCTTCTTCTTTGAAATCCACACTAAAGCTTTGAAGGTCAAAGGAGAGCGTGGTCTGGCAGCATTGGTCCCTCCTAGAACAATTACTATACTGCCTAATGTTGGTGTTTGTTGGAAGAAGATCTGATTTTGTGCTCTGATTGCAACTACGTAAATCATGGATTAAATTGATTTGGTTATAGAATATCTTCGGAATATTCAGAAGATATGATAGGAATTGTAATCTTATTGATTTTATATGATTTTCCTTAGCTCTATAAATGTAGACATGTACATGTACAAAGAGATTAGTACAATACAATTACACTTCCTTTTGATATTTCTCATTTCCTGTCATGATATCAGAGCGAAGCGTTCTGACCTAGCTTCCGCAAAATTTTTGAATTGCCTTCGGTAGTCTTTCAATTTTTTTTTGCAAATCTTACCTGCAAAACAAATTAACACACCGCTTAGGAATTCATCCTTCAAACACCATGCCCAAGAACCAAAACAAACCGACCAGCAGCAACAAAGATCAAGAGACGATTCCACCCACCATGGAGGAATCATTCCACAACTCTCCTCAAAATCAGGACTTAGACCTGATCGACCAAATGCACGATTCTGAGCAGCATTCTTCAGCTCCATTGCCCACACTGCCTCAGCCTTCAGCCCCAACTCAATGGCCACCGATGCACTGGATCCCAGTCCAATAGTGGACCTCTCATGGTCCACCCGCAGAAGGCATGAACTTCGGTCCTTCGGTTGATGGATCAGGTTGGGCACCCTCGAGTCACAAATCTGACTTGGGTCCAACGGATCAAGGGATGAATCCCTACCTGGGATTACAACCCGGCATCTACCCGTACCCTGTTCTTGCTGCCGGTCATCGTCCAGACCCTGGGGATGCCCTATACACATCGCCGGCCGACGGACCGGAGCTCTGAATAATCAATCTGCAACTTACAGGTCCTGACAACTACAACGCATGGGCTCGAGATTTTCGACGGGCTCTTGTAACCAAGGACAAAGATGGGTTCATTGATGGAACCGTACCCTACCCCGACGACGACCGCATGCGACGATGTTGGCGCAAGTGCAACCAACTCGTGCGCACTTAGATCGGAAACTGTGTAGCCCCCAACATCGCCGCTGGGCTCCCACCAACAGAGGATTCAAAGCAAATGTGGGCGAATATTAGAGAAATGTACGGGAAATTGGACAGAGCGAAGCTTTTCTCGCTCACTCAAGCTCTGTCGGACTTAAAGCAAGGGAACCTCTCGGTTACCGCTTGCTTCAACCGACTCTCGGCACTCTGGAACGAGCTTGAGGCGGCTGAGGAAGAACTAAAAGGACCCGAAGCAACGCTCGAACAATACAGACAGATTAGAGAGAGGGAGAAGGTTACCCGGTTCTTGTTGATCCTGAACGATAGCTTCTCGACGTTCCGGTCACAGATACTCGCCATGGATCCCGTCCCCCCTCTCGGCCGGATCTATCAATTGGCAGTCCAGGAAGAAAATCAGAGGCTGGCCATGATGGAGTATGCGAAAGGAGGAGAAGGAGCGGCTCTTGCTGCTTGGATGGAGTCACGCTCGTCACGACGGTCGCCCAACGCTCTCGGGCCGCCGCTGCACACAGAAAATACGTTCAGATCTCAACATGCAGTCAAGGGCTGGGAAGAGGAAGAAGAGACTAACCCTAGAAGCTCAAAGATGGACGGTTCAGATCTGAAGAAGAAATCGGACGGCTCTTATTTTATGAGCCATGGAGCAGAATCAGGTGGCCCTCCTCAAGCCACATCAGCTCCATTTTTCAGACCATCTAATGGTCCTCAAAGCGCCACGTCATCAAGAGGAAATGGGCAAAATTTTAAAAAAGGTAAATATTGTGAATATTGCAAGCGCCCACATCATACGATTGATACTTGTTGGAAATTGCATGGAAAACCGACTGATAAAGAAAAAAGAGAGAAAGATTTTTCTGCTTATCAGGTCATGACCGAAGGGACTACGAATGCAAATCAAACAATCACTCATGATCAGTATCAAAATATCATGAGGAGCTTGAATCAGTTGAGGATTGCAGACAAAAATGCGGGTTTCTCAGGTACCTCCATTTCCGAATATGATAAATTCTCAGTTGATGCGTGGATAATCGACTCTGGCGCTAGTGACCACATAATCTGTGATGATCGTTTTTTTTCTGATATTGACAAAAAATCTCATCATGATATGTCTGTCCGTCTTCCTAATGGTACCGTCACATATGTTACCAAGGTTGGTACTGCCAATCTTAGTCAACACATTATCCTCAAAAATGTCCTATACATCCCTGAATTTGAGTTCAATCTTATATCAATATCTAGGATTTGTGAGGACAATCCTTGCCATGTTATATTCAATTTTGAAAATTGTCTCTTTCAGGACCATTCGACTGGAAAAATGATGGGCTTGGGTAGTGTTGCAAAGGGATTATATTTTTGGATCAAGCTTCCAAAGAACTTTGATTTATCATTGCCAAATGAAAGCATTTCATGTAATGCTACTAGTAGCAATAAAAGTTCTCTTTTACATCAGCGGTTGGGACATAGTGCTCGTTTTCCTTGTCAAAATTGTCCAATTTGCCCTTTAGCAAAACAATCTAGATCATCCTTTCCTGTGAGCACATCTCGAGCTACAAATGCTTTTTCCTTAATTCATGTGGATATATGGGGTCCATATCATACTCCTCATCGTGACGGATCTCGTTTCTTCTTGACAATTGTGGATGCTCATACTCGTGCTACTTGGATTTTTCTCATGCAATCCAAGAGCCAAACATTCTCAAATCTGTCAAATTTTTTCTCATTGATTAAAAATCAATTTGATAAATCTGTCCAAAGGATTCGCACAGATAATGGGCAAGAGTTTTTCACAAGAGAATGCAAATCTTTTCTTGCTTCTCATGGGATACTTCATGAAACTTCCTGCGTCTATATTCCTCAACAAAATGGGATTGTAGAACGCAAACATCGTCATCTCTTAGAAATAGCTCGTGCTCTTAAATACCAAGCATCCATTCCAGAAACATATTGGGGAGATTGTGTGGTCACGACGGCTTACTTGATTAATCGCATGCCAACTAGAATTCTTGAAGGACGGTCCCCTTTTGAAATGCTTTTTGGAAAAAATCCAGAAATTAGACATTTGAGAGTTTTTGGTTGTTTATGCTATGCAACAACTGTGGGACCTCGAGGAAAAATGGACCCTCGTGCTATTCGATGTGTATTCATGGGATATCCCCCTCTACAAAAGGGTTACAGGGTTATGGAGATATCCACAGGTCGGTTTTTTATTAGCCGAGATGTTGTTTTCCGTGAAGACGTATTTCCATTCCAGGAATTGCAGAATCCCTCTGAGGCACATGAATCTGAATCCAGCCGTCGAATATTTTTATCGGAAGAAGATTTATCTACAACTTCGCAATATCTTTTTGTGCCGCCGAAACAAATGCCAACAATCTCGGGATTGCCTAATCAGGAAGTTGAGTCACCAGCACCACTCAATGAAAAGGACGATTCTCTAGCCTCGTATCCGCATCAACTTACGAAGGAACCTTCTCCAGCATCGTCTCCACGGCAAACAGTTGAACAGCCTCGACGTTCTGGTCGTCGCATTCGTCCACCTACATGGACAAAGGACTACATATGTACCATTTCAAGCTCTCAAGGTACGCAATACCCTATATCCTCTTATGTCTCCTTTGATCGACTGTCACCGGAGCATATGTGTTGCATTAGTCGTATATTTGAGGAACTTGAACCTTCCACCTATGAGGAAGCGGCACGTCACCAACGATGGCAACAGGCTATGGAGGCAGAATTGGCTGCTCTTATGGATAACCATACTTGGGATATCGTCTCCCTACCTCCAGTTAGAAAACCAATTGGGTGTAAATGGGTGTATAAAATTAAACACAAGGCAGATGGCTCAGTTGAGCGATACAAAGCTCGATTAATTGCTAAAGGATTTACACAACGGGAAGGTTTCGATTATCATGAGACATTTTCTCCTGTTGCTAAGGAAGTGACGGTTCGATCTTTTCTATCCATTGCTGCATTTCGTAATTGGGAGCTCCATCAGATGGATGTCAATAATGCTTTTCTCCATGGAGATTTAAATGAAGAAATCTACATGTAACTACCACAGGGTTTACGTAGACAGGGAGAGACTCAAGTATGTCGTCTACGTAAATCCCTCTATGGACTCAAGCAAGCTTCTAGACAGTGGTATGCAAAATTTACTGCTGCCCTCGCAAGTGCGGGTTTTCGGCATTCTAAACATGACTATGCATTATTCACATGGACGAAAGGTACTTCATCAATTTACTTGTTGATTTATGTTGATGACATTCTCATTATGGGAAATGATGATCTTGCCATTAAGAAGTTTAAAGAATTTCTGCATTTTAATTTCCATATTAAAGATTTGGGACCTCCCAAATACTTTCTTGGAATTGAGATAGCTAGATCCGACAAAGGAATATGTCTCAGCCAACGAAAGTTCATCTTGGAGATTATATCTGAAGCAGGATTGTCAGGATGCAAACCGGCAACAATTCCTATTGAACAGAATGTTAAACTCACAACATTTGAATTTGATAAAGGCTCACCACCACCCAATGAAGACCCATTGCTTCACGATCCATCAGGTTATCAAAGGCTCGTTGGGAAGTTGATTTACCTTACTATGACCAGGCCTGATATATGCTATGCAGTACAGATACTTAGTCAGTTCATGCATAATCCAAAACAGTCCCACATGAATGCAGCATTGAAAGTTGTGAAATATTTGAAAGGCAGTCCAGGACTTGGAATTTTATTATCTCGAGATTGCAACTTAAAAATGACAGCCTATTGTGATACGGATTATGCTACTTGCCCAATGACAAGAAGATCTGTCACGGGTTTCTGCATAAAGTTAGGAAGATCCTTGATTTCATGGAAGACTAAGAAGCAATCAACCGTCTCTTTATCATCAGCTGAATCAGAATACCGAGCTATGGCAAAAACAGTTTGCGAAATAGTTTGGATACGGGGTCTATTGTCGGATCTTGGAATAGAGGTTGATGGGGCAACTATGTTGTTTTGTGATAATGATGCTGCACTTAAACTGGCGGCAAATCCTGTCTTTCATGAAAGAACAAAGCATATAGAAGTTGACTGCCATTTCACTCGAGAAAAAATTCAAGAAGGAATCGTTACAGCTCAAGGTATTGGAACTGCTGAGCAGCCTGCAGATATCTTTACTAAACCTTTATCCCAGAGACAACACAAGTATCTATTGAGCAAGCTAGGCGTCTTCGACATATATGAGCCGCCAGCTTGAGGGGGAGTGTTGGAAGAAGATCTGATTTTGTGCTCTGATTGCAACTACGTAAATCATGGATTAAATTGATTTGGTTATAGAATATCTTCGGAATATTCAAAAGATATGATAGGAATTGTAATCTTATTGATTTTATATGATTTTCCTTAGCTCTATAAATGTAGACATGTACATGTACAAAGAGATTAGTACAATACAATTACACTTCCTTTTGATATTTCTCATTTCCTGTCAGTGTTGGTTCCAGAACAATTCGACCTGCAACCGACAACAGCTGATCCTATACTTTTCAATGTTGCCAGAGTGTTGCAACCGACCAACGTAAAGACGTTCCATGTCTGGGAGATGACAAATGGACTTCCTTCTAAGTTCGCTGGCTCATCGAGTCCTTCGGGCCGGCAGCTTGCATTTGAGTATATTAATGGAAGACTGACACTAATCATGCCGTTCATGCCATTCCAATAATTGGGAAGTGAAATGTTGAGAACTTGCAATCTGGTCTTATTTAGTATTGGAACCGTGGGGTTTTGCTGGCAGACAATCTCATGCCAGTGATCCAAGAAGCACCCGGCACCTATTCCGAAGGGGAAGGGAATGGTGACGCTCCCACATGTTTCATTACAGTTGGGCCTTGCAAGTCCAGCTGCAGCTCCTGATGCTTGTACCGTGAGGGAAATCAGAAGCACAAGAATTCGAAACCCCGAGTTCGACATGATGTTCACGTCTCGTGTATGAATGGACCTAAACTTATGGAGAAAGGGGATATGGACTGAGTCGCTTAATATTGATATTTATGTGGAAGAGGGGAAGAATTCTGATGCACTCTATGCATAATTTTATTCCGGCTCTGCTACTTCCTTATATATCCGACGATGCTTCCTTGAATATAGAAATATCAAATTGATAGGTAAAGGACACCAAATGAAGCAGCCAGGTGTGACTTTTCCAATTGTTGGGAAGATGATTTTGTCGTCATCTTTTCCATGAGAAAGAGACGGAGAGTCAGCAAGCTAGAAAAGGTTTCAGAATCCATTGTTTTGGCCCCTGTTAGGCACTTCATAATTGAGATATTTAGTCCTTTCCTTCCTTACATTGTTTCAAGTACGCGTCAATTCGTTTCAAATTATCCTAGGCCAATAATGTATGAATTTTTCCTCTTCCATGCTAGATTAACATGGTTCCACGTATTTGCTTATTGTCACGAATTTCATATTTTATTGCCAATAATTTTGTTTAGTATTAAAAATCATTGGTCATTTTGATTAAACATGAACACGGTCTTTTTGTAAATTCTGAATATTAGTCTTATTTTAGCACTGTTTAGTCATTTATTAAATTGATTTCTTAGTTTAACATCGTTTAGAGGTCTCGAACTTGACTGTGTTTCACAATGAGTGAATGACTGCACATTGGGTAAATCACAAGAAATTATTACTAATCACTAATCATTCCCATCCATGTTTCTAGAGGAAGTGAAATGTTAAGCAATTGTAATCCAATCTCACTTAGTGTAGGATTTGCGTCTCCATAATTAAGTTAGTCTTTTGCGCATTTCCGGATATTTTTAGAATTTTTTAAATAAAAAAAACTCAAGAAATTAACATGATGAGATTTGAAGAAATTTTCTTTTGCTCCCATTAAAGTGTCTACTTCCAGAAAAGCTCCAAGTCATTTCCAGATTGGAGGACTTTGAAGATTCGTTTTTTGTTCTAGACAAGCACATTAAGACAAGGCTTGAAGGTACTGAGAAATGGGGATTTTCAAAAGCTTAGCTTTAGGAGTTAGAAAAATTGGAAAGTTCAAGGCAATTGACGGAACGGGTGATTTTTACTCGGGCGTTGAGGCATTAAGGCCGTCGCAGCTGTGGGATTAAAGAAAAGTCCAAAGTAAATGGGCTTTTTTGAGTCAAATTCTGCATTGCGGCAAGCAGAAGAACTCTTGTTTTGACCGCTAAGATTGGACTTCTTCAAAGGCGTATGATGCCCATCTCCCATATAATACGCAATCATAGCCATTGGTCAAGTGTGACTATCACATGGGGCCCGCATAATTACCGATTATGATGGATCAAGTCCATAGAGACTTGTATCCAGGCAAGATTTTGTGCAAAACCAGTGGAAAACGGGTTAATTTATTTTCCATCTATATGGAAACCAATTTGTACTTGGAAATATCAGGATAGTGCGAACTAATGATGACTTGTAAAATCAATGGTCTTCAACACCATTATCAAATGAGAGCTTATATTAAAACTGACCATTGATTTATGATATGTTTGTTTTGTGAAAAATACGTTTTACAAAAGTGTTTCTCATTTTTCAATGTTTGGCTCATTTTTCTAAATGAGTCGATGAAAAATATTTTTTTAGTCATCGAAAAATATTTTTCTGTCAAAACTTAAATTTAGAAAAACAATTTCTCCTTTAAAAAAGCCAGAAAATGTTTTCCAAATATATTGGTTAACGAAATGGTAGCTATTGTAAATATGTATTTTTAAAAATTCAAATTTTTATTTTTATTCAAACAATCGATTCTTTTTCTTTTTTTTTCTTAAAATCGAATTTATTTAAATTTTTTCTTTTTTCGTTCTTTTCCTTCCCTTTTTTTTTTCTTTTCTTCTTTGTCAGCCCTTCGCGGGCCGCCATAGCGGCCGACGAGCTCGCCAGATCGGGCAAGCTTGTGACCTCCGGCGGCACGCCTCCCCAGATCGGGCGAGATCGCAACCTCCGGCGACGAGCCTCGCCAGATCGGGCGAGATCGCGGCCTCTGGCAGCAAGCTGGCGAGGCTCGAGCCATGCCGCCAGAGGCCACGACCTCGGCCGAGGCCGGCGAGCTCGCAGCCCCTCGCGGTGAGCCTCAAGCCTCGCCAGATCGGGCGACGGCGGGGCTCGAGCTCGCCCCTTGCGAGCCGGCCGAGAGGAACCGGCGGAGGAAGCAAACGGAGATGGCTCGTGAGGCAGTAGAGGAACGGGCAGAGGAAGCAGACCGATATGGGGGAGAAGAAGAAGGTAAAAGAAAAAGAAAAAAACAGAAAAGAAAAAATAATATTTAATTTATTATTAAAAATAATTTAAAAATCGAAATAAAAAAATAAAATATTAAAAAATTCGATTTTTTAAAAAAAGCTAAGATAAAGTCATTAGACTAAAATCATTTTCCATTAATATCCAAACAACGAAAAATATTTTCAATCATATAACACCAAATAAAGAAAAATCAATTGTTTTTTTGGAAAATGCTTACTGGAAAACATTTTTCTATATCATTAAATTTTTCGTGTAACAAACACACTCTTAATCTTCGGTAACCATAGAATAGAGAATTGATCATTCTATAGCTAGCTATTGCACTGACGATGCCTTTTTTTAGATCACAGGCTTCTTGGTGATGGGTAGCCACTGAGCTTGGTCATTGGTCTCATTTTCGCCCATTTTCCATGAGATCAATGATCTAGCCATTCATAAGAAATCGCGAATCTATTTGAGGAATTAGCTCAAGACAGGGTTACTTAAACGCCCTTTTCTTCTGTTACTTGTTGACCCTAGCATATCGGAGGATGCTTCCTAATGCATAATCGTTAAAGCTTCAGATCCTTCCTGTAGTACAAAATTCTTCACTGAAGTGGTTAGTGGTACCTATTTTAGCAGCCAAATTGAGAAATTTTGTTTTGATCAGGTTCGCTTTGATGGCAACACCGAGGGACTCTTTTTCTGTCTCTGTTGAAGATAAGGGAAAGAAATTAAACTAAAAAAGAAAACACAAGCTATTAAGATGATGAAAATCGAAGATATTTTCTTTTGTTCACCATTGAAGTTTCTCCTTTCAGAAAGGCCCTTTAGCCATTCTTAGATTGGAGGACTTTGACCGCTCGTTCTTTGTTCTAGACAGCCTCATCAAGACAACGCTTGAAATGTACTGAGAAATGGGACATTTTGAAAGCTCAGCTTTCTAAGTTAGAAAAGTCGGAAAGTTAAAAGACGACTTACCTGCACAGGAGATCTTTCACCAGCACTGAGGCATTTAGGCCACTGCAATTGTGGGATTAGCGAAAAGTCCAAAGTAAATTACTTTTCGGAGTCCAATTCTTCGACTGAAAGAAGCAGAAGAAGCCTCGTTATGACTTGCTTCCACGTAGATCTAGACATCAAAAAATTGCAGAGCCTCTTAGTAGGTTCGATACGTGCAGCTGTTCTCACAAAATCCAGTTTAGGCTTTTTCCGAACCAAGTTCAACCTACAGTAGAGACTAATCAAGTTAGGATGGTTTTGGTCATATATAATACGGAAGGGTGTAGTTACTTGATGGTATTACAGCAAACGAAAAGAGCAGAGTTGTGCAAATTATCACCCATGTTTAATGGATTTCTGACGATTTGTGAGAATTCGGTATTTCAGTTTGTGAGATTAGTTTCTTAGTATTGTGCGTCTTTAAGTTGTTAAAAGCTTTCAATTTTGTTGGTTAGATATAATCTAGTAGCCTCGACCTTACTTAGATTGTTGGCAGGGGAAAGGAATGGCAATGTTTCCGCAAGATTCAGTACAATTGCCAGGTGTGGTTTGGTAGTGATGCTTGTATACTGAAGAAAGGACTTATAACTTACGACCTATGAGCTCTGTCCTATTTGACCATAAGAAGGGAAGAAAGTTAAGGACACGAGCGTGATTTTCTTCAGTCCTGCTAGAACAATGAAAAATCAAACTTGATAAGTAGAGGCCTCTTTAATTTAAGCAGCCAAGCGCGGCCCTAATAATGAGAAAGTCTTCCGTTTTGACTAAAAACAAACTAAGTGCTTGATGGAAATGGGTTGCAACTACACCTCATCTCTCTTCCCATGACCCCTCTCATGGAAACTTTGATCATGCACATGCCCATTATTTGAAGTGAACATTTTATGCCATTAGAATTGTAACAAGTTTTTTTCTCGTTGGATCCTGCTTTCCTCGAGTGAATTAAGATAATCACAATATGTTTTCTCAATTTCTAGTCCTTTAATTATGTTTCCTTGATTTTGCCCTCTCAAAATCTCCACTTCCAGTGTCTCCAAAACTTGTGACTTGCAACTTCAGCCATATTAATTCTAATGGCATGAACGAAAAGTGAAACTTGAAGAACAGTCGGCATAAAAAGAAATGTCTGTGTACAAAAGACGAGTCATGAGACACTTGATTGTTCACTCTTAAATATATTTTGCTTTTGAAAACATTAGAGAGAAGAGCCGGAACATAAGTCGCAAATAAGCAAGTCTATTTGAAATAAATGAGCCTCGCGTTTATGAGATGCTCCAACTAGCTTCATTGACCAAGGCAAATTCAATGTAGGATGGTGATCTAATTACGAAATTGTTCATACCTAGTACTTGGTAATACGTGGAAGAAATGTGTGTTGCCCAACCCATACACGTAAACCAAAAACCTGGAAAAACTATTGCGTGGATCCCAGGTCATGGACCCGATATACAATCATAGCTATTGATCAAGTGTGACTCGCAAATGGGCCCCACATCGTTAGCACTATGATAGATCAGGTCAATGTAGACCCGAATCTGAGCAAAAATTCACCCAAAACCTGTGGAAAGCAAGTTAACTTATCTCCTTAAACGTGGAAACCGATTTGCACGTAAACAAACTTGGGAAGACCGGCATGGAGGGAACCAATGGATAACATGTTGATAATGGTCCCTCTGGTCTTCAAGACCGTTGTTGACAGAGAACTTATGTTAGAATAGACCATAGACTTGGTCTCCATAAGTGATGGAATAGAGAGACCACTGCTCCTTCGCTATTAATTCTGCTATTGAATTTAGGACTAGATCGTATTTCATATACAAGATTTTGGACTTCTTGTCCACCTTTCCTTGAGCATAGAAATGTCAAAGCTTGATAGGTAGAGAACACTAATTTAAGCAGCCAAGCTTGCCTTTTCCAATTGTTTGGTAGATAATTTAGTCATCATTTTATTCATGTGAAACACTGGGAGCATGTCAAGATAGACGACTCTTTAGGAACTTTTGTCGTAGGTCCCATTAAACACATTAAAACTGAAAGAAAAAATTGTACTGGATCAAATGAACTTACTTTTGATGACCCCGCTTTTATGTTTGTAATTTGGTTTTGATGTTAGTGTTAGGTGATTTTGGACCTCTCTCATCTCAAAAAGGTGGGACTTGTTTAGAAGTACTCATGGGCCGTGCATGTACTAGAAATTCTTGTGGGAGCTGCTTCGCTGTGGTTCACCGTGCGAATGGCTGCGAATCCAAAAACGCTGCTACGTCCAGGTCCAAATAATACGACTTGCTCGGTCACAGAAATATCGAAGCTCCTGCATGTCAAGTCCCATCTATACGGAACCATTTTGCACGGAAGCAAACCTGGGAAGACCCGCAGGGGGGATCCAATGGATGACTTAATGATGGTGGCCCCGGGGGTCTTCAATAATGTTGTCACCTGGGAATATCTACCAGAACGGGCCATTGACTTAAAGTCTCCAACAGCGATGGAATACAGAGACCATCGGTCCTTTTCTAGCCATCGCGCAGAAGATGACTTCCCTTGGCCCACAAGCTTCAAGTTGGTGGGCCATCACTAAACTTGGCTACGTCAGTGGTCTCGTGTCCACCTATAGTCCACAAGATCAAAAGTTATCGCTACGCCATGATCGAGGCCCTCACAAACTTTTGCTCGCGGGTACCGCTACCTCATGTGAACAGAATTATGGACTCTTTGACTAGTAGGGTGGACTATATGTTGACGAGCTTATCTCTAAAGTCTCGAGTGGTGTTGACGAGCTTGTCTCTATACGTGAATCATGCCACATACGTCTACACTGGGGAGTGAAATGTTGAGAACTCGCAATCCAATCTTCTTTAGAGTGGGAACCATGCTGTTTTGTTGGCAGACGATCTGGTACCAGTCATTCAAGAAACACCCGGCTCCTATTCCGAAGGGGAAGGGAATAGTGACGTCCCAACAGGTTTCGGAACAGTTAGGCTTCGCAACTCTAGGTGCAGCACCTGATGCTTGTAACGTGCAGGCAATCAGAAGCAGAAGAATTTGGAACACTGAGATCGACATGATTTTCAAGTTCCGTAAGTGCATGGACCCAAATTTGTGGAGAAAGCAGGTATGGGCGGAGTCCCTTAATATTGCTATTCAAGTGGAAAAAGGGAATAATTTCATGTACTGTACGCATAATTTAAACTGTTACTTCCTAATATCTCTGAGATGTTGCCTTTAGGGAAAAAAATTGCATTACAAGTTCTAAATGTCCGACTTATATGGATGCAATTCAATTCTAAACTTTTTAATTGTTTCGATCAATCCTAAAACCTTCAGCAAACAATGCAATCGAGTCATAAACTTTTCGATTGATTAAATTAAGTCATCTACCTTTATTGAAAAATGTAATTAGATCCTAAAATTACTTTGAAAAGTACATTTATAAACACTTTTTGAGTAATATGAGACAATTTTAGGTATTGTTCATCGAAAAGATTTAATTGCAATTTTGAAGAATGTTTGAGACTTAATTGAATCAGCTGAATTTAGAACTTGATTGTATTCCATATACAAGATTTTGGACTTCTTGTCAACCTTTCCTTGAGCACAGAAATGTCAAAGCTTGAGAGGCAGAGTACACTAATTTAAGCAGCCAATCGTGACTTTTCCAATTGTATGGTAGATAATTTAGTCATTATTTTTTTTTCATGAGAAACACTAAAAACATTATCAAGATGGATGACCTTTAGGAACTTTGGTGTAGATCTCATTAAACACACCAAAATTAGCCAAGAAAAAAAATTCTACTCGATAATTTTTAACATTTGAAAGCAGAGTTATAGCTATTTAATAATTTCTTTTTTGGTAAGAATTTCAGTTTAATAATTATTGCTCTATCAAGATGAACACAGAAATCAAATCGTTATCCCAAATGAACCAACTTATGATGACCCGCTCTCATGTTCCAACTTTTCTCTCCTTTTGGAAAAAAGAAAACCGCTTTCCACAACAAGAATCTCTTTTGAATGGCATAATGATCGGACCAATTCTTCCAACGACAGCCAGGACTTGTCGTTTTTGACTAATAGTATGGGTGTTGGCATCTTTTCAATCTAGAAAAGCGAAAGAAAGACATTTTCATTAAAGCAAAAGTGATTTCTTTCTAATTTCTTTAATCGCGGTGCAGTGTTCGATTGTCGTAATCTCTCTCATTGTCGAAGCAAAAGTCGCTTCCATTGTGGTCCAGTGCCGTACATCGGGTAACAAGCCCAATGCTTTATTTGCGCAGGCCATCAATAACAGCACTTGGGAATATTGTTGGCCCCGCAGAAGAAAGTAGTAGATGTACGTGAATCATGTGGCATGTTTTCTGCTTCCATGACGGAAGAGATTGCGTCCCATG
>CM026420.1:15021760-15045232 GCA_014858505.1 Corymbia citriodora subsp. variegata | reverse complement strand
CCCTGGGATGGGGTGGAAAAAGTTACTTGGAATAGACTTGGGGTGAACGAGTGGCTCTAAAAGTTACTTGGAATAGACTTGGGGTGAACGAGCGGCTCAGAGCCACTCGTTCAGGAGCTGGGGACTTGGGGGACCCAATCCGCATGCCGATGGGATCCCCATGATCTATTCCAAGTAACTTTTTCCACCCCATCCCAGGTCTGCCTTTAGCTTTTTCCAATTTTCAAAACACCTTCGGCTCTATAAATAATTGTATATCATGGCATTTTCTTCGTCCCGTTCTCTCTCTCTCTCTCTCTCTCTCTCTCTCTCTTCATTTCCCTCTCTATTCCTCGCTCTCTCGTCTCGGCGATAGACAAACAGTTGGCCTCGTTCCAAGGGTTCAGCCTCCACGAAGGTAGCCACCCCTGCATCGCTCGCATTCCTCCATTTTCTCAGACTTCGTAAGTAGGTGAGCTGCACTTGGTTACTTACCTGTAGTTGATGTTTCTACGATGATCCAGAGAAATGGCGTCCCACGTCGTCGGATATCCTCGCATGGGCATCAGGAGGGAACTCAAGTTTGCCCTGGAATCGTTCTGGGATGGAAACAGCAGTGCGGAGGAGTTGCTGAAAGTTGCGGCTGATCTCAGGTCATCCATCTGGATGCAGATGGACGCTGCCGGCATCGAGTACATTCCCAGCAACACCTTCTCATACTACGACATGGTGCTCGACACCACCGTGATGCTCGGTGCTGTTCCCGCCAGATATGGCTGGGAAGGTGGAGAGATCGGATTCGATATTTACTTCTTGATGGCCAGAGGAAACGCCTCCGTCCCTGCCATGGAAATGACCAAGTGGTTCGACACCAACTAGTAAGTGATGGTTCCCAGTGAAGAGGTACGAGTAGATTACTTTGTTCTGGATGTTTAACTAACCCATCCATCTCATTTTTGATCCAGCCTCTACGTTGTCCCTGAATTGGGTCCTGATGTCAACTTCTCTTATGCTTCTCCCAAGGCTGTCAACGAATACAAGGAGGCCAAGAAGGTCAACGCCAGTCTTATTTTTTCTTCATTCTTGCTGTCTGTTGAGATTCGTTAAAAACAAAAATGAGAGAGGACAGTACTGTTAGTCGTAGGAGAATAACCGTATTTGTGAACACCACATACTTTTCCAAGGAAATCGGCCGACTTGTTTACCCAATTCCTCGGGAAAATCATGAATCCGACTAGGTGGGTTTGCTAGCCCACCGAGTGAGATTTCTTATTTTAGAAAAAAAAAATCAGTCAAAATAAAAATAAGGGAATAAACTATAAGCTTATTAACATCAATTCATGGGGGGTGAAAAACTCGACGATGGGTTATTAAATCACTTGGGTTATTATATCCTTTGAGTGATTCATGCATTTTTTAGATTATTTAAAAAGTAAGGATATTTTTGTCATGTACAAATCGATGTATTTTTTTGGGTGAGGAAATATGGTTAGAAGTAGGGAAAACATTCTTAGCGCCATTAAACAGAACTATAAAAAAAATTCCAAATTCAATTTTCCAAGATCTTGTCATTCCCTAATAAAATAACAACACCACGTGAATTTGCTTTTGAATATTGCCGTAGTTGTGGCCATGAAAATCTTTCTTAGACTTTCCCAAGTTCCGGTTGCCAAATCCTCACAAATGGGATTTTGGCAACCGTAATTTATTGTCAGGGTCCTCTGAAAAAGTAGGGACAAGAACGGCCAATTCAGTGCGGGATACCCGGACATGACAAGTTTTTTTTTTTTTTTTTTTAAACCTGGTCCACAACCGGGTCGGGTAGGACTACCGGGTTTAGGCTCAGCATTTACATTTAAAAAAAATAAAAAATCCCAGAGTCTCATTCCATGTTCACCCATGCACTTCTCTCTCTCTCTCTCTCCTCCCTCCCCCTCCCGTCTCGCTCCTTTGCCAGCCGACGCAGTCCCTCGCCTGCAACGTTGCCGACGACCCAGCGAACCACCTCTTCCGAACTCGATGGAAATCGACGACGGCCTCGGATCTGCCCGACCAGCCCCTGACTCTCCCCTCCGCCGACTCCCTGCCTCTGCAACGGTCGTCGAAGCTCCTGCAGACCACCTAAGGCCGCCGCTTGCCTCGCTAGACCTCGATCAAACCCAAGCCCAGCCCTAGACCTCGATCGAGCTCCCCCCCCCGGGGCCCCCGCCCCCACGGTCCTCCTCGTCGTCGACAGCGACGAGAAATTCTCACTTTTTGTTGGTTGAAAGTCAATTCTTTATTGCTCGTATGATTTTATCAGCTCATCCATTTTTGTTTTCCTTATGCCTTTGCATGATCTTACCATTACTTAAAGCTAGACGTTCTTGAATCTATTTGCTAATTTCCAGTTTGGAGTAGACACTGTTCCGGTCCTTCTTGGCCCAGTGTCCTATCTGCTGCTATCCAAGCCTGCCAAGGGTGTTGAAAAGAGCTTTTCTCCTCTGTCCCTTCTCGGAAAAATACTTCCCATCTACAAGTACGAATTTAAACTCTTCTCTAGCAGTTTTCATTTGCTCGAGTTTTGAATACTCTTCCTGATTAATGATAAGCCGTTCAGGGATGTCGTGTCCGAACTTAAGGCAGCTGGCGCTTTGTGGATTCAGTTTGATGAGCCCACCCTTGTGTTGGATCTTGATTCTCACAAACTGCAAGCTTTCACTGAAGCATACTCGGAACTTGAATCATGTCTTTCTGGCGTGAATGTTCTCGTCCAAACCTATTTTGCTGATGTTCCTGCTGAGGCATATAAAGTTCTTACCTCCTTGAAGGGTGTCGCTGGATTTGGATTTGATTTGGTCTGTGGAACCAAGACCCTTGAATTAATCAGGAGCGGGTTCCCCAGGGGCAAGTATCTCTTTGCTGGAGTTGTTGATGGGAGGAACATCTGGGCCAATGATCTAGCTGAATCACTGGTTAACCTCCATGCTCTGGAGAGCATTGTGGGAATAGGTACTACTTCCTGCACATGTTTTTTTTCCCAAGTAGCGTGTTTTGAAGATCTGCATGTCATGTATCCTTAAGTTGAAATCTGAAATTCCTCATTTATCTGCAGACAAACTTGTGGTCTCCACCTCCTGCTCTCTTTTGCACACTCCTGTAGACCTAGTTAACGAGACCAAGTTGGATAACGAATTCAAGTCATGGCTTGCGTTTGCTGTGCAGAAGGTCGATGAAGTCGATGCCTTGGCCAAGGCATTGGCTGGACAAAAGGATGAGGTACGGTTTGTTGTCTTTTTCTAAAAGATGATGCTGAAAAGCAGCATAATATGCTCACACCGTTGCTACTAGGCAGAGTTAGCAGTGGTGTTAATCCATATTGTAAGCTTGTTTCTAGAATGTGTTGCTAGGTTGGCCTGGAGCCGGGTATAGTTTATGGCCTTTTTCAACTGGGTGAATAAAGTCACTGGGATGCAAAGTTCTTAATTTGAACTAGGCCTGTTGACTAGCAGCTTTAGGGTGTTTGTTAAGCATAATGTTCAATTTCCAAAGTATTGATTACTAATGTCGTGAGAGAATATTTCAATGCTTACTCCCGATGGCTCTGCTTTCAGGCATTCTTCTCAGCTAATGCTGCTGCTCATGCCTCAAGAAAGTCCTCTCGAAGAGTCACAAACCACTCTGTTCAAAAGGCCGTATGTTTCTCTGCTTAGTTACTCTTCATCTTTTATGCATTCGAAGGCGACCAATTAAATGATATTACTGGTGTCTTGAAATCTTGATATTCTCATCTCTCTCAGGCTGCTGCTTTGAGGGGCTCTGATCATTGCCGTACCACTACTGGAAGGGCTAGAATTGATGCTCAGCAAAAGAAGCTTAATTTGCCAGTTCTCCCAACAACCACCATTGGCTCCTTCCCTCAGACCATGAAACTCAGAAGAGTGTGTCGTGACTACAAGGCCAAAATGTGAGTAAACTAGATCTTCCTTTTCTAATTAAGCGACGTTGAAGATGACATGGGCTGTTATCATTTTCGTTATGGTCCTCATTGGTCCTCTGACTGTAGGATTTCCAAGGAAGAATACGTTAAGGCCATCAAGGAGGAAATGAACAAAAATGTCAAGCTTCAAGAAGAGCTTGACATAGATGTCTTCATTCATGGGGAGCCTGAGGTAAGACAGTCTTTGAATCTGGTTTTGTAATTAAGACAGATTATCTCGGATAAATGGGTAGCATCTTATGATTTATTTTTTCTTTGTTTGACTTCTCGATCTGTATGTATCCAATGTAGAGGAATGATATAATTGAATACTTTGGGGAGCAGTTGTCGGGCTTTGCTTTCACCATGAATGGGTGGGTGCAATCTTATGGATCTCATTGTGTGAAACCAGCCATCATCTATGGTGATGTGAGCCGCCCTGAGCCAATGACTGTCTTCTGGTCCACCATGGCCCAGAGCATGACTGCACGCCCGATGAAGGGAATGCTTACGGGCCCTGTCACCATTCTCAACTGGTCCTTTGTTCGAAATGACCAACCCAGGTACGGAAGAACGTGAACTTCATGTGTACATGGGATTGATGAGAGAACATAATTTTAATTTCTCCTTTGGGACTAGAATAAGATATAATTATTTCACAGGTCCGAAACTTGCTATCAAATTGCCTTGGCCATCAAGGACGAAGTCGAGGATCTTGAGAGGGCAGGGATTAATGTTATTCAGATTGATGAGGCAGCTTTGAAAGAGGGTCTGCCACTGAGAAAGTCTGAGCAATCTTTCTACTTGGATTGGGCAGTCCACTCATTCAGAATCACTAGATGTGGTGTCCAGGATACTACCCAGGTCCCTTCATAGCTCCATTCCTTTTGATCCTTCTTTTCCATGTGGGTTGTTCCATTTGCTACTTATACTGATTCCACTTGGTGGATCTTATGGCAGATCCACACTCACGTGTGCTACTCCCACTTCAACGACATCATCCGCTCAATCATTGACATGGATGCTGATGTCGTCACGACCGAGAACACTAGCTCTGATGGGAAGCTCCTTTTAATTTCCTGCGAGGGAGTTGAGTATGTTGCCGGGATTGGCCCCTCTCCGAGAATTACATCAACTGAAGAGATTGTGGAGAGAATCACAAAGACTTTTGATTGGCTCGAACCAAAAGGAGTGTGGGTTATCCCTGACTGTTTACTCAAGACTCGTAAATACACTGAGGTCAAGCCCGCGCTAGCGAACATGGTTACTGCTGCCAAGCGCGTCCGCGCCCAACTTGCCTTTTGCAGGGAAGCAGTAAATGGAAATGGGGAGTAGACTTCCCTCATAAATCTATCTTTCCTATACCTGAGAGTGTAGACCTGTCGTTTGCTGTTACTTCAATAATCGAGTTTCTTTATGGGGTGTTGGGAGTCATCCTGTTTGGGGTATCTTATCTTATTTTTGTCCTTGCACTCTCTCTCTCCCCTAGAACTTGTTTCGTGTATTTAAGATGATAGACAATGAATAGATTATTATTACCGCTTGTGCATCAACGTCCCTTGGAAAGAATCTTTCTAATTTGAAAACACCTCTGATATCTGCTGCCAAATGCATTAGTTGCTTATGATACGGCGAGCTTAAAACTAGCTTGTCCATGGATGAACGATTCATCCATCGGATATATTTGGTTGCAGCACTGAGTGCTGAGTATGAGTGAGCATGAGTTTGGGTGAGACAAGATACTCAACTCGATGCGCCACAGTGCAAAACTGTAACTTTGAGTTGCTGTATCAGCTCCGTCGAGACTTGAGATTAACAAATTAGCCATTGCAAAGGTTGTGCTGAGTTAAGCTTGTACTCATGTCATGGACTAATGATATGTTATTCAATGTTTAGTTCGAAATAGCTGCTATGTTTTTATGGTTACTTGTTTTTTAACACTGTCGAAAGCAATATGTGAAATAAGTCTGCTAGACCTCCTCTTAAAACATCCGCCGAAAGTAAATTTTTTTATTGATTCATCCAAGTTTACTTACCTGCCTCTTAAGTGTAAATCCTTGATTGGACCTCTCGACTGATCTTCATTAGACGTGACAGTCACAGGCAGCATGTAATTGTAAACTAGCTTTTTTATTAAATCTTCTCGATAATTCGAAACTTAATCAGCTTGACGGAAAAAAGAAAACGTCAAACCGGAAAAATAAGTTAAATTCAGGAGGAAAGATAACACCTCCTATTCTCAAGTTGAACGGTGATATGTCCACCTAGGCTTCGAGCAATTTCGTCGGAAACACAAACCGACTGACGTGGCCACAATCCATTTATAGTTCTAACCCTTGCTGCCACAGTCCATTGAAATATTAAGTAAGATATATATATTCTAACAATAATTTCAGAAAAATTTAAGAGGCTATGATGCATTTTTGGGGGAAAGTGCTTAAGAGAATCATTATCGAGCGTCTATATGGTAACATAATTGATTTTCCGTGCGGTTATGTTCATAATTTTATGGAGAATTTTTCTTTTCACTAAAAAGCAGAAAGATTAGCCAAAAGAAGAAAGCCAAAAGTTGAAAAAGGAGGGCAGGAAACATCAACTCTCTCCCAAGCGGGTCAAAACTTTGCCTAATCATAAACACTAAAGGGAACGGCAAAATTACAACCATGCAAGTAAAAAGTCAAAGTAAGCAATTGGGCAGTCCTAATACAGTCGAAATTTCTTTTAACAAAAAGAAAATACAGTTGAAATCTCTCATATTCTTCCAAAACAGCACGTCAAATCTGGATGAAATTGTTCTCTCTTGTGCTCTTTCTTCTTCTCCTCTCATTTCTAGAAAGTCTTTCTTCTAACTTATTAGTCAATTTTTTGATTAAGTGGATCTTTCATGGTTTGCATTTTGTAACTTCATCTACTTTCGAAAGGCAGGATGTTAAAACAATTAAAAATAAAAATCAAACTTAGGACTTAGGAGAGATGTCGTTGAGTACAATTTCTGTTTTTGAATGTGAAACCAAACTCTTGTTGAACATTAATCTATGATTTTCACTAACATAAGAATTAGATTAGTTTTGTAAATCATTTATTGAATACAATTACTTATTGTCAACCAGAAATTCGAATAAGGCTTTTGATTCGGTCGAATTCTCTTTTGAAGTATTTCAAAAGATGAATTCGAAATTAGTTGGTCAAAAAATAGTGTTTGTAAATTCACAAACATCTTTTGCTCAAAAGATGAATTCGAAATTAGTTCGTCAAATTCACAAAACATCTCTCAACAAGCGATGATTAGAGAGGGGGAGGGAGGACGGCGGCATTATAAGGACGATGAAGACCATGACATGATTGTGACACGTAGATGGCGATTGAGTGGAAAGAGAAAAAAAAAAAACGAGACAGAAAGACAAAGTGATTTTGATTACAAAGTGCCTCATTGTATGTCATGTTCGTATTGGAAAGGCAAGATAACATTGAATAAATTCTTTATTTCTATCGTGTTTGTCCAAAGGAAAATACCAATCTCGTCAAAATATGATTTATAAAAATCAATTTGCGTTAGAATATATCGCCTGTAAATGAACAGCGTATCTACGGACATCGGCGCTGAAGCTCAGCTGTCAATCTTTGACTTATTTGTAGGTGCCGGAGTCTTATCTTCCTCAACCCTCTCCCAGAGCAGGGAAAAAGGAAACCGACAGCATCTTAGTCCGAAACTTTTCCCTTTGCATGGAAGAAAGGTCCACGTACGGTACGTGGTTTTCTGGGACACGTGGCTGGTTCACGTGGATCCTATCCATCCGAAAATTTGGCACACCAAAAGATCCCACGCACGTATGCCCGACGAACGCCGTGCGGACGTCGCTGGCGCGAGATCGGTCTAAAAGATTTGCGATTATCTCGTGTGCGCGTGTCTATATATATGCATGTATGTACGTATATTATACACATTTCTTTCTTTATGCCCTTTTTCAAATTAAAAATCAAAAGGATGAAGCGATTTTCTTTTTATTTTTTGGATCATGGATGCTTGCAGCCTAGCCCATCAGGTTGTCTACAGTCTCAGCCAATCTAGATCGTTACTATCGACTTCCATTTACATGAGAGTACTTGAGTATTGATCCAGCCGCTATTAAGGGAGGTCTTGTTGCTCTGGTCGCTTCGGCGCATTTTGTCTCCAGTTGCCCCGATCAACGATCCCGCTCCGATGTTGATCTGCACCGACTTTGCTAACAAGAAACTAATGCATGAACTGGACCTAACTTGATACTCTAGTTGCCCTATATGCCATCATCCACTAGGATGAAATTTCTTTGGCTGCTTAAATTTTCTGCCTTATCAGCTGGTTTGGCCAAGAAAACAAAAGGGAAAAATGAAATGATGTTTGATCGGATGTTCGTTTCCTTTGCCATAAACCTGTCCTCCACTTGGTACATTCTTTTTCGCCCCCTGCCTTCACCAGTATTAGATGCAGTGAGCGAATTAGCATTAAGATCATGTACTCAAATTCCGTAAGCACGTGTTTGGATTAATCGCGTACTCATAAATCTTGTGACGCACACATTTAAAAAATCTTCTTTGGATTTTTGCCGAGCCGTGCTTTAAGCTTGTGAGTTCGCAAGAACGTTGGCAAGCCACCGTGCCCATGATCAATTTACTAAGATGAATAGAAGAAAATAAGAATCAATCTCAGAGACTTTTTATACTCCAAACTAAAAATAAACAGGATGAGGCACATTTAAAATGATTTTTTTTATTATTTATTTTATTTATTCATCAGCATTCATAATTTCAAATCATATTTCGAGAATCACCCTCTCACGCATGTCAATACTTGTCATGCAATGTTTAATGAGAAAAGTTTGATTTTTAAATAATTGTCTTAGGATGCTCTTTTTATAAAATCATTTATTGGGTATTGGATATCTCGAATATTCTTTTAGAATTTGACATGCTTCTCTCTAATATGCTTGGCTTCCCTTCTAATTTTGTAAGTTTCATAGCTTTATCTTTATTTTCCTGATTATTTATAGAATAACGGCTAATCAAAATAAATAATCGGAAAAAAAGAGAGAGAGAGAAGAATTGCACCACGTCACTGGGTACGGAAATCTTCCTCTGACATGTCGGCAACCACACAAATTTAAAGGTGACGCGCTCTTTGTTGACCGACAACTCTCCAAAAGCGAAAGGAAGAGAGGGAGGGAGAGTGCAGTGCTCAGTTCGGACGATGTTATTACAAGTGTCGGACGCGCGTGAACGTTGTCTAGATCAACTGATTTCGCACCAATAAAAGAATTGGAAAATTATATATTAATCGCATACCGACATCTCGTGGCACGTACGATTAGTCGCCTAGAGAGTCAAATCATCCCACAAAAAAATATATTTAGGGAGTGTCTTTTGAGACACCCGTTAACATGGCTTCAGCAATTAAATCAATACTGAAATGCTATAGAAATTTGACTTCTCAGTCCTTGTATTCTTCGAAAATAATGAATTCATCTTCATAAAAAAGAAATGCTTATTATGATCACGGAATGAAATGGATGAAGTATTTGATGAATAATTTGAACTGATGAACCATGCTAATGTCTGTCTCGTGGGTGGTAAAATCTTCTGAACTTCTTTACAGGACTTCTAAATCAAGTCACCGTAGAGTTGCATAAATCAGAATTCCCAAAAGAAAATATCTTCCTTTTTTGGAATATAATGTTTATCGAGAATATACCCTATCCATCCATGCGCGTAGTCACCGCAGATATTATTCAAAAACACTCAAAAACACTGACTTTTTCCAAAAAATCAGAGCAGATAAGATTCGTGATATCTCCCATCCGACCACGTCGTCGTCTCCTTCCTCCGTCTTGAGCAGTGCTCAATGAGGACTCGCCTCCGCCTCGATAAATAGGGGAGCCAACCCGAGGCCAACCAGAAGTAGATCCCATCTTCGCTTTCCTCAGATCAAACCCATATCGAGAGAAGAAGAAGAAGAGGGAAGAGAGAATGTCGGGAATCATCCACAAGATCGAAGAGACCCTCCACATGGGAGGAGGCCCCAAGGAAGGCGAGCAAAAGAAGGAGGAGCACAAGAAGGAGGAGCAGAAGGGCGACCACCATGACAAGGAGCACAAGGAAGGCTTCTCCGACAAGATCAAGGACAAGATTCACGGCGGCAGTGGCGACCGCCACGACGACAAGGAGTGTCACGAGAAGAAGGAGGAGAAGAAGCACGAGCACGGCCACGACAGCCACTGAGCGCCCCCCGTTTCGCAGTCAGGTGATATTTCATGTTCATCAGAGGCATCATCTTTGCCAGACGGATCGCCGTTCTTTTTTTTTTGCCCTTTACATTTGTCGGATCTGAGGGTGCCCTCGGTTTTGCAGGCGATCGGCGTCGGATCGGAGCGAGGGCGTGCCGGCTGGCTTCGTCCATCTTGTCTACTCATATCATATTAGCTGGAAAAAAAAAGAAATAACAATAAGAGTGCTGTATTTACTGCTTTGCTTGTTGTCCGATGACATTCTGTACTTGCGACTTATGTAACTACTAATGTCTTTCGTGAAAATAAAATGTTTTCCATTAATGATCTTGTTTCAGCCTAGTTTTGGCATGCACCGCATGAGTTCCATTTTAGGATCCACACGATGAATGATTCGGATTATCTCGATTGGTCTTTGATTTATAGTCCTGTCCATAAGTTCTCGCTCACGAAGGTTTCTGCCGTAGCGTACGTTTGCTAGTTTCGCATTAGATTTGAAGTGATGTAAATGATGGTGGGGGAAAAGAACATGAATCATTTATGGGAATCGATCGTTGGATGTTCGACGGTCGCAAGTATCATTATTTAGACATCGATGTATACGAAGGCATGGAGGCCCATCGTCCTAGCGTAAGCCATTTCTACGACTCAACCAAATCTTTTGGAGAGCAATGAGGAGCTAGGAATGGGGACCACGACTCCCCTAAAGCAATAGATTGAGATTTGTACCGACGAGCCAAATCAATCTTGTCCTTTGGGTTGTTATCGCACTCATATGGATCTCACTTCATTCAATAGTTGAAATCACCTGATATATAGTAGATTGAATATATGTGAGACATTCTCTTGTAAATATTTCAAATACCTAATTAGGCTCTGATCACCTCTTGATGGATTGTCCGATGGTCATGATCCTTGCACAAAAGAAAAAAAAAATTCATGTAATATGTTGAAGACAATCAAGGGTTTCACGGGCATGATCCATACACAAAAAAAGAATTCATGTAATTGTGTTTTGCGACGATGACGCATCAATGTGTTACCTCATTTCGAAAGGTTGACCTATTCGGGAATCTCCGGATCTGGGGAATAAGCATCGGCTAACTCTGTGCTAGTAGCTACGGTAATACAAAGGATGCAAGCATTATCCGGAATGATTGGACAGTAATACAGAGGATGTAAGTGTTATATGGAATGATTGGGCATAAAGCATCTATAGGTGGCTTTTTAAGTCCAGGCAAACTCCTATGGGTTGTATCCGAAGATATGGAAAGAGATGTTTTTACGTCAGCAACAGAAGCCCAAGCTCATGGAATTGTTGATCTTGTAGCGATTGAATAAAAAAAAATAGCAGTCAATGTAGAGTACAAGTGCTCTGTTGTCTAGTCTAGGCTTTGAGATTGATGTACAACAACCCCATCAACAGGATTGAGCTTGTTCCAGGCTCGGCTGGGCCAATAGGAAAAAGGGTCTTGGAAATATGTTTGGTTGGATCAAGCATTTTTGTCAATTGTCCCTTGGAAGATCTTGAGTAAACCGACTAGAATATGCTGGCAATGGCCCCTGGGATTGCATATATTGTCTTGATTCAACATATGGGTTTTGAATCTCGGGCTACTTGTTAACGATGATAAATAACAGGGCAAGACTGAGAGAGAAAATTTGAGTCTTCGTGTTACATCACTACATTATGTAATCTTTCCAATTAGCATGAAGAAGTTAATTTCTTCTGATATGTAAAAATTATCTAAAAAATGTAATAAATTTATTGTACTTTAATCAATTCAGTCTTAAACTTCTTAATGTTGTCAATTATTCATAAACATTTTCATGTTTTGTCAATTAAATTCATTTAGTTAATTTTAGCCATAAATCGCTATATGGACATAAATAGTGTTATGTAGGATGGCTCTTGCTAATATGAATAATTTTTTAAATTGAATTTTTTATTCTTTTCTTCTATGAGGGCTTTGTGGCCCTCACCTGTGAGAAATGTTCTATCATTTGTGGAGTCCATACAAGCATTGACTATTTTGCCGTACTTCTTTATTTAATTTCTGCAGAAGGTGTCTTTTAGCAGTTTCAGTCAACTTTTAGATTAGAGCTAACTTTTAGATTAGAGCTATCTTTAACTGTTTGTATCTAGTAACTTTAAGTGGAAATTAAAAAGAGAATCTACTTTTGGAAGGGCGGATGTTGAGGGGAAAAAAAAAATTCAAATTTAGGACTTAGGAGAGATGATGTCAATTGCAATCATACCCGCAATCTGCACAATTATATTATATACTAAAAAAAGACAAAGCAGGGTTTTCCCGTTAATTGAGCCTTCTTCTGCTTCTGTGGTCCGTATGACTGTCTGAATTGTCCTCACAAAAATGGCAAAATTGCCGGAACTTCTCTTAGGCTCCTCTCTAGGGTTCCGGAGCTTGAAAATCTGAATTATCACGTTAATAAATCAAATTTATAAAGCAATCTCAGCAAGTCTCCGATGACTCTCGCCGTTTCCCAGGTAAAATGCCCGTCAAACAGCCAGCGCGTAATCCTCTTTTTCTTTTCCAAACATTGTTATATAATATATATATTTTCCCTATCTTTTTTCGTCTTTCCACACTTTGTAATTTTGTAATTTTGCATAAGGGCAGTCCAACGATGTCATCGTTTATGATAGCGTCGTTCATCCAATGTGCGCACACCCACGTGGAGAGAGAGAGAGAGGGCAATGGGCATGTGGGGTGATGATAGAGACCGATTTCGATTTGTATGTAAATTTGATTTATTGAGTAATACATTTTGTTGATTAACATCATGATATATTGCTTAATTGAATCAATTATGTAAAGTAATCATGGCAAGTCTACAAAAATGATCTTAAATTACGTTGTAGCTAAGTGAAGCTCTTGGTCTAGTCTCCTAATCTATTCAACAATCACCTCTATTCAAATTAGATCTGTTAAAATGGATCATAAACTTATTTCTTAACTCATATTGAATGGGTTGAGTTATTATATGGGTTAGTCATATTCAATAAGTCGTCATTCAGCAACAGATCTAGAACAAGATCCAAGCAAACAAAAATCAACAGCGAATCAACAAATACATGGCATCATTAGTGATAAGCACATATTGAAATCTCCATAAGTAATTACGACTTTGCTTGTCGACGTTGTGTGTGTAAGTTCAATGTCCCCAATATCATTACCGTATGAAGACAATATGAACATATTGAAAAATCTCATATCTGACACTTATGTGAACAAGCTCTGTAACTAATGTAAAGCACCAAAACTTTGAATGAAAAACGGTTGAACGAGTTCAAATTTGACATCGAATTTATTGTGAGCACCATTGAAACTGGAGGTGGAGAATTTAATCATTAAAACTCTAAAATCTAAAATTAGATTGGAAAGAAAAGTTGCTATATGAGATTGGGAGGGCAAAGCCCCATATCTAAAACTAGGTCGGAGAATTTGGAGCTAATAAGGATTGGAATGGTGGCAGGATTGCAATCCTGCCCTGCCCTGTCCCACCGCGGAGGTCAGGTCAAGGAATTCTATGCCGACCTGACAGTTCCTGTTCCTTGACCTGACCTCCGCGGTGGGAGCTCGGTGGGATGACCGGGTAAGGTGAGAGACCGGGCAATATAAATACCGATCATCTGCACTTCCTTTTCGTCGCTACGTTCTCTCTTTCTTCTTCCTCTATCCCTATCCCTTCTCGTTCCCCGGTTCAGTCTCCGCCAAAGGTAGGATCCTCGCATCGCTCGCATTCTCCATTCCTAGGCTAGGCAACTGAGTGAGTTACCCCAGTTACTTACCTGTAGTTGATGTTTGTCCGACGATGCAGAGAAATGGCATCCCACGTCGTCGGATATCCTCGCATGGGTCCCAACAGGGAGCTCAAGTTCGCCCTGGAATCGTTCTGGGATGGAAAGAGCAGTGCGGAGGACTTGCAGAAAGTTGGGGCTGATCTCAGTTCGTCCATCTGGAAGCAAATGGCCGATGCCGGCATCAAGTACGTTCCCAGCAACACCTTCTCATACTATGACCAGGTGCTCGACACCACCGCGATGCTCGGTGCTGTTCCTCCCAGATATGGTTGGGAAGGTGGCGAGGTCGGACTTGATCTTTACCTCCTGATGGCCAGAGGGAACGCCTCCGTCCTTGCCATGGAAATGACCAAGTGGTTCGACACTAACTAGTAAGTGATGGTTTTCAGCGAATTATGACTAAATCGTTCTATTCTTGATGTTTAACTTAACCTGCCCATCTCAATTTTGATCCAGTCACTACATCGTGCCTGAATTGAGTCCTGACGTCGAGTTCTCTTACGCTTCTCGCAAGGCCGTCACTGAGTACAAGGCGGCCAAGAAGGTAGACGCTCATGTTTTTATTTTCTTCGTTCATGCCGCCGCCTCGTGAGATTTGAAGCTGGGCATATGAGATGGGGGACGGTACTATTACTCAGTTGTACGAGAGTAACGGTAACGTGTAATCCACAGGGAAATCGGGTGACTCGGTAATCCGGTTCCTGGAAAATCATGAATCCTTCTCCTCTTGGTGAATTTGTCAGCTCACCGAGTGGGATTTCTTATATTAGAAAAAAAATCAGCCAAAATTAAAATAAGAGAATAAAAAAGAAACTTAATTCTTTTTACATGAATTACAAAAAAAAAACTGACTTAGACATTTTTATTCCAAGAAATGTAGAATTACTATCAGCAACAACATCAAAGCAAAACAACTTTTCACACTTGTAATTTTTCAATCAAGACCTTGTCCACTTCAAACGAGAAAATAAAACAAGAAAATTAGCAGCCCAAAATAGAAAGGACCTAAGGTAAATGAATTGAGTTCTTTCACCCCCAAACCAAAAGTTACTATTCCAAATCGATGATTTTTAATGAATTCATCAATTTGCAAGGATGAAGAACTTAATGCAGGTTATAATATCCTTAAGCCATTCATGCAATTTTTGGATCATTTAAAAGTGAGGATATTTTTGTCCTATACGAAATTTATATTTTCTCTTTTTTTTTAATTTGGTTGGAAGAATCATAAGGAAGAACATTTTTAACACCATTAAATAGAACTGTTAAAAAAATTTCCAAATTCAAATTTCCAAAATCTTGTCATTCCATAACAAAATAACAACACCACATGAATTTGCTTTTCAATATTGCCGTAGCTGTGGCCATGAAAATCTTTCTTAGACTTTCCCAAGTTCCGGTTGCCAAATCCTCACAAATGGGATTGTGGCATAATGGCAACGTAATTTATTGTCAGGGTCCTCTGAAAAAGTAGGGACATCGACCACCAGTTCAGTGCGACATACCCGGACATGACAAGTTTGTTTTTGTTAACCTGATCCAAAACCGGGTCGGGTAGGACTACCGGGTTTAGGCTCAGCATTTAAATTTGAAAAAAAATAAAAAAATCCCAGAGTCTCATTCCATGTTCACCCGTGCACTTCTCTCTCTATCTCTCTCTACTCCCTCCCCGTCCCGTCTCGCTCCTTTGCCAGCTGACGCCGTCCCTCGCCTGCAACGTCGCTGGCGACCCAGTGAACCTCCTCTTCCGAACTCGATGGAAACCGCCAACGGACTCGGATCTGCCCGACCAGCCCCTGACTCTCCCCTCCGCCGATTCCCTGCCTCTGCAACGGTCAACTCCGGGCCAACGTCGGTCGTCGACGCTCCTGCAGACCAGCTAAGGCCGCCGCTTGCCTCGCTAGACCTCGATCGAAGCCAAGCCCAGCCCTAGACCTCGATCGAGCTCCTCTCCCCCCCGCGGGGCCCCCGCCCCCACGGTCCTCGTCGTCGTCGACAGCGACGAGAAATTCTCACTTTTGGTTGGTTGAAGTCAATTCTTTATTGCTTGTATGATTTTATCAGCTCATCCATTTTTGTTTTCCTTGTGCCTTTGCATGTTCTTGAATCTATTTGCTAATTTCCAGCTTGGAGTAGACACTGTTCCGGTCCTTCTTGGCCCAGTGTCCTATCTGCTGCTATCCAGGCCTGCCACGGGTGTTGAAAAGAGCTTTTCTCCTCTGTCCCTTCTCGGAAAAATACTTCCCATCTAAAAGTACGAATTTAAACTCTTCTCTAGCAGTTTTCATTTGCTCGAGTTTTGAATACTCTTCCTGACCAATGATAAGCCGTTCAGGGATGTCGTGTCCGAACTTAAGGCAGCTGGCGCTTCATGGATTCAGTTTGCTACACTCAATTCATTAATTTCAACCATTGTTTTAACACCTTCAATTGACCTTCCATATTAACGTTGATCTGCATTTGGTTTTGGTTTTGGTTTTGGTTTGTGTTGGAAGGTTGCATGTGTTCCAAGTGGTTCGTAATATATTTAGAGAAGTTGTAATACAGACTTTTGGTTTTACAAGCCATCAACAAAGAACACAATTTTTAGTCAAGAAGTTAGGCTCTGCTACCATATAACCAAAGAATAGATGTAGATTCAAAAGGCAAAGAAGAGAAAGAAGAGGTCATTATGAGATGGCAGGCTAGTAAATGCTTGTTAGTTATTGTGTATAGAACAACAATGACATACTAATCATCTCACAAAATCACCGTATCATGTCACATCTAATTAAACTTGGATATTCCATATGATCATCTGAGTCGAAACGACTCCACGACATGATTATGTTAATATGCCTCTTATTTAAGTATGCATTATGTATGGAAAAATCATCCAAAAAGCCTTAATTTTATTGCAGTTTTTTCAATTTATTCCTAAATTTTTTAATTTTGTCAATTGAATCCAAAATCTTCTCACTTGTAGCCAATTTAGTCATCCTACCAATTTTGACCGGAAATGGCTAGCATGGATGTTATTCATTCTATGCGGCACAGTTGATGTTGATATGGACAATTTTGAATAATATTTTAATATATTTTTAAAAAAATTTCTTTTCCTATATTCTTTTCTTTTCATTCTTTTCATACTTTCCTTTTCTCTTTTTTTCATTTCCCCTTTTTCCCTCCATAAGCCACCACTGGACCTCATCAATGGCCGATGGAGGTCGCCAATCTTAGGCGAAGGATGCTTGAGCTTGGGCTGGTAAGGGTTGCCCTTACCTAGAAGAGCGACCCTCTTCTATACCAGGCAAGGGTCGCCAGCCCATGCCTTGCCTTGCTTGGGCAGGGGTGATCCTTACCATGGAGGGCTACCCTTGTTAGATTGAGGGAGGGTTGCTCTCACATGCCTAGGTGAAGGTAACCCTCGCTCGAGGTTGGCGAGGGTGGTCCTAGCTTGGCCTCGCCTAGGCAAGGGTGATCCTTACCATGGAGGGTTGCCCTCACATGCCTAGGTGAGGGTAACCCTTGCTTGAGGCTAACGAGGGTGGCCCTAGATTGAGGCCAACGGCAACAAGGTCTGGTGTTGGCCAACGGAGGGAAAAAGAAAGAAAAAAAGAGAAAAGGAAAAGCCAAAATAAAAAGGAAAATTGAAAAAATTATCCTCATTAGCATCAATCGTCCTACATGGCATGGCCATTGTCCATGTAAGCAGTTTTTGACCAAAATATTATCTAGATGGATTCAATTGGCAAAAAGTAAAAAGGTGTATGACTCAATTAGCAAAATTGAAAGATGTAGAATTGAATTGGCAAAAATGCAATAAGTTTAGAATTTTTTGGATAATTTTTTTCTATTCTATATGTACATGATCTGGATTGTGACCAACTAACCTTGATGTTGGTGTGTTTTGCAATGATGAAGGACAATTGCAAAGGGAAAATTCTCTAAAAATTCATAAATATATTACATTTTTGTCTATTTAATCATAAATCTTTCAATTTTATCAAATAAGTCATAAACGTTTTCATATTTTGCCAATTGAATCCATCTTGCTAATTTTGGCCAAAAACCACTAACGTGAATGCTGACTGTCCTTTGTGGCATGATCTATACTGACATGAATAATTTTTAATAATATGTTAATATTTTTTCGAATATCTTTTATTTTTTTATTTCTTCTCTTTTCCTTCATTTCCCCCCCCCTCTCTCTCTCTCTCCTTTCTTTCCTTTTTCCCTTTTTCCTTTCACGAACCACCATCGGGCCTCATCGATGGATGGCAGAGGTCAATGGCCTAAGGTGAGGGACACCTAGGCTTGGGCTAGCGACAACCACCCTCATCGCCCTCATCACACAACCTTGTTCAGTGACCTAAGACCCTAATTAGTTGCCACCACTGCCATCGCCGCAACATTAAAGAGGACTAGAAATCAACCATCTTTGCATATATCTCTCCAATAATCCTAGTCTCTACAAGTTGTGGATCGTGTTGTCATGAGTTTCATCAAGAGCTTGATGTATGATAAGTTCATTTGGGGCTTCAAGCTCAAGCTCCTCAAGTACTCCCTCAACAGCCATATCCTAACCCCGATCAAGCTCTTCTGCTACACTTCCTACCTCTCCCCAATCTTGTTCGTCATTGTTGTCGGTCTTGTTGCGACTTTCCATGACGATACCATCCACCTCTATGACCAGACGGCAACCTTCTTCCTTGGCTCTCTCCACCACCAATCTGCCATGGTGAAGACCCTCGACTTTTACACCCCTCCACACCTCTCATTCCCACGCAACCTCCTCTTCGCTTCGGCAGATGGCTTAGTGTGCATCTTTGACACCGATCCCTTTGTGTAACTCAAGATAGTTAGGAGTTAGGGTTTACAAGAAAGGGAGAGTTAATAACCTCTTGGTGCATCTGTTGGGGGAAGCAAATGAATTCACTAGAAGGACGAGGGAAAAAGGGGAAGAAAGAAGAAAAGGGAGAAGGGAAAAAAAGAAAAAAAGAATTTTTTATTTGAAAAATATTATAATATTATTAAAAGTTGTTCACGTCAGTGTTGGCTATACTATGTAAGATGGCTATCACATTAACATTTCTAACCAAAATTGATTGAATGTACTCAATTGGTAAAACGTGAAAATATCTAGGACTTAATTGTCAAAGTTACAATAAGTTTAGAATTTTTTGAACAATTTTCCCATATTATAGAAGCCTTGTACATTATGATTTACACATCATTTTTGGGATAATATTTTTCAAACCATTTATTTTCCGTGAAACAAATAATTTTATTATATTTTTATAAATCAAACTTAAGGAATATAGCTGCTTTTATATATGTAATTTGGAATAACAATCCCAATTTGATGGCCCCATTCTCTTAATCTCGACAACTATACTAAATCATTTCCGTCATTCAAAACATTAGCATCGATCTCTTACCTTTCCTTATGCCGGAGGGAATCACCACATGATGTCACATTTTATTAAATTTTGATATTTCCTATGATTATACGAGTCGAAATAGCTCCACAATATGATTAATTTATGGCCCTTCTTCTTCATATATATGATATAGATTAGGACTGACTAATCTCGTGTGTTTTGCAATCACGAGGGACAATTATAGAAGTCAATTTCGAGAGAAAACATTGTTCTTTGTTGTTGATATGAACCTCCAAATCCCTTTACAAGGACAAAAATACATTATTTATTATTTTCAAATGAAGGATAAATTCCATTATGGCGTCAAGGCCTTAGATGTGGGGGTGGAGGTGGGTCGCAACAAGGATTATGGCCTGGTGGTGGGTAATTGTCGGTCTCTATGTCCATCCTTCCCTCCACTTCGTGACTCCCTACTACTTCGATTAGCTCCACGCCATCCTTTGCATCATAATCATTATCAATAGCAACCGATCATCAACAGGAACTTTTTAAAGGTTTTTGTGACGAGAAAACAAGACTGAACGAACCCAAAGCCACATCTTTGACAGTAGTTTGTAAGACTGCTACAAAACACTAAACTCCCCTAAACACAATGGAACTGTAGTCTATCCTTAGTCAGAGAGAATGTCGTCTAGGATTAATACAATCGGATCAAGACATGGCCCGTTCAACGGATACATAGTCGAGATAGAAGATCAATCTCTTGAAATGATGATCGGTTGCCCACCAATGCTCTATTGGAAGTCAAGCACCAAGTATAAGATTATCGCTTGCGTGCATGTGTGAGAGAGAGAGTGGGGGAGGGGAGGGAGAAAGAGAGAGTAGGTGACTCACCAGAAAAAACGATTCTGGTTTCGAGAGAAATTTGATTTCGTTGCTCAACCTCAAGCTTCCTATCAAACAGAACCATGTAAATCGATATCTATAATACAAAATATATGTGAGAGAAAAAAAAATTAAATAGGACGCCTCAAACACGAAGGGTTAGCCCAAATTTACAGATTGCAAGAATGGCGGTAGCCAAGAGAAACCAAGAAAAGCCCATATAACACACCGCTAGCCCCATGAAGATCTTGAGCGCTGTGCCCATCTTCCAAGTCTACTTCTTGATGAAAAATATATGGAGAAAACGAGTGGGGAGAGAGAGAGAGAGAGAGAGAGAGAGAGAGAGAGAGAGAGAGAGAGAGAGAGAGAGAGTTGACGTCCCCCCAAGTCAATCACCGTGTGTGCCGATTGTGTTCCAACTGAGGCCACAGTATTCTCTCCACTTGTTTCCATGTCACAATCAAGACATTATTTCTAGAGGAAGTTTCTACCCATAATAATGGCAAAAACTTAATTATTGCACTAAGTTTGGACGTATTTTCATTAGTAAGGTTTGGTGGCAGAGAGGAGGAGTGATATGATCTCATCAACATGCCATTATTGTAGAAATCCAAATAAGAAATGAATCCTGTAAAAGTTAATGTATCCCATTATCCTAACAAGAATTGTATAATAAAAAAAGTAATATAGAAACTCTAAAAAGAAGAAGTGCATCTGATGCACTTCTTAATAGGGTAATATAGAAACCCTAACAAGACGTAAATCCTCAAGAAATGCATCATGGATTCACTTTTTGTTAGGGTTTTTAAAGTAATGGTAGGTTGACATTCCATGAATAATTATAACATTTATCAATCAATACATAAATAGAAGTAAATCCTAAAATTAACCAAATATATTAAATTTTTTTGTGTCTTGTATTTATTCAGATCATTCACCACCACAATCAAAGTATCTAATTACAACAACAAGGTATTAATAACAGTTGCCGCAAACACTAGTGGTCTATGATCAAAAGAATTTCAATTTGTAAGAATATTTCACGAGGATGGGCCAATTGCGATGTTTATATAGGCACTAAAAATAGTGCATAAAATGGATCAATTAAACTATTTTATTCATCTTAAAAAAAATGGCCGTTGCATGTAGTGTCAACATTTGGTGGATCGATTAAATTGTTTTACCAATTGAATCCATATGCTAATTTTGGCCAAAAATCACTAATGTTGACACCAATCATCCTTCGTAGCACGACTTGTACTGGTATTGATAATTTTTAATAATATTTTAACTTTTTTGAATGCTTTTTATTCTTTTACTTTCTTTTCTTTTCCTTTTTTTTTTTTTCATTTTCTCTTCTCTTATTTTCTTTTTCTTTCATTTTCCCTTCTTCCCTTTGCTAGCCACCATTGGGTCTCATCAATGGACGACGGTAGTTGCTAGCCTTAGGCGAGAGACACCTAGACTTAGGTTAGCGACTACTACCTTACCGCCTTGATCATACGGCATTGTTTAGTGGCCTAAAACCATAATTTGTTACCTCCTTTGCTATCGCCGTCGATGTCAAAGAGGACCAAAAATTGACCCTCTCTGCATTTATCTCTCTAATAATCCTAGTTTCTATATGGCGCAGATCATGTTGTCATGAGTTTAATTGTGGGCTTGATGTACAATAAGTTCATTTGGGGCTTCAAGCTCAAGCTCCTTAAGCACTCTCCTGATGGCCATACCCTAACCTTGACCAAGCTCTTCTGCTACCCCTCCTACCTCTCCCCAATCTCCTCTGTCAGGTCATGTTGCAACTTCTGGCAACGACACCGCCCACCTCTATGACCTAACATCAGCCTTCTCCCTCGGCTCTCTCCACCATCATCCCGCCATAGTTAGACCCTCGACTTCTACACCCCTCCATAGCTCTCGTTCCCACACAACCTCCTCTCCGCTTTGGTGGATGGCTTAGTGTGCATCTTCAACATCGATCCCTTTGTGTAACTCAAGATAGTTAAGGTTCACAAGAAGGATGGAGTTAATAACCTCTTGGTCATCCGTTGGGGAAGCAAGTGAAATCACAAGAAGGATGAGGGAAAAAGGAAAATAAAGAAGAAAAGGGAAAGAAGAGAAAAAGGGAAAAAAGAAAAAATGTAAAAAAAGAAAAAGTATATAATAAATTTGAAAAAATATTATAATATTGTTAAAAGTTATCCATTTCAGTGCCGGTTATGCCACATAAAATAGCTATTATCTAGGTTAACCCCTTTTGGCCAAAATCAATCGAACATATTCAATTGGCAAAACGTGAAAATGTTTAGATTCAATTAGCAAAAGCACAATAGGTTTAGAATTTTTTGAACAATCTTTCCCAATTATAGAAGCCAATTACAAATTGCATAGTATGATTTACACATAATTTTTCTATTAATATTTTCCAAACTATTCATTTTCTGCGAAACAAATAGTTTTATTGTATTATGTTTTTTTGTAACTGAAACTTAAGGAATATAGCTTCTTTTATTTATGGAATTTGGAATATCAATCCCAATTTCATGGCCCCATCCTTTTAATCCTAATCACCATACTAAATCCTTTTCCATCATTCAAAATATTAGCATCGATCTCTTACATTTTCTTATGTCGGAGGAAATCACCTCATGATGTTAGATTTAATTAAATCTTGATATTTCATATGATCATACGAGTCAAAATGACTCCACGATATGATTAATTTGTCGTGCTTCTTTTTCATATATGTGATCTATATTGGGATTGACTAATCTCATTTTGCAACCACGAGGGACAATTATATAAGCCAATTAGAGATAAATCATTGTTCTTTGTTGTTGATATGAACCTCCAAATCCCTTTACAAGGATAAAAAGACATTATTTATTATTTTTGAAAGGAATGATAAATTCCATTTTGGCGTCAAGGCCTTGGATGTGGGGGTGGGGGCGGGTCGTGACGAGGATTAGAGCCTGGTGGTGGGTAGTCATCAGTCTCTATGTCCATCCTTCCCTCCACTTCGTGAGTCCCTCCTGCTTTGATCAGCTCCGCATCATCCTATGCATCATAATCATCATCAATAGCAACCAATCTTCATTAGGAACTTTTTAAAGATTTTTGTAATGAGAAAATAAGATTGAGCAAACCCAACATCACATCTATGATAGTAGTTTTTAAGACAACTACAAAACCCTAACCTCCCTT
>CM026420.1:14912135-15021447 GCA_014858505.1 Corymbia citriodora subsp. variegata | reverse complement strand
AGTTGGTGACTCACTAGAGAAAGTGATTCCACTTTCGAGAGTAATTTGATTTCGTTGTTCGATTTCAAGCTTCCTGTCAAACAAAACAATGTAAATTGATAGCTGTAATAAAGAACATACATGAGAAAAAAACAAATTAAATAGGATGCCTCAAACACGAGGGGCTTGCTTAAACTTACGAATTGCAGGAACAGCGACAGTCAAGAGGAACCAAGAAAAGCCCAAATAACACACTATCAGCCTCATGAAGACCTTGAGTGCCGTGCCCATCTTCCAAGTCAACTTCTTGATGAACACTATATGGAGAAAACGAGCAAAGTGTCAATGGAAGAAAGAGCAAGTACATGCGACCTTGAGAGAGAGAGAGAGAGAGAGAGAGAGAGAGAGAGAGAGAGAGAGAGAGAGAGAGAGAGAATATGAAGTTGGTGCTGATTGTGTTCCACTGAGGCCACAACCTTCTCTACGCTTGTTTCCGTCGCACAATCAAGATTAGTCTTAGATGTTTCCGTCGCACAATCAAGATTAGTCTTAGAGGAAATTCCTACCCACAATAATGTCAAAAACTTAATTATTGCACCAAGTTTGGACATATTTTCATTAGTAAAATTTGGTGGTAGAGAGAAAGAGTGATCAGATCCCATCAACAAGCCATTTCTATAGAAATCCAAACAAGAAATGAATCCTGAAGAAGTTAATGTTGTCATTACTCTCCCAAGAATTGAATCCTGAAAAAAGTAAAATAGAAACCCTAACAAGAAGTAAATCATCAAGAAGTGCATCATGAATTCACTTCTTTTTAGGGTTTCTAAAGTAATGGCGGTGGACATTCCATGAATAGTCATAACATTTATCAATCGATACATAAATAGAAGTAAATCCTAAAATTTGCCAATTTTTTTTTTGTTGATTTATGTCTTAAATTTATTCGGATCATTCACCATTGCAATCGAAGTATCTATGTCACGCCTCGACTCTTGAGCATGCGACAACCTTTTCTTCCTAGTTGATAGATTTGTCGACAACTATTCATTTTAATCTTTGATTATGTGCAAGCGGAAGATGAACCATCCCTAAACAATCAAGCAATCAAACATGGATAAATTGATGAACAGCAAGAATAACAACAACTACTCATTTATTGGATTAACCAACAGAGGATCGTTTCCAAATTACAAGCTCGATAAGAGGGGGACCGATCTATCCTCTAAGAAAAATCAAAAATAAATTAGGCTTGGCTAATCCAGCTATACAAATTAGGGTCGGGTCGGCCCTAGCTTTTTTTATAAATGTAATGTACTCTTAGAATTTTGCTAAAAAATACCCAAATACTTGACTCGACTCAGCCCGGCCGACCTAATTTTTTTATTCAGGTCTAATGCATTTCGGGTCGGGTCGGATCAAAGTGTGACCCTTTGCGATTGGGGTCGGGTCAGGTAACATAAAAACCCGACCCGACCCGACCCGACCCATTGACACCCCTATATGCATGTATATGTAATTATGATGGGGTGACAAGATCTTTGACCCCAAACGATATTTATGATGGGGGTGACAAACACTTTCAAAAATAGAGAGTTTGGAGCTGGGGGTGACAAACTCTCATTCTTAACACTCTTCAAAACCATCTCTTTTGGAAAAGAGAGTTAAATATTAAAAGTAGAAAAGAGAGTATGAATTTTCTATATAATTTGATATATTAAATGAGTACATAGAGAGAGCTAATTCATAGGCTTACATAGAGGAAATTAAGAAAAATCAAATCAAATGTATATAATCAAAATAGATATAGGAAATTAGAGGAAATATCCTAAATATCTCTAAAAAAATATATAATTTCCTAATATTGCTAACATGTCCCTCAAATGCAAGGTGACATTGAAAAAGTCAATTGAAGTTTGAATTAATATCGCTCAGCGCCATGAAAACTTGTTCCACCATAGGGCATCAAGCTTGTTGATCCATGTTGTGTGAGACGGTCTTCTAAATCTGACGCTTCCGAGGGTGTCAAGTCTAGTGATGGTGTTGACTTCTTGAAACGACATGCGAAAGGTTGAGAATTGGAGGGAACTGCAAGTGGCCTATGCAGCTAGCTTGCAAAATAGTAATTGGGCGACACGCCTATACAGCTGGCATCGTAGCATCAAGTAGCCTATATGGCTGACATGGAAAATAATTACTAGGATGGGCCTATGTAGCTGGTATCAAAAGAAAATCACCTCCATGAAAAAAAGCTCGACCTAATAATGCAGTAGGTGCAATTAGCGTTGAAACACGGCTATCATAGAAAAGACTTGATTAAGTGCTTCTTCATATAAGACTTCCTCATATAAGACTTGTGCACATAAGGCGGATACTGTCAAGCAGTGATAATAGGGATGCATTTATTTAGATGTGCACTAGGGTGCAAAGCTAAAAAGATAAAACGGAAAGATTAGGGAAATTTCTTGGGTGCATTGGGTGCGAAGTGCACCCGGTGCACTAAGATTGCCTTAGAAAAGGAAGCTTTGATATCAAGTTAAATATTAAAAGTAGAAAAGAAAGTTGGAATTTTCTATATAATTCAATATGTTAAATGAGTACATAGAGAACCTATTTATAGGCTTACATAGAGGAAATCAAGGCAAATCAAATTAGATGTACATAATCAAAATAGATAAAGAAAATTAGAGGAAATATCCTAAATATCTCTAAAAAATATTTAATTTCTTAATATTGCTAACACACAGAAAGAGGGATTGGAGATGGGGGTGACAAACTCTCATTCTTAACAATTTTGAAAATGATCTTTTTGAGAGATTAACACTCGGAATTAAGCTTGGAACCATGACTTCTCAAAAGCAATAGAGTGAGCATTGTACCGATTGACTGATCCGGTACCCGATGAACCAAATGAATCCCATCCGTTGGATCATTGTACTCTCGTGCAGATTTCACTTCAATCAATTGTTGTGATCAGCGGATATATAGTAAATCGGATCCATCTAAGTCCTTCTCTTATGAATATGTCAAACGCTGGCCATTTGATCACCATTTGATCGCTTGTCTAAAGCAATCGATCCTTAACGCAACAAAACTTCATGTAGCATGTTGAAATCAATCAAGTTAGTCATGATAGAATGAAGGAAATTTTTCTCTATACAGAGTACGAGTACACAATACGGCCCGAGCCAGTCTAGTAATCTCAAAAGGTATATTCTTTTGAGATTGATGTACAGCTTAGCAATGGCCAACGAGACCGAGCAGGCCTGGCGCAACACGGTCTGATATGATTGGGCCCGTCCAAGGCCAGGCCCCTTAGGAAAAGGGGTCTTGGAAATGCGTCCCGTTGGCTTTTGCGGTTTTTGTTTTTTTGTTTTCAATTATATCATGAAAGATCTTTGATTAAACACGCAACATATGCTTGCAATGATCACCGTGACCTGCATATATTCTCGATGATTTCAACAAAAGGTTTTTCGAATCTTGCATCACTTGTTAATGCTTCGTGTGTCCTTGCTGGAGAAAACTGTGCGACTTGACAGCATGTCACGACAAATGCTCTTGTAGTCAAAAAAGAATGAAAAGATAACAATACTAAGAACCGCCTTCATTGCGGAAATATTGATCCATCACGTTTTATTGTATCAATAATTACGTACTTTGCCTAAACGTGATTCTATGATCATTAAATGAAATTTTCACTACTTCTATCCCAGATCTCCGTAGCAATGTTGCCTATGTTGGTTGGGGTGGATCACAATATCTTGAAGCATGGACAAGATGCAATTGTAGTTGGTCTTATCATTGGCTATTATTAAAAATGTTTACATTAGTGCTAGCCATGCAATGTAGGTCATTTAGTGTCCATGTTAGCAATATCTGAACAAAATTAGTTGAAAGGATTGAATTGACTCTAAATCAAAATATTTAGAATTAAATTGACATAATTGAAAAGTTTAAGACTATATTAGCATTAATGCAATAAATTTAGGACTTTTTTTAACACTTTTCCTCACGTAAGAGGTGCTAGAATTCTCAATACTTGCCCATCTAGACCAGTTTATTGGTGGAACTCCCAATTAGGCTTGGGGAGTGGAGTAGCCACCATTGGCTAAGCTGTCTCTTTACCTACACTCCTTCTATTTACGCCGCAAAAGCAAGAAATCAAATTATAAAATAGATGGGACAAGAAAATAAATCAGATTATCAAATTTACACAGTTTAGTCGAAGTGACTTATATCCACAGAAAGAGCAGTAAAGAATTTCACTTCAGGTCAAGTAATACAATGGATATTACAATCATACTCAAATCATTTAAACACTTTCATTATTCCCCCAATTATATCCAATAACTCACATATCGTTTAGCCTCAAAATTCCTCACGAAATAATCTTTTAACTTCATGAAAGAATTACCAAGTTTTATCACAAGATTTACAAAGCAGCTTGTTCGCTTTCCTACAACGGCCCCTCCGGCCTTAAAACACATTTCTCATCCAATATCTTGTTCACATTCCGTAGACACGTAGCACTAGAATGCCTTCAAAGGTCATATTCCGGCCTTAAAAATTTGAAAATGATAGAAAAAGTTGGCATGTTAAAAAATAGTTGAATAGTGGTCAGTAAGTAGCTCGAATTAGGTTTTGGTAATCTAATACAATGCGATCGTTTGATGGGAGAAAAAATTGGATTTACGTTGGTAATCTACAAAAAGAGTTGACTAGGTATAAGGGGTTGCAAATTTAGGAAAATAAAACTGGCCACCTCATTAGGAAAATTGATAGATAACGCAAATTAATAGTTGATAAAATTACTTAAATGAGAGTTAGTAACTCAAAAATTTGATAATTTAAGATGACGGAAGTTAGTAAGTGGCTTTAAGTAGAACAATAGTTTCACATAAGAGTTAGTAAATGCAAAACATTAGTAAGTTATGCACATAAAAGTTAGTAAGTAAAAGAATTGTTAATTTGCAAATTATGAAAAATGTTGGTGATTTCATAGAAGTGTTAATAAGTTTCCACAAATAATTAGAGGAAAAAAAAGTCATCGGTCATTGTTTTTACCAACTAATTTTTGACACTTACCAACCTTTATTAAAAATTGTCAATGCTGAAAATAGCGTGACAGTACAAACTAAAGTGGGAAGTGCCCAATTTTTGATGCTATATTGTAAATCGACCAAACTAGGCATCGGACATCAGCTCAAGCCCACAAAAATTAAATATTATGAGCAAATGTTGATTCGTTGAGGCCCAAACTTGTGCTTTAAGCCCCCACAACCTTTCTTTGTCGAGATTGGGATTTCAAAGAGTCCAAGAATATTGTGGGGGGAGAGAAGACCGGTCCAATTTCAAGCTCTCGGTCCCCACAAAATTAGACTCCATCCGGCTTAAGGTGATTTGTTATAATGGAAATGGGTGCCTGTTAGTTCGTCACAGAACACAAATTATCTTTGCTCAAAAGAAAGATGTATCCTTTTGAAGATTTTTAAAAGATGAATTTGAAGTTCGTCTGTCACCAAATAGCGTATGTGAAATCACAAACATCTCTTGCTCAAAAGATGAATTCACAAAACATCTTTTGATTGACACTGTGGTGATGATGAAGGCCACGACATGATTGTGACTCACAGATGGACTGGGCTGAGGGGAGAGAGAGAAGGAAGGTTTCTTTTTTATGAAGTCATTTGATTATTAAGTGCCTCGCCTCGTGTTCTCACTAGAGGAATAATATTAAATTGAAAAGATTTTCACTTATCTCTAACTTGTTTGTCCAAAGGAAAATAGTAATCTTATCAAACACTGATTTGCTAACTAATAGGTTTTTTTTTAAATTTCATTAACATCATAATAGTCACCTGTAACTAAACGGTGCAAGACAATCTCAGCGTCTCTCCGGGTTTGAGCTTCCATATCATTCTCCCGGAAGAGAAAAAAGAAAAAAGAAAAAGGACACCAACCACGTCTGAGTCTGAAAAGCCCAATTCCTCCTCCAATCACCCATATCATTAAGGAGCGGGAGCCGCTCCTCCAGCGAAGACCGGAGAAGACCACCGCCGCCCTCTCCAGAGAAACCACGTGTAAACTATGAAAAAGGTGGAAAAAAACCCTAAGCCATGCAGAAGGAAAACCCTAAACCGGTCCCGCTCCAGAGAAAACCAGGTACCTTCCTCCATGCAAAAGGAAAAGTTTCTTAAGGTGCGCTGAGCTCATCGAGGCCCTCGGATTTCGATTTGACGATTCCTATATCGATCCAACGTTTTCAACGTGGCTGGATTCACGTGGATCCTATTCATCCGAAAATTGCTAACACCAGAAGAACCCGCTCACGCATGCTCGACGAACGCCGCGTGGACATCGCTGGAGCGAGATCGGAAGTACTGGGTTTTTCCTTAATTGCCGGTGGCCTCTCGGGTTAATCAACATCATCTCTTTGGCCAAACGATGCGAGATCATCTCGAAAGGGGGTGTATACAAGCATGCTGTGTCAAATTAAAAATTACAAGGAAAGAAGAGATTTTTCTTTTATGCTAAAGAAAAGGAAGAAGAGGTTGACAAATGGCGTACCTACACGTGGACTCTCAGACGAAGTGGGGGTCATCGAGTGATCTAACTGGAATTATGAAGAGAATCTCACTTTGAAAGGGCGGATGTCGAATAAAAAAAAAAATCAAATTCAGGACTTAGGAGAGACATTACTAAGTATGGTTTCTGCTTTTGAATTTGAAACCAGATTTTTTTTAGACATTAATCAAAGATTTCCACACGACTTGGAATACCTTTTTGCATCATTTGTTTTATGTGGAATTACATGTAATTTATATGCTTTGATTCTGTATCCTATTTTGATTAAGCATCGTGACAGGAGGTTCGTGGGTCCTCATAAAAGAAAATTGTACGAACTGATGAATTAACATGACAAATCCTTTTGTATGTCCTTTAATCAGGTGGACCATGCTGTGCAGCCCAACCACTAAAAACCCCCGGAAACACCACCAGGAAAGAGTAAAGGAGTGTGAAATGAATTCCTCATAGTGCTTGCATACTTCGACGGACATCCAATTTATTTATACTTCACTCTTTTGGAAGATGGGGAGTCTCAAAATTTCTCCACCCCAGCCACTGACTGGTTTTTCGATTTCTTCTGTTCTTTTCAATATATATGTGTGTGGGTATCTGTTTGTTTGGAAAGCATGGAAATTCTTTCTATAAATACCAATCCTTTGATGTGATTCATCAAGTGAGAAGTTAAGCAAGGTTGTGTGGAAATCTATTTCAAGAATCCTAATTCAATTTAAAGAAATTAGGCAAAATTCAATTTCCTTCTTGAAAAACCCTAACGGAACTCTAGTTCTCTAAATCGGATAGAATCATCTTATCGAATTCGCAATGGAGATAAGTAGGAAAATCAGCTCCCGGTCGGACCCACAAAAGCAAAAACGGAGGTCATATCCTCTTGCTTCGGACGAAGAAGTTTCCAAGTTTGTTTTGTGGGTGGTGTTCATGTTCTTGCTTAGTGCGGTGCGAGTGGTGGGACCCTTGATGTGAAGAAGAGGATGAACATGGCGTGGAAAATATCAGGTCGACAAGAGCGAAAAGAGAAAGTAGCGCGGGAAGGGCAACCTATGTTTTTCCATATTTTAACCCTTCCATTATTTCTGCCCGCATCCGCTTCGAGCAATATCTTTTTTCATCGACCGACAAACTCGGCTTTATAAAGAACCAGCCTACCCTACCCTTCTCCACATTCGATTTCTTCTTTTATTTTCAATAGATATATCTTTGTGTGTGTGAATATGTCTATCTATTTGGAAAGCGTGGAAATTCTTTCTATAAATGCCAATTCTTCACGTGGCTTGTCCGTAAAATGAAGTGAGTAAGTGAGAATATCAAAAAAGAGTTGAATAAATATATGGGGTTGTCATGCTAAAAAAGGCAAATAAAAGCCAGTTACTCATTAGGAAAATTGTTAGATTAGAAAAAACTTAATAGTTGATAAGTTATTTAAATGAAATTTGATATCCCAAAATTAGTTGATAATTTAATTTGACAAAAGTCAGTAAAATACTTTAATGTAGGGAAATATTTCATACAAGAGTAAGTGAATTCTAAATATTGGTAAGTTATACAACTAGAAGTTGGTAAATCAAATAAAATTTTTTAAAATATGCAAACTATAAAAGAAAATACGGATATGTGTTGATAAGTTGCCAACATATAATTAGGAAAGAAAAAAGCTATCGATCATCTTTTACCAAATGTTCTTGGACACTCACTCTCATTTATCAAAATTTACCAATACAAAATAAAACGAGTATTTTTAGGCATGGAACTGCAGAAAGCGACAATGCTTGGATTTTTGTTTTGAGACTACTTTTTTCTTTTTAGCTCTTGTCGAATATGGTGGCCTGATTCTTTTCGTCTTCTCGCAAGAAATGGTCATGGAAAATGGCAAAGCTTCTTATTCACAAAACCTCCGGTAGAGAGGATTCGATCAGCATGGTCAGTATTCGAAAGAGCATCCAAAAATTTTAGCTACAAAGTACAACTTAAGAAAATTGATGAACTTTATATTTTTGTTGGGTATGGCAATTAGGGGTGTGTCTAAAAGGATATTCACGCATCTCAATTATTTCACCTCCTTAGACAATCTTACGGCGCTCCCCTATCGGCTTGATACATTTTAAATTTTATTTAAAAGATTAATTTAAATATATGTTATAAAACATTGTTGTGTTAAATTCAGATCAAGGAAATTAGACTTTAGGGAGCAACACGATTCACCATTTTCGTCTCCCGCGTTAAAAAGAGAATAAGTGACTCGGGGAGCAACTACATGATGTCATATTTGGCGGACCCGATGCCCCGACCCTTCTTGACAGAAGGAATTCGATGAGTGTGGACAGAGTCGGCAAAAAAGTGAGGAGGGGAAGGAAGCCAACAGGTTTGAAATGTGATTGTTGATGGTTTTTGAAGGAAACTACCACCAAAAATCTCAAATTATACCATTTAAGATAATTTTATTTTGAATTTTTTTATGTCACTAAACATTCCAAACTATACCACTTAGAATAAACTTACTTTGAATTTTTCTATGCTGCTTAAAATCCTAAACTATACCCATTGTGACACATTTATATTAAACTTTCTTTTATGACACAAAAAACCCTAAATTTACACTCATGTGACATATTTATCCCAAAATCTTTTTTCGAATGGCATTTTCGTCTTCTTTTTTTCCTTTTTTTTTTTCTTTCTTCTTTCTTCCCTTCACTGGCAAGAGCCACCCTCGCCAGCGTTGGAGTTGGGCAAGGGCTGCCCTTGTTGAATCAGGTAGGACAGCCTTTACCAATGTTGGCAAGGGCTACCCTCACCAGATCTGGCAAGGGCAGCCCTCGCTCCACCCAAGCGATCACTCTCCTAGGCAAGGGCTACCCTCTCGACTCAAGCGAGGGTAGCTCTCACCAGATCTGGCGAAGGGCGGCCCTTGCCTAATTCTAATGTAGACGAGGGTGGCCCACACCAGCTACAATCCGCCATGGTCGGCAAAGGGAAGAGAGAAGAAGGGGAAAAAAGGAAAAAGAAAAAAGAAAAAGATGAAGCTCTTACACCAAATAGTATGGGTAAATGTGTCATACGAGTACAAATTTAGAGTTTTTTGCATTACAAAAGAAAGTTTGGGGTAAATGTGTCAAAGTGAGCTTGACTTAGGATTTTTAATGATACAAAAAAAAATTCAAGGTAAATTTGTCACAAGTAGTATAGTTTTGGATTTTTAGTAGCACAAAAAAGTTTAGGATAAAATTGTCTAAAATGATATAGTTTGGAGTCTTTTGTAACATTTACCCTAGCTTTTATGACTGAAGATGTGCATGTAGCTAATTGGACCTAAGTAAGTCCTTAAACTACTTTGTCTGAATTATAGGATGAAAAATTCAAGGTATTCCCAGATTAGAGGCAAAGAAAAATATTCGCTTATAAATGAGGAGTGCAAGACATGTGGGCATCAACATGTTAAAATAAAGAACGCGGCTTGGCTTGGAAGAATTACTATACGTAGACCTCGTAGGTGGCAACACTCCTAGAGGAGGATAGACCGGTCCGCTCTTCACTGTGTATTCATGACCCTCTAACAGCCCCGAGTTGAAGAAATGGCCAAAGGCATTGTGATTCATTGAGTTTAGGCTACCCAGCTAGGGGAGTATGAGATTGGCAGAATATTAATATACTTTTTCATTATATTTTGACAGTAAAAATTGTCATGTCAATCACATGAGTCTTCTAACTACATAAATCAGGGAAAAGTAGAGTACTACCGCCACAGCCTTACCTTTTAGTTATACTACGAATATGGTGCTATGAAAAAGAATTCAACTCCCCAAATCTCTAAGTTGAATGAGAGAAAACTTATGATTACCGTGCCTGATAACATCATTTCTAAAAGAGAGAATTTATAACCTCATAATGGGCGAGAGAATTATGGTTTGGTACATAAGTGTCGAAGGCGATATTTGAAATAAGTCCACTTGACCTCCTCTTAAGACATCCGCTAGGAGTAAAATTTTTTATTCATTCGTCCAAGTTTACTAGCTAGCATTTCCCCTAAATCTTCTTCTGAAACAATTTTCCAAGTCTTTTAAGATCTCGCTGATTTGAAACTTAATCAGCTTGACGGGAGAAAAAAATTATGCTGGCAAAAGAAGTTAAAATCAGAAGGGAAAACAACACATCTCCTATTACCTAATCTTAAGTTGTAGGGTGATGTGTCCTCCAAACAATTTCGATGGAAACACAAGCCGGCTAACGTGTCTACAATCCATATACAGTTCTAACCCTTACTACTACAATCCATTTAAATATTAAATAATATTTAAATATTTTAACAATTCGGTGCATTTGGAAGAATGATCAACGTTAAAACAATGTTATATAATATTATAGTCTTAAATTTAAAATTAGAAAACTACATTTTTAAGAAACAGTACGATTCCTATGGAATCTCATGGATGGGAATTCTTCGCATATATGAGCACCGCTTAGTGTCATGCATTATTTAAAGAATGTCGCTTCAAAAAAGCATTGGGAGAATGGTAACTTGCAGATGTAGAAACCTTTTCTAGGGTGCGGAAAAAAGAAATTTTTACTGTATATTAGTAATTGGGTGAGATGAAGAGATCTACCCAATCTCTCATACTATATTGTAAATTTACCAAACTTAACATCATACATCAGCTCTAGCCTACAAAAACTAAATATTAAGAGCAAATGTTGATTCGTTTTGAGGCCCAAATATATGCTTTTAAGTGCAAACCCTAGCCCCCACAACCTTTCTTGTTGAGATTTGGGATTTCAAAGGGTGAGAGCCGAGTCGTCAAGAAATGGACACAGAGGGTCATGAGGAGGGGAAGAATCAAGGTCGTCAGTCATGTATGAAACCAATCTTGTGGAGAGAGGGGGGGAGAGGGTTTGGGGATCTAGTCAATAACGTTCACACCTTTACTTAAATTTCAAAGCCGGGCGGTAGTTCCGTTTGAAGTCCAATATTTTAAGGTGTGTTTGGTGGAAACTGGACTCCTAGACACATGAGGTTCGTTATCGGACCCCAAGCACGCCTATAGTGTCAAAATCGTACATTGTAGGTCTAGTGGTCGGCCCTTCCTTTTCAATTTTCTAGAGGAAAGAAAGGGCGGAAAATGGAAATCGACGAAAGTTTACTTTAAGGAAGGAGATAAAGATGCTAAAGGTACTTCAGATGGAGATCGGATGCTGGGATGAATTGTGAATGAGAAAGCACGCCTTAAGCCGATACCCATTAAAGCTCTCGATCCCCTCGAAATTGCAACCCACTTGGCTTAAGGCGATGTACTGTCGTGGAGACCCGTGCGGAGGGAATTGCCGGGTCAGACTCTGGGTCTGACTCTCAGACAATCGGACAAATCAAAGTATATGCTAGAATTCTCATCCTAGCTTTAGGGCCTAAGGGCTGAGTGGGGTCCCTCACCGTAGCCAGGGAACTACAAGTTAGATACATTCGATGGCAAAGCTACACTATTGAATAAATACGTTAGCTTATGTTCTATAATGTAAAATGGTATGTACATTTCCAGTCCCCCTGAGTCTCAGACAAGTCTCCTCGCGCCTTTAAATGTTATTCGCTGCCCTGACTCTCACACAAATAAGCCACAAAACCAACATCGATTTCCTCCAAACACACCCTTATTATATGTGTTAAGAGGAATTGGGATTTTAGCCTTAAATTTATACAATAGGAAACTAAGCTTTAAGGAATAATACGATTCACATGGGACCTCATAGACAAGGATTCCTCACATATATGAGCACCATTTAGCGTCGTGCATATTATAAAGAACGTTGTTTAGGGTTGTGACAGTGGTAACTGTGCAGATATAGAAACATTTGCTTGGGTGCAGGAAAAAGAGATTTTACAGAACATTAGTAATTGGGTGAAATGAAGACATTTACCTAATTTCTGATACCATATTATAAATTTACTAGACTCGACATCGAACATCGGTTCAAGCCCGCAAAAATCAAATATTATTATTAAATGTTCAGTCGTCTGAGGCCCAAACTTATATGCTTTAAGCTGCACACCCTTTCTTGTTGAGATAGGGTTTTCATAGGGTGAGGGCTAAGTCGTCCATGAAGGGGTACAAGGGCGAAGAGGTTAAGGAAGCATAAATGAAATGCGTCATATATTAAACCAATCTTTCCTTTTCATGTTCTTGCGGTCTTATCTTCCTTTTCATGTTCCCAAGAGAAAAGGAAGGGAAGCAAAGGAAATCGACCACGGTTCACTCTAAGGGAAGGAGATTAAGACACTAAAGGTACTTGATATGGAGATCAGATACAGGGATGAGAAAACTGAAAAACACACCTTAAGCCGATACCAATTAAAATTGGGTCTAATTTCAAGCTCTACTCAATCCCTCCACAAAATTAGATCCCACTCTACTTAAGAATTTGGCTCTCACGTGGAATTATGATCTGAAGACAAACATTGCACAAGTGAATAGTAGAGTGCATGTTGCGACATTGTGAGAATGCAAGTCCCAAATTTCCAGCCATATTCAAAAGTTACCTTTTGATCTGCTTATATATAGGCCTTTTAATCTTCAAAGCGTTTGTTGGAAGCCGATTCGGAGTCAAATGAGACAGTCGGCCCTCTTCTCTGGCCATGATACTTGCAATCTGTACACAATTACAGTATACTCTAGAAGACAACAGAGCAGGACATTTTCCATCAATTTTGATTCTGTTCAGCCTGTACGACTCTCTGAATTGCCCCCGCAAAAATGGCAAAAAAACTGCCAGATCTTCTCTTATGGTCAAATCAGCATATTTTTCCATTCCTTGTTGTCCGAATGCCACTTTAAGTCAGTGTGTTGGTGGGTTCGTCGCCCATGGAGGAAAGATTCCTCAAACAGCCTGCACGTAACCTTTCCCTTTCTCTCTCTCTCTCTCTCCACACACACACACACACAATATAATATATATATATTTTGTCATCTATTTTCCGCCTTTCCACGCTTTATCAATTTCCATAGGTGCCGTCTGATGATGTCATTGTTTACGGTAGCAGCGCAATGGTCGTGTGGTGTCGATGGAGGCCACGAAATGAGTGGAGAAAGAGAGAGAACGTTCCTTTTTGATCTAGTCATGTCATAAGACCGTATTTTTAATGGAGAGGCCATCTGAAATTTAAAAAGATTTTGACTTGTCTCTACTTCTTTATTTGGAGATAAATACTAAATTATTAAGATTGGTACGTAAAAGGTGATTTATTGAGCAATACGTTTGTTCATTAACATTATGATGTACCGCTTAATTATATCAATTGTGTAAAACAATCGCAACTAGTGTACAAAGATACTTGTTTGAATTACATTTTCGCTAAGGGAAGCTCATCTAGGTGTCTTGGGCCCTTCTCCATCGCCATAGGAAATAAAACACATAGTTCCAATCCACCGTGACATAGTTCCTGAACATATATCATGATTTTATTTGTTTTCATCATGCGTACATGCATTCCACCATTAAAAGATTGACACTCACAACATAAGGGCAACCCATCTTACGGATCAGTTTTGCTATCTGGTCAATATTCTCAGTGGATATATGATCATAAGGACATGTCAAAATGAAAACTACAAGTATTACGATCCTAAATTGAATGTGTTAGGATCTATTCAAAGAATGTTGCACGGAAAAAAGCGTTGTGGGAGTGTTAACCACGACGGATGTAGAAACCATTATTAAGGTTGAGATAAGAGAATATTTTTGGAATATTAGCCATTAGGTAGAATAAAGAGATTCGCCCAATTTCTCATTCTGAGTGTCCATTTGCTTGCACTGATTTTTCGAAATTGTTTTACGACTTTTCAGTATTTTTTTTTTTTTTGGTTAGGGACTTTCCAATATTTGATTGATAGAAAACTAATAGGTCTTAAAAAAAATGTTTTCCATGTACCAAAAGCAACAAGTTTAGATTAGAAGAAAACAACTTCCCCTTCTAGTAAGAAGCAAATCACTTTCCCTAAATCTCTAAACAAATGAAAATTAACCGTTTTCCTTGAATATAATTTTTATGAATAATATTTTTTTATCGTAAAATTTTCAGTAACATCTCCTAAAGTAAAAACCTTTGAGAAAATTGTTTAAAAAGCCCTAAGCCTATTTGCATTTTTACTAATTCAGTCATAATTTTTTTAAATTTTATTAATTAAATCCTAAACATTTAATGTTTCGTTAATTAAGTCCATTTAGCCAATTTTAACCAGAAATCACTAACATGGATGGTAATCATCCTACATGACATGGCCGATGCCAATGTGGCCAATTTCGAATTTTTACTTTTATAAATTTCTTTTTATTTCCTTTTCTTCTCTTTTTTTTTGTCTTTTTTTTTTTATATATTGTGGCCGACGAGGGTGCGGCCGCAATGGCCTCACTCATATCTAGGTGAGGCCGGTGAGGAGCTATTGGAAATTACATAGATTTTGACTGATCTCAGAGAAAGAGAGAGTTTCCCTTTTTATAGATCATTCCATTACCAAGTGCATTATCACATGACAAATTCTTAATGGAGGGGCTAATCGAAAATTAAATAGATTTTGACTTATCTTTAACTCCTCTGTCGAAGGAAAATGCTAAACTCATTAAATTTGGTTTCAAAAAAATTGATTTTTCTCTTTTGGCACCTCCACAAGCCAAGCCAAACTAACTTCCTATCATTTTATGTTTATGACCCCATTCTGCTTTATGGAGATATTCTTTAACTTCTGCTCTATAAAAGACCAGCCCACCCTCCCTTTTCCTCGCCCCGTTCTGTCTCATTCATTATTTAAAGAATGGTGCATCAAAAAAGCGTCGGGAGAGTGGTAACTGCGCAGCTGAAGAAACCTTTGCTAGGCTACCGAAAATGAATTTTATTGTAAATTTACCAAACTTAACATCGTACATCAGCCAATGTTGATTCGGTTAAGTGCAAACCCTAGCCCTATGTCCTTTCTTGTTGAGATTGGATTTCAAATTGTGAGGACCGAGTTGTCAAGAAATGGGTACAAGGGTGAGGAGAGGAAGGAAGCATGTAAGACTTCAGTTCATATATGAAATCAATTTTGTGGAGAAAGCGAGAGAGAGAAGGTGATGGTGATGTGGCAATGGTGGAGACCGTGACATGAATGCAACACATAGACAGACTAGGCTGAGTGGAGAGAGAGAACCCCGGGGGGGGGGGGGGGGTTCATTTTGTCTAATCATTCCATTGCTAACTGCATTGTTGCACAATGTATTCTTATTATAGAGACCATCTAAATTGAATGGAGAGGTTCTGTTTTTATCTAGTCATTCCATTGCTAAGTGCATTGTCGCATGGCATATTCCTATTAGAGAGGCCATCTAAAATTGAATAGATTTCGACTCATCTCTAATTTATATTGAATCGTAAAAAAATGGTTTACTAAGTAATACCTTTTTTTTAATGTTGTAATTCATAGCATAATAAATGAACCATGTAAAATAATCTCAGCAAATTTATGAAAACTTACGTTTAAATCACGTTTAGCTAGCTAAGTGAAGCTCACTTGGGAATCTTAGGCCCATCTTGGGATCCAGTTGATAATGATAACACCTACTCTCAAATTTCAAAACCGATGGCGTCTAATTATACCTTGTAGCAGGTCACGGTGGTCTTATCTTCCTTTTCTTCCCAAGAGAAAAAGGGGGAGGAAATCAACGACTGCTTACTTTAAGGGAGGGAGATTGAGGTACTAAAGGTCTTCTCAAGAGGAAAGGAAGGGCGGGAAAAGGAAATCAACGACTATTTACTTTAAGGGAAGGTACTTTAAATGGAGATCGAAGGCAGGGATGAGTAGTGGGTGAGAAAACTGAAAACACACCTTAAGGCGACACCAAAAAAGAGGTCTAATTTCAATCTCTCTCCTCGATTGCCCCCACAAAATCGGACCCCACCCGCCTCGCCACCCGCCTTAAGGTAGTGCATTATTATAGAGATGCGTGTGGAAGGAATTGCCGGTTCAGACTCCCAGACAATCAGACATGTTAAAATATATTCCGAGGACCTAGCTAGCGGATTCACTCACCCCACTACAGCCAAGCAACTGCGAGAGAAAAGTTTAGATACCAACTGTTGGACAAGTTTCCTCACGCATTAAAATATTATTCCCTACCCTGACTCTCTCGCACAAAAAGGTCGCAAAACCGACACCATATTCCTCCAAACACACCTTAAAATATTCCCAAAGCGCACCCTTGTAATACGTGCTCGGAGGAATTGCGCTTTTCAGACAGAGATCGTTTTGAGGATCGAGATCTTGCAGAGTTAATATAGCAAATATTATTAAGGTGCGTTTCCTCATCCGCTACTCATCCCATATCACGAGGTGTCGTTGGATATCCTCGCATCGGCCCCAAGAGTGACCTCAAATTTGCCCTCGAATGGCAATACAGGCATCAAAAGGCTCATTTTGACGTTGTAAGGTTAAAATTTGTTGGCCTAGATATCTCGAATATGCTTTTAAATTTCAAGTAAATAACTAAAATATGTAACTTGAGCAATTCATTAGCTATGTCATAAACATATAAATTAAAAGAGTATAGGTAGAGAAATGCTTAGTTGATTTATAGTGGTTTTGACAAATTAGTGCCTCCATTACTCCCTGAACCAATCGAGAGTCATGCCACTCCCAAAGCATATAAGACCCTAGAAACTCAGGCTTAATACTCTATAAAAATCTTAAACTTTAGCTTTTATCCTAATTTTACCTTCCATCTCATAAAAATCCTCCAACTTAAGGTCTAGTCCCAATTTTACTACTAATTTTTTTTGTCCCGTAAAAAAACCCTCAACTTTAGGTCATGTCCAATTCTACCCTAACCTTTTTCTTTTATGAAAAAACCCCCAACATTTGGTTTCGTCCCAATATTGATGCAGCACGATTTGTCTTACCAATAGTTACACACTTAGCCTAGCACGATTCTGTTATTGACACAGGAATTTTCAATACTTCTGTCCAAATCACAATATCGGGAAGCATGTGAAAGGATGCAACTGCAATTCGTCTTAGCTTTGACTATGGCATTCTATGATATTTTTCCTCGTTATGTGTCTTTGATATATTTGTACATAGAATATGAATGAGGAGAAATTACAGACTATGCCACAGATTAATCCCAAGCACACATTACGTTAAGTAATGATAAGTATAAATACAATTAAGGGGATCTCGATCAGACAAAAAAGGAAAAAAAAAGAAAGGGTTAAGGAGACAAAAGATATTGTAAGATGAATTGACAGTGGTTTGACCTTTCACTTGGCATGCTTTACACTCTCAGCTCTAACAATCACACACAAGACTCGAATCCACCAAGTAACCTTCGAGATTTTACAATTTGTAAAATGGTGCTACCGCTACAATAAGCTTAGACGACGATTCCAAAAGCAGCAGCACCTCCTACAACCCCACAATCCACTCTCTTCCCAGATTTCAAGAATTTGGCCCTCATATAGAATTACGATATGAAGACCAACATTGCACAAGCGAAAGCCAGAGTGCATGTGGTGACATAATGAGATTGCAAGTCCGGAATTCCCCAGCCAGCCACCGCCATCCATGGATCGTATAAAGATTTTCATCATCCATTTCCGGTAGATACAGTTAAATCCATCGAACATTCATGATCTAGAGAAATGGACTGTCCTCACGAAGGATGCTCCTATGGTGTGAGCCATAATGATATTTTTGCTCTTGCAATGTAGCACTTCAAGAATTTGAGTGACATGCTTCGATACCAATTAAAATGGCCAAAACAATGGTTATGACAACCCTAGGATCCCCTCTCTGTCCAGATTTCAAGAATTTAGCCCTCACATTACAAACTGAAGATAGAACATTGCACAAGCAAAAGCTAGAGCGCAAGTTTGGAATTGCTGGCCATCTTTAAAGTTACCTTTTGATCTGTTCATGTAGGCCTTTAATCTGCACAAATTTTGAGGAATACTCTGAAGACAAAGCGGGGGTTTTTCCCCCATCAAATGAAGCCTTTTGGTTCTGTAGTCTGCATTGCTTTCTGAATTGCCTGTCCTCGCAAAGATGGCCAAACTGCCGGTTCTACTCCAGGCTCCTGTGTGCCCGAGGATTACTCTCTAGGGTTTTTCTGTCGTCTCCGAGGACGGGCCTTTTCCATTGCGAATGGACAACGTGGTGGGAACCGGCATGATTTTCAATGCGATTCCACTTTTTCTACGGTCAGACAAGTCAATACGTTGGTGGGTAATAGGGTTTATCTTTTTTCTTTTTTATTCGGTCGGACCTTTAATGGGATTGTCGATGAAGCGATTCATCGGGGAACGTTTCCTCCAACAGCGGGCGCGTGACCTTCTTTACTTATCTAAATCACTAGCTGCTGTGGCGTGACAAGTCCCGCGACGTGATTCGAGATTTCCGTCTTGCTCCGAGTCATGCCCTCTTACGACGTACTCCTAATTGAAGCGGCCATATGAAATCTATGTCTTTTTGGACCTATCTCTGATTTGTTTGTGTGTTTAGAGGGAAGTAAAAATAATCATCGAGATTGGTCTGTAAAAATTGATTCATCAAGCAATACGATCTGTTCATTGACATTACGGTACACCACTTGGTCAAATCAATTATGTAGAAATAATCGCAGCAAGCATGCCAAGACGTTTGCCTAAATTACTTCTTAGCCAAGGTAGCCCATTTGACGGAACAATCAACTCTATTCACATATCATCTCCAATTCATCTTTGTCATTACACGAGATTAAAAGGGGAATTCAAGGACAATTTATTTACAGGAAGAAGGTCAAAAAAACTACTGCCAGTTGAAAAAGAAACAAGTAGAAAATTGATTGGATGCAGTGAACCCCATCCCAACCAAAACCCTCAGCATCCCCAGCCACCGCCCTTTTTTTTCTGTTTCTACTTTTCCTTTCATAGGTATATGTGTACGTGCATACTATGATGGGGGCGACAAGAACAAACCACACATTACGATGGGGGCTTGCGCGAAAGTGATTCCTCCCCCACCTCCTCCCCCTACCCCCACCCCCACCCCCTTCCTCACTTTGGCCGAGGAGAAACACTTTTGCATTTGCGTTGCAAAAGTGATGGAGGGGGAGAATTTTTCTCAAACACAATACTGTTGTTGTGCAAAAGTCTTTCTTCTCTGCAAAAGAAATCATCCCCCGTTTCTTTTGTAAATCTTTTCCTACAACAGTCTCCTATCACCTTTTCCTTACCCCCCATCATTACCCTGTTTCTTTTGCAAGCCTTTTGTCTCCTATTACCTTTTCCTAACCCCCCCATGATTACCCAGTTTCTTTTGCAAATCTTTTCCTACAACAGTCTCCTCATTATAAATCTCCATCATTATAAATCTCCCCCATTTCTTTTGCAAACAACAGAGTTGTTTACTGCAGCACTCTTTGCTGCAGCACTGTTGTAGAAACTTTCGCACAACAACACTTGTTTGCGAAAGATTCTCCTCCCCCACCCCTCCCCCCCTATAAATACCCATCATGTATCACGCAATTTTCTTCTGCCCGTTCTCTCTCCCTTTCTCTCTCTGTCCCTCGCACTCTCGTCACTGCGATAGACAAACTGTTATTCTCGTTCCCACGGTTCAGCCTCCACGAAGGTAGCACCCTTGCCTCGCTCGCATTCCTTCATTTTTAGACTAGGCAGCTAGGTAACTTACACTAGGCTACTTACATGGAGTCGATGTTCATACGATGATGCAGAGAAATGGCGTCCCACGTCGTCGGATATCCTCGCATGGGCCCCAAGAGGGAGCTCAAGTTCGCCCTCGAATCCTTCTGGGATGGAACGAGCAGCGCGGAGGACTTGCAGAAAGTGGCGGCTGATCTGAGGTCATCCATCTGGAAGCAGATGGCCGATGCTGGCATCAAGCACGTTCCCAGCAACACCTTCTCATGCTACGACCAGGTGCTCGACACCACCGTGATGCTCGGCGCTGTTCCTCCCAGATATGGTTGGGATGGTGGGGAGATTGGATTCGATGCTTACTTCTCGATGGCCAGAGGAAACGCCTCCGTCCCTCCCATGGAAATGACCAAGTGGTTTGACACCAACTAGTAAGTGACGTTTCTCAGACAAGTACCAGTAAAATCGTTTTCCTCTTGATGTTTAACTAACGCATCCATCTCATTTTTGATCCAGCCACTACATCGTGCCTGAATTGGGTCCCAACATCGAGTTCTCTTACGCTTCTCGCAAGGCCGTCAATGAGTACAAGGAGGCCAAGGAGGTAGGCGCTCGTCTTAGTATTTTATTCATTCATGCCGTCTCGTGAGACTTGAAGAAGGGCACTGAGATGGGGGATGGTACTAGTATCAGTAGGAGAGTAACGGTATTGTGTAAACGACAAGGAAATTGGGTGACTTGTTAACCTCTTGCTGCGGAAATCATGAATCCCTCTTGGCTGGTTTGCTAGCCCAGCTAGTGGAGGGATTTCTTATATTAGAAAAAAAAAATTAGCTAAAATAAAATAAGGGAATACAAAAGAAACTTATTAACATTATTAGTGTTAGAATTTTGACATTAAGTGCAAAAAGAATGATTTAAACATCTTTACTTCAAGAAAGAATAAATATAGAATTATCATTAGTAACACATTTTTCACACTCATAATTCTTTCAATCAAGAACTTGTCTGTTTTAACAAGAAAAATAGAACAAAAAAATCAGCAACCCCGAATTGAAAAAACCTAGGGTTAGCGAATCGAGTTCTTTCACCCGCAAACCAAACGTTAGTGTTCCAAATCGAAGGATTTCAGTGAACTTATCAATTTATAGGGACGGAAAACTTAACGGTGAGTTATTTTATCTCTTAATATGTGATTCATGCATTTTTTTTGGTTATATAAAAGTGAGGATATTTTTGTCCTATATATAATCCGTGTTTTTTTTTATTTGGTGGGAAGATTTGGTTGGAAGCATTATAAGGGATATCATGTTTAAACTATTAAAAAATTCCAAATTCAATTTTCCAAAATCTTGTCATTCCATAATAAAATAACAAGACCACGTGAATTTGCTTTTCAATATTGCCGGAGTTACGATCTTCAAATCTTTCCAACTTTCCCAAGCTCTGGTTGCCAAATCCTCACAAATGGGATTGTGGCCACTGTGGCAACAATTACTAATGGTCAGAGTTCTTGGAAAAAGTAGGGATATCAGCCGCCGGTTCGACCGGAAAAAACCGCCGGTTCAGTGCGAGAACACCCGGACATGGAAAGTTCGTTTTTTGTGACCTGGTCCAAAACCCGAATCGCAGAGAGTCCGGACCCGTAAAAAAATCGGGTCGGGTTGGACTACTAGGTTTAGGCTCAGCATTTAAGAAAAGAATCCGACAGTTTCAGACTCTCGTTCCCTGTTCCCCCATTCACTTCTCTCTCCTCACCCCCTTTCCCGTCTCACTCCTTTGCCGGCTGCCGCCTCCGTCGTCCCTTGGCTGCGACGTCGCCGGCTACCCCACGACCCACCTCCGATCTCGATGGCAACAGCCGAAAGCCTCGGATCTACCCGACCATCCCCTGACTCTCCCCTCTTCCAACTCCCAGCTTCTGCAATGCTCGACCTGAGGCCAACGACGGTCGTCGACGCTCCTGCAGACCAGCTAAGGACCCCGCTTGCCTCGCTAGACCTCGATTGCGGCTGATCCGAGGCCAAGGCCCTTGCCTAAATTTCGATCGAGCTCCCTCGACCTCGGCGCTCGTCCTCGTCGACAGCGACGACAAATTCCGACTCTTTCGTTGGTTGTAGACCAGTTACTTGTTTAATTTTCGTATGTATTTATCAGCTCATACATTTTCGTCTACCTTGTGCCTTTGCATAATCTTAGCATTACTTAAAGCTAATCTGTTGAATTCATTTGGAACTTTCCAGCTTGGAGTAGATACTGTTCCAGTCCTTCTTGGCCCAGTGTCCTATCTGCTGCTATCCAAGCCTACAAATGGTGTTGAGAAGACCTTTTCTCCTCTGTCCCTTCTCGGGAAAGTACTTTCCATCTACAAGTAAGAATTTAAACTCTTCTGTTGCAGTTTTCATTTGCTCATGTTTTGAATACGTGTCCTTACCAATGATAAAACCATTCAGGGAAGTCGTGTCCGAACTCAAGGCAGCCGGCGCTTCATGGATTCAGTTTGATGAGCCCACCCTTGTGTTGGATCTTGATCCTCGCAAACTGCAAGCATTCACTAATGCGTACTCGGAACTTGAATCGTGTCTTTCTGGCGTGAATGTTCTCGTCCAAACCTATTTTGCTGATGTTCCTGCCGAGGCATACAAAGTCCTTACCTCCTTGAAGGGTGTCACTGGAGTTGGATTTGATCTGGTCCAAAAAACCGAGATCCTTGATTTAATCAAGGGCGGGTTCCCCACAGGCAAGTATCTCTTTGCTGGAGTTGTTGATGGGAGGAACATCTGGGCCAGTGATCTTGCTGCAACACTCAGCACCCTCCATGCTCTCGAGAGCATTGTGGGATTAGGTACTACTTCCTGCATGTGTTATTTCCAAATAGTGTATTTTGATGATCTATTTGTAAGTTGATAACTGAAATTCCTCATTTATCTGCAGACAAACTGGTGGTCTCCACCTCCTGCTCTCTTTTGCACACTCCTGTTGACCTAGTTAATGAGACTGAGTTGGATGACGAAATCAAGTCATGGTTTGCATTTGCTGCTCAGAAGGTCGATGAGGTCAATGCCTTGGCCAAGGCATTGGCTGGGCAAAAGGATGAGGTACGGTTCATTATCTTTTTTTCAAAGATGATGCTGAAAAGCAGCATAGTATGCGCACACTGTCATTGTTGCTACTATGTAGTCTTAAGAGTGGTGGTAATCCATATTTTTAGCTTATATTAGTTGCTTTTACTCTATTCCGAATTCTCATTGGCAGAAACCACTGGGGCTACCTCGTGGTGGGTCTCTTTAATTACTGGCTGTACAGAGCTACATAACTATGGCAACAACTGGGTGAATACAGTCACTGGGATGCAAAGTTCTTAATTTAAACTGGGCCTGTTAACTAGCACCTTTAGAGTGTTTATTAAGCATAATGTTCAATTTCCAAAGTATTGATTACTAATGTTGTGAGAGGATATTTCAATGCTTACTGCTGATGGCTCCGTTTTCAGGCATTATTCTCAGCTAATGCTGCTGCTCAGGCCTCAAGAAAGTCCTCTCCAAGAGTCACAAACGAAGCTGTCCAAATGGCTGTATGTTCCTCTGCTTAGTTACCCTTCATCTTTCATGCATTCCAAAAATACTAATGAAAATGATATCACTGGTGTCTTGAACTCTTGGTATTCTCTTCTCTCTCAGACTGCTGCTTTGAGGGGCTCTTATCATCGCCGTGCCACAACTGTGAGTGCTAGACTTGATGCTCAGCAAAAGAAGCTTAATTTGCCAGTCATCCCAACAACTGTAATTGGCTCCTTTCCTCAGACCGAGGAACTCAGAAGAGTGCACCGTGAGTACAAGGACACAATGTGAGTAAACGAGATATTTCTTTTTTAATTAAACAATGATAGATATGACACAGGGCTGTTAATCGTTTTCGTTATGACCCTCATTGGTCCTTTGACTGCACTTCGTTATAGGATCTCTGAGGAAGAATATGTTAAGGCCATCAAGGAGGAAATTAACAAAGTTGTCAAGCTTCAAGAGGAGCTTGACATAGATGTCTTGGTTCATGGGGAGCCTGAGGTAAGACAGTCTTTGAATCTGGTATTGGAATTAAGACAAATTATGTTGGATAAATAGGTAGCATCTTATGAGCTATGTTTTTATTTTTTAACATCTCGATCTAAAATGTATCCGATGCAGAGGAACGATATGGTTGAATACTTTGGGGAGCAGTTGTCCGGTTTTGTTTTCACTGTCAATGGGTGGGTGCAATCTTATGGATCTCATTGTGTGAAACCACCCATCATCTATGGTGATGTGAGCCGCCCCAAGCCAATGACTGTCTTCTGGTCCACCATAGCCCAGAGCATGACTGCTCGCCCGATGAAGGGAATGCTCACAGGCCCTGTCACCATTCTTAACCGGTCCTTTGTCCGAAATGACCAATCCAGGTACAGAAGAACGTGAACTTCATGTGTACATGGGATTGATCAAAGAACATCATCTTTATTTCTCCTTTCAGGAATAGAATGATATGTATTTATTTCACAGGTTCGAAACTTGCTATCAAATTGCCTTGGCCATCAAAGACGAAGTCGAGGATCTTGAGAAGGCAGGAATTAATATTATTCAAATTAATGAGGCAGCTTTGAGAGAGGGTCTGCCACTCAGAAAGTCTGAAAAATCTTTCTACTTGAATTGGGCTGTCCACTCTTTTAGGATCACTAACTGTGGTGTCAAGGATACTACCCAGGTTGGTCTGTAGCTCCATTCCTCTTTCTTCTTTTAATCTTTTCCGTTTTTCTATGTGGGAAGATCTGTTTGCATGCATACTGATTTCACTTGGTGGCTGTCATTGATTGTCAGATCCACACTCACATGTACTCCCACTTCAATGACATCATCCACTCAATCATCGACATGGATGCCGATGTTGTCACTATCAAGAACTCTCGCTCTGATGAGAAGCTCCTCTCAGTTCTCCTCGAGGGAGTCGAGTTTGGTACTGGGATTGGCCCTGGTGTCTATGGCATCCACTCTGTGATGATACCATCAGCTGAAGAGATTGCTGACAGAACCACCAAGATGCTCGCAACAAACATATTGTGGTTTAACCCAGAGTTTGTGCTCAAGACTCATAAACACACTGGGGTCAAGCTTGCGCTCAAGATCTTTATTGCTGCTGCTGAGCTCCTCCGCACTGAACTTGCCCGCACTAAAAAAGAAAAGTATGAGTAACTTCCCTTGTCAATGGATCCGTCCTCCACATGAGGGTATATTCCTGTCTTTGAATATGTTTGTGTGTATAAATTAACTCTCGTTCATCAATGTCGTGCTTTCAACTTCTCTTTTTATGGGTACTGTTCCTTTGAAAGAAACTTTCCTGCTGTTTTCATTTAAAGACACGTATGATATCTGCTGCCGAATGCATTGGCTGCTAATGATATGGCGATCTTCATACTAGCTCGTCCATGTATGAACATTTCGTCTATAAAATCTATCGGTTGCAGTTCCAAGTGCTGAGTTGGAATAAATATGAGCGTTTGGGTAAGTGCAAGACACTCAACTTGATGCGTTGCTGCACAAAACTGTAATTTTTGAGTTGCTGTATCGGCTCCATCGAGACTCGAAATAACGAATTAGCCACTGCAAAGGTTAAGGTTGTGCTGAGTTAAGCTTGCATTTGTGTCATGGACTAATGATATGTTGTGTTCACGTCAAATTCAAAATAGCTGTTATATTTTATGGTTTCTTTCCACCCACTCAAAACCCGCTCCTTGTAGCTGAGTTGATAAATGCAAATACCAAACAATGGAATACTCAAGTAGTAGAAGCTCTATTTGACGTCACCCTGACTAGAGAAATCCTAGCCACACCTCTAAGTATCCTACCCACCCCAAACAGCCTAGTGTGGACAGCCAATGCTTCAGGGCAATATACGGTAAAGAGCGGGTATAATAGAACCCGAGACACCCAACACCCTCCAAATCTCAATCAACCTTCCTCTTCATATCAGGCCCCTAAGAAGCTATGGACAGAAATTTGGAACCTCCAAACCCCTCCTAAAGTTCGATTTCTAGTGTGGAATGTCTGTAACAACGCTTTGCCAACAAAGGAAAACTTATATAAGCGTCGAATCATACCTGAAATGGCCTGCCCTTTCTGTAGCGAAGGACCCGAATCCACTGAGCATGCCCTCATCCTATGCACATGGATAAGAGAAATCTGGTCAGACCCCAGAATGAGAGTAAATTGCTCCACATCAAACATTACGAGAGCAGATAAATGGGTTTGGGAAACACTTACCGGAAAATCAGAACCGCAAAAGAAATCCCTTTTCGCCGAGGTCCTCTGGGCAATTTGGAAGGCTCGCAACAGTTTCGTCTTCCAATCTCGCACACCAAACACACAGCAATTGTTAGAGGACGCAATGAACAGAACCAAACTATACCAGACATGGAGCTGCAAAAAATCCAGACCTGTGCACCTCACCTCCTCCCCACCGGTGGCCGAAATTCGCTCTGAAGAACCCCCACCGACGGATGGTACCTCCAATGCAGCACCGGACACCAGCTCGGAAGTCATCCTCCCACCGACTGCTCAAACCAACACAGCAGAACTTGAAACCAGACCTAAAGCACTTACCTCACAGACAGGTGAAACCTGTTCTGCAGAAACCACAACCAGCAAGCTGCACGTCGATTGCACATGGAGCTGCAAAAAATCCAGATCTGTACACCTTTCCTCCTCCTCATCGGCGGCCGAAACCTGCTCTGAAGAACCCCCACCGACGGATGGAACCCACACTGCAGAACCAGACACTAGCTCTGAAGGCATCCCCCCACCGATGACTCAAACCAATACAGCAAAAACTGAAACCAGATTTGAAGCACGAACCCCACAGACTGGTGAAACTTGTTCTGCAGAACCCACCACCAGCAAGCTGAACGTTGATTGCGCCTGGAGCAGCTCATCAATGGAGGGATCTATCGCGGGTGTCTGGAGGGACGAGGCTGGCGTGCTGCTCGACGGCTTCGTGGAGAAGATTTTCGCTTCTTCAGCTCTGATGGGTGAAATCCTAGGCATTCGCAAAGCACTCCAGTTTCTAAAGACAAAGGAGCAAAGTACGAAGGACCGAAGCCAGCTGAGGGGTAAGTACCGAACTGAACAAAGAGTCAATCTACTCTCTGATTGTCTGCCAGCAGTTCAATTTATAATGGGCCGGGCCGAAACTCCATGGGCTGAACAGCAGGTAGTAAGGGATTGTCGAGCGTTACTTCATGAAATGAAACAAGTTCGGTTGCAATTTATTCCTAGGGCCCAAAACGGAGCTGCAGACTGGGTCGCACGTGCCCAAAAAGCAAACAACCTTCCGTCAAATTGGATTGCACAGCCACCACAATCCTTGGAGCTGATCTTATGTTCCGATCTTAATCTATCATGTAATCCTTCCTTTACGGAGTACTAATGAAATATCTACATTTTCGACCAAAAAAAAAAAAAAAAAGCAACAAGTGAAATAAGTCAAGCTGCTGTTAGTATCTTTATAGTTTAATTTGCTCGACCTCTTAAAACTTCTGCCAGGAACAAAAAAAACCTAATCTGCAGACAGGGTATATATTTTAATTCATTCATCTGAGTTGTACTTGCCTCTGAGTGTATCCTTGTTTCGATCACTCGGTTGATCCATAGGATTCATGCATAGCTGGTTATTATGAGCTAGCATTCCTGTAAAAACTTGGTCCGAATAGACAAATATACATTCAGGGTCTTACAAAATCTCACTGTCCAAAACTTAGTCAGCTTGACAGAAAAGAGTCAAGATCGAGAGGTAAAACAACATTCTTCCTATTCAAAGTTGTATAGTGATGCGTTCTCCGCAAAGTTGCGCCAGAAACACAAGCCGATTGACGTGGTCATTGTCCATGTACAATTCTACCCATGTTGTTAGGTATGACATGGAACCTAAAGAGATGGAACATTTCTTGAAAAAGTTGTTGAGGGGTTTTTTTTTGAGTTGATGAGTAAAATTTAAATTTTACATCTAGTGTTTGAATCATAGTTTCTTCCATTCATAGTAACATTCGATAGATATCTATCACTTTATGAGTAGAGTTTATCCCATACACAGACAAGACAATTTGCATGTGTTCTTAGAGGTTAGTTGCAACAAAATATTCGAATATCACATACTATGAAGATCGCATGTACAAATCTTTTTAGTATGTAATATTTGTCTGATCACATGTTATGACCATTTTGATTTGGAAAAAATAATAAATGACCGATTCTTTGTTTATTGAAGATTACAACCTATAATGTAACTATGTAATTAATAATTTTAGCACGACTAAAGTGTTTTTATTAGCTATTACACCCAAGAAATTCATTGATTTTGTCTTGAAGATAATAAGCCAACATATGAAACCTGGCCCAAAGAAAAAAAATAAAACAAGCTAATGCATAAATCAAAGTAAAGGATACATTGTTAAATAGGTCAAATTGAATATGACCCATTTCGTAATCTTGTTTGGAACCCCAGCTCAAGCTTGACGTACCTATTCAAATGTCTTCACAAACAGCTTCGTTTTCTTAAATTTGATTGGCTCCTACTTCTTTTATATATATATATATTGGTAAATACTTCTTTTTTATATTTTATATTTACAAAAACCCAAGTTTTCTTAAATATTTTGAAGCTCTTTTCCAATCACATAACCACTCTTCTTGCCAAATGGGACCCCGATCCGAGGGACAGGTGAGGCACTACAATAAGTTAATTGGAGAATTTTTATTTTTTTTAATTCTCTATAGGATGAGAAGGACGAGAAGAAAATGGAGAAAAAGAAGTGCAGGCACGGTGGCGATAGCGACTGAAAACCTGATGTGCAGTTAGATGACATTATGTGCTCGTTCCGTTTATTCGAGGCATAGATTGAGAGAAAGATGTCTATGCTGAATGGATGGTTGTTTTTGTTTTTCCCTTTATATTGGTCAAATTTAAGGGTGTACTCGGTGTTGCAGGCGACCAGCGTCGGATCAGAGCAAGAACATGCTGGCTGACTTTGTCCTTCTTCTTGTCTAATCATATTATATTAGCGGAAAAAAGATTAACACTAGGAGTGCTGTATTTGCTACTTTGCTTTTAGTTTGATGACATGTTGGACGTGCAACTTATATAACTACTAATTTGTTTTACGAAATAAATTGTTTTCCATTAATGTTCTCGTTCCGGTTAAGTTCCGTTTCGTATTGGATGCCTTCTACATCATGCGGACTAAGTTTGGCTAGATTGTCGATAGTAATGATTTTCAATGATGAGATCCGCGTGATTAATGATTTTGATGTTCTTAAAATATGTACCGTAGTTTAGCCTTTTCGAGATGGATGCAAAGCATAGCAATGGCCGATGGGCCGCGCTAGCCCAAGCAGGTAGGGCCCAACACAGTTGGGGCCCATGCTGGGCCGGACCTGTTAGGGACAAAGGGATCTTGAGAGAGAGAGAGATCGGTACGCTGATATTAGCATCGTGACGGAAGAAATAGATGTCCACTAATAAATCTAGTAATGCTTCGCCTGTCCCTACTGAAGAAGATGATGCGACCAAAGAAAGGGCCATGACAAATGCTCTTGTAGCCATAATAATAATAATAATAATAATAATAATAATAATAGAACCAATTTCATTGCCAAAACGTTGATCAAGCACAATTTATCTTACCAAAGGTTACATACTCCGCCTAAGCATGATTCTATTATTGTCCCAGGAATTTGGACTTTTCAATGCTTTTGTTGATCAACTGGGACTTTGGGTTGCTAGAGGTGAAATTACTGTTGCAAAAGTAGTTATTTCTTTAGACGGAGGCGTTGGGATTCTCGGTGCTAGTATGTATGGTCCATTCTGGATGTCATTCCATTGATTATTTAATGGATCCTATGAAGATTTTCATCCTCCATTGCCGGTAGGTGTAGTTAAATCCATCGAACATTTGTGGTCTAGGGGAATGGACCGTCTTCAATGGAGAATACTCCTATGATGTGAGCCATAATGATCTTTTTGCTCTCGAAAAATAGCACTTCAAAAACTTGTGCGTTATGCTCCGATACCAATTGAAATAGCTAAAACAATAATTATGACAACCCTATGATCTCCCCTCTTCTCAGATTTCAAGAATTTAGCCCTTGCATAGAGTTACACTCTGAAAATAGAACATTGCACAAGCGAAAGCCAGAGCAGAAAGTTAGGAATTTCTAGCCATCCTCAGAGTTACCTTTTTGATCTGTTCATGTAGGCCTTTAATCTGCACGATTTTGAGGAATACTTTGAAGACAAGCAGGGTTTTTCCCCCATCAATAGAGCCCTTTGGTTCTGCAGTGCGGTCTGCCTCGCTCTGTGACTTTGCCTGTCCTCGTTAAGACGGCCGAACTGCCGGATCTGCTCTAGGCTCCTTTGTGGGTCGGGAATTTCCAGAGCCCGTGGATTATTCCCTAGGCTTTTTCTGTCGTCTACGATGACTGGTCTGTTTAATGGCGAATGGACAGCGTGGTGGGAATCGGGATGGTTTTCAAAGCGGCACCCACTTTTTCCCACGGTGATGGAATGCCAGATGAATCAATTTGTTGTTTTCTTCCCTTTTTTATTTGGTCGGATCTTTAATAGGATTGTCGATTAAGCAATTCATGGAGAGGAACGGTTCCACGGGCAGCCGCCACGTCATCTTCTTTACTTTTCCCAAATCACAGCGACGGTGATCCAAGGACAGTAAGAACCTATTTAGTTACGTATTAAATAGTATTTAATTTTATTATTTTTTTTGGTAAGGAAAAAAAATCAAGCCAAAATAATTTTTTTCTGTTTTCTTTTCCTTTTCTGTTCTCTTCTTCTTTTTCACTAGAGCATTGCCCCATAGTTGGGTGAGGCTCGACAAGGCTTGATCTTGCCAAGAGCCAACAATGCTCCAGCAAGGTCACCGGCCATGGCTAAGGTAGGCTACCGACTAAAGGAAGAAGAAGAAAAAATGAAAAAAGAGAAAAATATAATAAAAATATTAACAAATTAAAATAAATTCCAAGTCACAAAAGAATTTGAGGGTCTTACCAAACACATTACTATTCTAATAATAGATATTTTGGATAATTATCAAATACCTTCAAATACTCAGAAACTCGTATAGGGAACATAATTAGAATAAACTATTTCTAAGCAAAAATTATTCTTGGGAACAGAATATTTACCAAACGTACCCTAAATACTGCAACTGATTCGAGACACAAACAAACTTTCCTTATTGCTTGCTTCGAGTCATGCCATGCTAGCACGTATTCTTAATTAGGGCGGCCATATGAAATTTGCATAGATTTTGACCTATCTCCGATTTGTTTATGTGTTTATAGGCAAGTACCAAACTTGTCGACATTGGTTTGTATAAAATTGATTCATTGAGCAACACATTTTGTCCCATCAACACTATGGTATATCAACTGATTAAATCAATTATGTAGAAATAATCGCAACAAGCATGCGAAGACGCTTGCTTAAATTACTTCTTAACCAAGTGAAGTGGAACAATGAACTTAGCTCACATATCATCTTCGATCCATCACTCATGATCAAAAGGGGAACTCATTGATAGTTTATTTGAAGGGAGGTGTTGAAAAAGAAACAATTAGAAAACGGATTTGATGGAGGGGAGTTGAGTGCTACGTAAGTCACATAGACCAAGGAGGCGTTCCTTAAAAAAGGAAAAAGAAGAAGAAGAAAGAGGCATGCCATCAATCCAATTAGCATTCCAGATACCAACAAATGGGTAAAACAATCGCAGCGGCGAGCCTGCGAAGACCCTCGCTTAAATTACTTCCTACCTATAGGTGAACGAAACTCTTATCTGGAAATCTTCGCCCGGTCGCAGGAAGGAGATTCAAATGCTATTGTCTTGTCGTTACATGAGATTCCAGCGTTTCTGTTTGATGAAATGACGAACAGCCCATACGCCCTCCAATCAGGAGGGCAATGCAGTGAATACCCCGCCATTAGAACCATCAGCATCCCCCCGCCACCGCCCTCGTTTTCGATTTCTACTTTTCCTAATAATAGTTGATGGGGGCAGAACTTGACGGAGATATGGTCGGTATTAGGAGCTTGACAGGCATATAATATTAGGAGCTTTAGAGCGCACTCTCCCATCGGCTTGGTGCGTTTAGAATTTTTAGTCCAAAAAATGATCAACTAAGACTTTTATTTAAATTAAGGAAATCGCACCGTAGGAAACAATACAATTCATACATATAAGAGCACCATTTGGTCTCATGCATTATTTAGAGAGAGTCGCTTCAAAAAACATTGTGAGAGGGGTAACCGTGCAGATGTGGAAACCTTTACTAGGGCACGGGAAAGTGAATTTTACAGAATATTAGTAAATAGGTAAGATAAAAAGCTTTATCCAATCTCTGATTCTATGTTATAAATTTACCAAACTCAACATCGTACCTCGGCTTAAGACCACAAAAACTAAATATTATGAGCAAATCGTTGAGATTGGGATTCCATAGAGATCTTTTGTTTTCAATATATAGTTACACGTGTAGGCACCGCATTCTATTTTTTTTCTTTTCTTGATATATATCTGGTTTGCTAAATTGAAGACCCTTTTTCTGGCGAAGAACAAAAGGTAAAAGGGAAAATAACAATGAAAGAGAAGGCCCGTTGCTTTTGGGGAGAAGGGGCCTTGAAGGATCTATCATATTTTTTATTAGTATCGTCACGTCACGTACGAACGTGGGATAGTTGGGCCCTAATCAAGTGAACAAGACAATTTGGCATGATACGGGGAACGGGTCATGTGACTCCCCCCGAGAATCTAGAAATTTTCTCTCAAAACCTTTTTTCTATTTTTCTGTCAAACCTTTAGTTGATTTTATTCGATGATCCAGAGAATTAAAGTCCCATTCCTCCATTTTTTTGGTCCAAAAAATGATCAACTTTAAAAATATGTTAAACAATATTATAGATTAAATTTAGATTAAGGAAATTAGACTTCAAAAAACAATATGATTCACATGGAATCTCATAGAAGATGATTCTTCACATATGTGAACACAATTTAGTCTTATGTATTATTTAAAGAATGTTGCATAAAAAAAAAAGCATTGTAAGAGTGGTAACCATGCAGATGTAGAAACCTTTATTAGGGTATGGAAAAATGAATTTTACAGTGAGATAAAGAGATTTACCCAGTTTTTGATACTATATAGTAAATTTACCAAACCTAACCTCGAACATTAGCTCAAGCCCCCACAACATTTCTTGTTAAGATTGGGATTTCAAAGGGAGAGGACCGAGTCATCAAGAAAGGGTGGTCGGGAGGGGAAGGAGGCTTATAGAAGGCCGGTCATATTATGAAACCAACCTCATGGAGAGAGAGGTTCCCTTTTTATCAAGTCATTCCATTACTATATGCATCGCCGTGTGACTAGAGAGACTATTTAAAATTGCATACATCTCGACTCATGTCTAACTTGTTTGTCCCAAGGAACATACTAAACTTATTAAAGACTGATTTGTTAAAAATTGATTTCACTAACTAATACATTTTTTTTCTCATGAACATCATATTATAACACCTACTAAATGAACTGCACTAAACAATCTCAGCAAATCTACGAAAATCTCACTTAAAGTACGTTTTTAGCTAAGTTAAAACCCTATATATGAATCTTGGCCCCGTCTCAGGATCTAGTCAATAATTATCACACCCCTAATCAAAATTTCAAAGCCAATGGCATCCAATTATACTTTGTAGTAGGTTTTGTGGTCGTATCTTCCTTTTCATTTTTTGACAATTCATGTCGAAGTACCACGTCAACCCGCCATAGCATTAAATACCGAAATGAACGCATTCCGAAAGGGAAAAAAAAATGAAACAAACGATTCATTCTAATCGTGGTAATGGTCGCTAGTTCTTTTTTGTTTTTGTTTTTTATGGACATCTAAAATTGAGCAAAGCATTTCAAATTAGGATTGGCAAAGGAACATACAATAGGAAAGTCACAATACTGCTTTGTTTCCTATCCTAACTTGGTTACTCTTCTTTGATCAAGCAATACAACAGAAATTATAATTACAACTGAATCACTCAAACACTTTTAGTGTTTTTGAAGCCACAATTACACCTAATAACTCACATAATATTTGATCCTACAATCCCTCACGAAAATATCTCTAGATCTCACAAAGGAATTAAACAAATCAACTCACGAGACTTATTGGCTAACACCAATTAAGCTAGATGCCATTCTTGAAAGATTCTCCGATAACTTGCTCAAGAATTCTAACAACATGAACGAGTTCCAACTCCGAACAATCACGGCTCACTTGCAATACACATGCAAGCTAACGGCACTTTATACCAACCCCTTGAATATATTTATATATCAATCCCCTTTAGAGAATCCAATACGCAGGTAAGTTAACGGTGGAATTCGTTGTTACTCTTACCATGAATTTAAAATTACGTAAATTTGATGTCCGATCTATTTTTTGTTTTTTTATTTCATCGTTCGATTGCTTACTTTCACAATACGTAGTTAGCATAACTCCCTGAATTGCCCTCGCAACAATGGACGAACTGCCGGTTCCTGCCGGTTCCACCCTAGGCTCCTTCGTGAGGTTCCAGGGCCTGAGGATTATTCTCTAGGCTTTTTCTGCCGTCTGCCAAACGACCCTGGCCTTTTCCCAGGTGAATGGAACAAAGTGGTGGAATCAGTATGATTTTCGTTGCGCTGTTCGACTTATTTTACATTATAATGTCACTCACTGCCGGGGTGATAGAGACTGCGATATGATTCAAGACGCGGACGATGTTTACGTTTTTGCTCGAGATCATGCCCTATAACGTGTTCTTAATTGGAGCGGGTTTCTGAAATTCGAATGGATTTTGATTTGTCTCTAATTTGTTTGTTTGGAGGAAAACACTATACTTATTGAGATGGGTTTGTAAAAATTGATCCATTGAGCAGCACGTTTCGTTCATCAACATAACGATATGCCACTTAATTAAATCAATTGTGTAAAACAATTGTAGAAAGCATAGGAAGATGCTCGCCTAAATTACTTCTTGGCCAAGTGAAGCTCATCTGAAAAGCTTAGACCACTTTCGGATCTATCGACCAAATCAACTCCACTTGCATATAAGAGCCAACCAGGTCACACCATATGGCAAGGGCATCGTTGTCACTACACGAGATTAAAAGGGAAATCAAATGGCAGTTTATTTCAAGGCATGAGATCAAAATACAGCTGTTATTTTGAAAATTTGGAAAAGAAATGATTAAAAATGCGATCGGATGGAGATAAGCGTTATGCATATCGCATCAGTCAAGGAGGCTTTAAAGAAAGGCACGACATCCATCCATTTAGCCACTCTAGATACCGACTTGCTCTTCGATCTCTTCCCTTTGCCCCACCAAAAGCGCCGGCCACGCCGGTACCAAATGCCTTTTGGTCTTTTTTTTTCTTTTCACAATATAGATGGGCTCAAATCAAACAAATCCTAGAGACTACAGTTCGTCTAGCTTCGGGTTCATTCTCCACTAAAATAGGACTCTCGTGTCGGTCTCATTCCTCCATCTTCAGACTAGGTTACATATTAATTGGAGTGGCTATCACAAATCTGAAATGGATTTTGAATTGACACTAAGTTAAAAGGTTTAGAACGAAATTGACACCAATAAATTATGATTAAATTGGTACTAACATAATAGGCTTATGACTTTTTTGACTCTTTTCCTACCTACATCCAATTCTTAATAAGGGCGGCTATATGAAATATGTGTGAATTTCGATTTATCTCGGATTTGTTTGTGTGTTTAGAGGAAAGTACTAAATGAGATTGGTTTGTATAAAATCAATTCATCAAGCAATGTGTTCCTTTTATGGTATACCCCTTGATTGATTCAATTTTGTGTAGAAACAATCGCAGCAAGCATGTGAAGATCCTCACCTAAATTGCTTCTTAGCTAGGTGAAGCGCATATCAACTATACTCATATGTCATCTCTGATTCATTATCATCATTACAAGAGATTAAAAGGGGAACTCAATAATTGTTTATTTAAAGGAAGAAGGTCAAAATACTACTGTCACTTGAACAATAAATGATTAGAAAACTAATAGGATGTAGTGGAGTTGAGCGTTAAGTAAGTCGTATCAATCGAGGAGGGGAACAAGAAGAAGGAAGCATGCCGTCCATCCAGTCAGCACTCCAGGTAATGATAATTGGGCGAAACAAATCGAGCCTACAAAGACACTGGCTTAAATTACTTTCTAGCTATAGGTGAATGAAGCTCATCCGGAAATCTTGGCCTAGTCAAGGGAAGGAGTTTTTTTTTTGGGGGTCGAACAAGGAAAGGAGATTAAAATGCTAATTTTTATTACTCGAGATATACAGCAATTTTGTTTGACGAAATGACAAACAGCCCACACGCCCTCCAATCAGTTGTGCACTTTATAGCAGCAAACCCTCCCCCCACTGCCTTTTTTTTAATTCTACTTTTTTTTTTCAGTATATATTATGATGAGACAACACGAAGTCTCTAGAAAGCTCATTTTATGAAATTTCCTAGAGACGGCTATTCAAAATCTCAGTTAAAAACTAAATTTATTATCTCATGTTTACTTTTCACGGAAAAAAATATCAATTGAAATGGAGGATTTTTATATCCAAACAGTGTAGAGACCTCCAATGATCAATGATCCCACCCCAAGTCTATTCCAATTAACTTTTTTCACCCCACCCCAAGTCTCCCATTTAACTTTTTTCCAATTTTCAAAACACCTCCGGCTCTATAAATAATTGTATATCAGGCAATTTTCTTCGCCCCGTTCTCTCTTCCTTTCCCTCTCTATCCCTCGCTCTCCCGTCTCCATTAGGAACTGGTGGGGCACCCCCTTTTCCGACTAATAGAATCCCAGTTCAATCAGAAAAGAATGGCAATTGATAATCTTTCTGATTAACGTGAGGATCGAAGAAGTTAATTTCTTTAATAGGAGAAAATTATCCAAAATAGTACATAAATTTATTGCACTTTAACCAATTCAATTTTAAACATTTTAATGTTGCCAATTAATATAAAAATATTTTCACATTTTGCTAATTAAATCCATCCGGTCAATTATAGTCAGAAATAGCTGCTATGGATACAAATGGTGTCATGTGGGACGACTGGTATTGATGTGGATAATTTTTTAAATTGAGATTTTTATTATTTTCTTTCTATGAGGGCTTTGTAACCCTCGATAGGTTTGGGTTAAAATGTTTTATCATTTGTGGAGTCCTGACTATTTTCTTGTACTTCTTTATTTAATTTCTAAAAAGAGTGTCTTTTAGTATCTTCGGTCAACTTTTGGATTAAAGCTAATTTAAATTGTTTGTATTTAGTAACTTCAACTGGAAATTAAAAAGAGAATCCACTTTTGGAAGGGCGGATGTTAAGGGGAAAAAAAATCAAATTTAGGGCAAAATCAAATTGAGGGCTTAGGAGAGATTGTGTCAATTGCAATCATACCTGCAATCTGCACAATTAGAGTGTACATACTCAAAAGGACAAAGCCGGGTTTTCCCGTTAATAGAGCCTTTTGCTTCTGGGGTCTGTGTGACTCTGAATTGCACTCACAATAATGGCAAAACTGCCGGATCTTCTCTTAGGCTCCTGTCTAGGGCTCCGGAGCTTGAAAATATGAGATATAGCTTCAATAAAACAAATTTACAAAGCAATCTTCAGCAAGTCTCCGATGACTCTCGCCGTTTCTTGGGCAAAATGGACAACGTGGTCAAATCAGCTTGCTTTTTCAATGTACTGGTGGTGTACCCCCTTTTTTGGCTATTATTATCCCAGTTCAATTAGCAAAGAATGGCAAATTAGTCAATGCGTTCGGTGGGTGCCTCGCCCGTCAAACGCCTTATCCTCCTTCCTTTTCCAAATATTATTTTTTTTTCCTATATTTTCTTCGCCTTTCCTCTCCAATGTGTACACACACATGGAGAGAGAAGGGGGGAAAAAAGAGAGAAGAGAGAAGGGGGGAGGGCGGCAATGGGGATGTGTGGGGACAGTAGAGACCGATTTTGAGAAGCAGAAGGACTAGGGTTAGTGGAGAAAGAGGGAGAGAAGTTTCCTTCTGATGGCGACACACATGACATATGGGGAGGCTATCCGAAATTTGATTACATTTTAACCTACCTTTACCTTGTTTGTTAGGAGGAAAACATTAAAATTATTAAGATTTGTATGTAAAAATTAATATATCGAGCTATGTGTTTTGTTCATTAACATTACGATATATCACTTAATTGAATCAATGGTGTAAAATAGTCATTGCGAGTTTATAAAAAGGTTCACTTCAATTACGTTTTAGCTAAGTGAAGCTCATCCGGAAATCTTGGTCTAGTCTCGAGATCTATTGACTATCAAACTTGGTCATAATCCATTTCTTAATCTATATTTAATGCGTTAAGTTATTATATGAGTTAGTTATATTCAATAAATGGGTTTAGATTAGTAAAACTCATGATACTATAGGTGTTAAATGAGTTCGCAACTTACTAAGACCCAATCTACGTTTATGGCTCTCTCTTTACTATCTCTCATCATCACTCGATTCCACTCTCGCTTGCTCTACGATCTCACCTCAATTTTGATAGCACACCCTTCCCATTCTAATCAGGCATAAATTGAGAGTGCAATGTAACCCCATTGCCTCCTTTCTATTTAACATACATACATACATACATACATACATACATACATACATACATACATATACTTGCAAAGCCGACAACTGGGACTGACAATAGACCAGAGGTATTGTTCTCATTTATATTTATATAGCACAGGTGGGACCCACATTCGGGTACGCTGATGGAGCCGATGAGAGAAGAAAATATTAGATAGACCAGCCATGCCAAAAAGACGATAGGAGTAGTGAATTGACGTGGGGTTGACAAAAGATGTAAGAATGATTGGAATTATATAGTTATTAGATAGTTTCTAGATAATTTCGATCTCACTGGAATTCTAAATAATTCCAATCCAGTGATGATAATGCGAGTCATAACCATCTTTTTGTTCTCGAAAAATAGCATTTCAAGAACTTGAGCAACATGCTTCGATGCTAAAACAACGATAAAGACATCCTTATGATCTCCTCTCTCCCTAAATTTCAAGATTTTAGCTCTCGCATAGAGTCACCGTTTGAAGACAGAACATTGTACAAGCGAAAGCTAGAGTGCATGTTGTGACGCAGCAAAGAACGCAAGTTTGGAATTTCCGGCCATGTTCAAAGTTACCTTTTTTATCTGTTCATGTTGGCCTTTAGTCTGCACAAATTTTGAGGAATACTTTGAAGACAAAGCAGGGTTTTTTCCCCCCACCATTAATAGAGCCTTTTGGTTCTGCAGTCTGCCTAACTCTGTAAATGGACAATGTGGCAGGGCCGTTGGTGAGTTATGCGCGTCGTCCCGAGCGCATGCCGTTGTCCGTTAATAAGATTTTTTTTTGTCCTTTTTTTTTTAACCCGGGAACCCCTGCACGGCCGACAGCCGGAGAGGTAAACCTGGGGCGACACGTAAGCAGGAAGACCCACCACCTCCGATGCCACACTTAAGAATCCCTAACGACTGCGCGGGGATTCGAACTCCTTCCCTTCGTGAGGGGAAGAGAGCCCAAAGCCAACGCAACCGTTGCGGGCGGTGGTTTTTTTTTTTGTCCTTTTTGTTTGGTCGGATCTTTAATAATACAGTCGATTACGCAACCCATCGGAGGAACGCTTCCTCCAATAGCGGGGCACATGACCTTCTTCACTTTTTCCATTTTGCTTGCTGTGAGTTATGACATGCAATGAAGAAAGTATTAGAGAAGTACTAAATTTATTGTATTAATGTTAATTTAATTGTAAACTTTTTATTATTATAAATATAACTTGAAACTTTTTAATTTGATATCAATTCGGTTCTAAATTTTTTGATTTCATTTTGACTAATTTTGTCTAAATTTTACTTACATAAATATTGGTCGACTTACATGATATGAGTAATACTGATATAGACAACTTTTAATAATTTTTTAGTAATTTTTCCTCTTTTTTAATTTTAATTTTCTTTTTCTTTTTTTTTTCTTTCCTTTTTTCCCTCACTTTCTTCCTTCTTCCAGTTGGACCACCTAGGAAAAAAAAGGAAAAAAAAAATTCAAAAATTCAAAAAAATGTCAGTGACAATGTGCCACGTAAGCTAACCAACGTCTGTGTCAGCAAAACTTGACCAAAATGAAGGATTGAATTGGCACTAAATCAAAGGTTTATAACTAAATTAACATCAATATAATGGGTTTAAAACTTTTTTGACACTTTTCCTTACCTACGTCCTATTCTTAATAAGGGCGGCCATGTGAAATCCGCATGGATTTTGACTCATCTCTGATTTGTTTGTGTGTTTAGAGGAAAGTATTAAACTTATCGAGATTGGTCTGTATAAGATCGATTCATCGAGCAATGCATTCCGTTCATCGACATTATGGTATGCCACTTGATTAATTCAATTTTGTGTAGAAGTAAGCGCAGCGAGCATGGGAAGATGCTTGCCTAAATTATTTCTTAGCTAGGTGAATCCCATATCAACTCTACTTATATATCATCTCCAATTCATTGTTGTCATTACAAGAGATTAAAAGGGAAACTCAATGATGGTTTATTTTAAGGAAGGTGGTCAAAACACTATTGTCACTTGAACTGTAGATAATTAGAAAACTAATAGAATGTAGTGAAGTTGAGCGTTAAGTAAGTTGTATCGATCGATGAGGGTAACAACAAGGAGGCATGCCATCCATCCAGTTAGCACTCCAGGTAACAACAATCGGGCGAAACAAATCAAGCCTACGAAGATGCTCGCTTAAATTACTTTCTAGCTATAGGTGAATGAAGCTCATCTGGAAATCTTGGCCTAGTCAAGGGAAGGAGTATTTTTATTTTATTTTATTTTTTTGGGTCGAACAAGGGAAGGAGATTATAATGGTAAATTTTGTTACTCGAGATATACAGCAATTTTGTTTGACGAAATGACAAACAGCCCCGCCCTCCAATTAGGAGTGCACTGCACGGCAGTGAACACCCCCCACCGCCTTTTTATTCGATTTCTACTTTTCTCTTCGTATACAGAATGATGGGCAGGGGACGTTATCTTTGAGCCCAGACGGTGCGGCCATTGAAAAAAGTTTTAAGGGAGTCTCACATTGGTCATTCCCTTAGATGTATATGATGGGGAGTCTGGCATTAACCAGATTCTAAAACCTTTTTCAATGGCTTCATAATCGCATTAATCAAATTCGAAAACACTATTCAATGATGAATATTGACAAAGGTTCCAGATTCTAAAACCTTTTTCAGTGGCTTCGTAATCGCATTAATCGAATTCTAAAACACTATTCAATGTTGGGTCATTGAAAAAGGTTCATTGTTGTCTCTTACAACAATGAACATGATGAATCATTGACAAAGGTTCCAGATTCTGAAACCTTTTTCAGTGGCTTCGTAATCGCATTAATCAAATTCTAAAACACTATTCAATGTTGGGTCATTGAAAAAGGTTCATTGTTGTCTCTTACAACAATGAACATGATGAATCATTGACAAAGGTTCCAGATTCTAAAACCTTTTTCAGTGGCTTCGTAATCGCATTAATCAAATTCTAAAACACTATTCAATGTTGGGTCATTGAAAAAGGTTCATTGTTGTAAGAGTAATCGCATTAATCAAATTCTAAAACACTATTCAATGTTGGGTCATTGAAAAAGGTTCATTGTTGTCTCTTACAACAATGAACATAAAAACTGAAAAAGGTTTTAGAATCTGGAACCTTTGTCAATATTCATCATTGAATAGTGTTTTCGAATTTGATTAATGCGATTATGAAGCCATTGAAAAAGGTTTTAGAATCTGGTTAACGCTAGACTCTCCATCAGATACATCTTCGGCTTTATAGGTACTTGCATATCAGGCAATTTTCTTCGCCCCGTTCCCTCTCTTGATTTCCCTCTCTATCTCTTGCACTCTCGTCTCCGTGATAGACAAACAGTTGGTCTCGTTCCCCGGCTCAGCCTCCACGAAGGTAACACCCTTGCGTCGCTCGCATTCCTCCATTTTCTCAGACTTCGTAACTAGGCGAGTTACACTGGGTTACTTACCTTTAGTTGATGTTTGTACGATGATCCAGAGAAATGACGTCCCACGTCGTCGGATATCCTCGCATGGGCCCCAGGAGGGAACTCAAGTTCGCCCTGGAATCGTTCTGGGATGGAAACAGCAGTGCGGAGGAGTTGCTGAAAGTCGCGGCTGATCTCAGGTCATCCATCTGGATGCAGATGGACGCTGCCGGGATCAAGTACGTTCCCAGCAACACCTTGTCATACTACGACCAGGTGCTCGACACCACCGCGATGCTCGGTGCTGTTCCCGCCAGATACGGTTGGGAAGGTGGGGAGATCGGTCTTGATGTTTACTTCTCGATGGCCAGAGGAAACGCCTCTGTTCCTGCCATGGAAATGACCAAGTGGTTTGACACCAGCTAGTAAGTGACGGTGGTTCTCACACAAGTACCGGTAAATCGTTTTGTTTTTGAAATTTTAACTAACCCATCCATCTCATTTTGGATCCAGCCTCTACGTTGTGCCTGAATTGGGTCCTGATGTCAACTTCAGTTATGCTTCTCGCAAGGCTGTCGACGAGTACAAGGAAGCCAAGAAGGTCAACGCTTGGTCTTGTTATTTCTTCATTCGTGCTGTCTGTTGAGATTTGAAGAAAAAAAGGGAAATGAGGGGGACGGCACTGTTACTCGTGGGATTTCTTATATAATGAAAAAGAAACTTATTAACACCATCAGTGTTAGAATCTTTTACATTAAGTGACAAGAGTGATTTAAACATATTTATTTCAAGAGAAAATATATGTAGACTTACTATTAGCGGCACTATTGGCATAAAATATTTTTCACACTTATAGTCTATTCAATCAAGAACTTGTTTGTCTTAACTAGAAAATAGAAAAAAAAATAACAATCCCAAATTAAAAGACCTAAGGTTAGTGAATCAGGTTGTTTCATCCCAAACCAAAAGTTAGTAGGGTTCTAAATCGTTGATTTTCTGCAAATTCATCAATTCATGGGGATGAAAAACTCAACGGTGGGTCATTATATCCTTTAAGTGATTCTTGCCATTTTTTTAGATCATTTAAAAAGTGAGGAATCCATGTGTTTTTTTTTTTTTTGGAGGGGGAATTTGGTCAGAAGTAGGGAAAATATTTTTAGCGCCATTAAATAGAACTATAAAAAAATTCCAAATTCAATTTTCCAAAGTCTTGTCATTCCCTAATAAAATAACAACACCATGTGAATTTGCTTTTCAATATTGCCGTCATGAAAATCTTTCTTAGACTTTCCTAAGTTCCGGTTGCCAAATCCTCACAAGTAGGATTTTGGTATGGCAACCTTATTAATTTATTGTCAGGGTCCTCTGAAATAGTAGGGACAACAGCCGCCAGTTCAGTGCGGGATACCCGTACATGGCAAGTTTTTTTTTTTTTTTAACCTGGTCCACAACCGGGTCGGGTAGGACTACCGGGTTTAGGCTCAGCATTTGCATTAAAAAAAAAAAATTCCCAGTGTCTCATTCCATCTTCTCCCATGCGTTTCTCTCTCTCTCTCTCTACTCCCTCCCTGTCCCGTCACACTCCTTTGCCAGCCGTCGCCGGCGACCCCGCGACCCACCTCTTCCGAACTCGATGGAAACCGCCGACAGTCTCGGATCTGCCCGACCAGCCCCTGAGTCTCCCCTCCGCCGACTCCCTGCCTCTGCAACGGTCGACTCGGGGCCAACGACGGTCGTCGACGCCCCTGCAGACCAGCTAAGGTCGCCGCTTGCCTCGCTAGACCTAGACCTCGATCGAGCTCCACCCTCCCTGGCCCTTGTCGTCGTCGACAGCGACGACAAATTCTGACTTTTTGTTGGTTGAAGTCAATTCTTTATTGCTCGTATGATTTTATCAGCTCATCCATTTTTATTTTCCTCGTGCCTTTGCATGATCTTACCATTACTTAAATCTAGCCGTTCTTGAATCTATTTGCTAATTTCCAGCTTGGAGTAGACACTGTTCCGATCCTTCTTGGCCCAGTGTCCTATCTGCTGCTATCCAAGCCTGCGAAGGGTGTTGAAAAGACCTTTTCTCCTCTGTCCCTTCTCGGAAAAATACTTCCCATCTACAAGTAGGAATTTAAACTCTTCTCTAGCAGTTTTCATTTGCTCGTGTTTTGAATACTCTTCCTGACCAATGATAAACCGTTCAGGGAAGTCGTGTCTGAACTTAAGGCAGCTGGCGCTTCATGGATTCAGTTTGATGAGCCGACCCTTGTGTTGGATCTTGATTCTCACAAACTGCAAGCTTTCACTGAAGCATACTCGGAACTAGAATCATGTCTTTCTGGCGTGAATGTTCTCGTCCAAACCTATTTTGCTGATGTTCCTGCTGAGGCATATAAAGTTCTTACCTCCTTGAAGGGTGTCACTGGATTTGGATTTGATTTGGTCCGTGGAACCAAGACCCTTGATTTAATCAAGGGCGGGTTCCCCACGGGCAAGTATCTCTTTGCTGGAGTTGTTGATGGGAGGAACATCTGGGCCAATGATCTTGCTGGATCACTTGTCATCCTCCATGATCTCGAGAGCATTGTGGGAAAAGGTAACAACTTTCTGCTTATGTTTTTTCAGATAGTGTGTGTTTTGAAGATCTGTTTTTCATGTATCCATTAGTTGATATCTGAAGTTCCTCATTTATCTGCAGACAAACTTGTGGTCTCCACCTCCTGCTCTCTTTTGCACACTCCTGTTGACCTAGTTAATGAGACCAAGTTGGATAAGGAAATCAAGTCATGGCTTGCATTTGCTGCTCAGAAAGTCGTTGAAGTCAATGCCTTGGCCAAGGCATTGGCTGGACAAAAGGATGAGGTACAGTATCTTGTCTTCTTCTTAAAGATGATGCTGAAAAGCAGCATAATATGCCCACACAATCGGCGTTGCTACTAGGTAGACTTAGCAGTGGTGTTAATCCATATTGTTAGCTTGTTTCTAGAATGTGTTGCTAGGTTGGCCTGGAGCTGGGTATAGTTTATGGCCTTTTTCAACTGGGTGAATAAAGTCACTGGGATGCAAAGTTCTTAATTTGAACTAGGCCTGTTGACTAGCAGCTTTAGGGTGTTTGTTAAGCATAATGTTCAATTTCCAAAGTATGGATTACTAATGTCGTGAGAGAATATTTCAATGCTTACTACCGATGGCTCTGCTTTCAGGCATTCTTCTCAGCTAATGCCGCTGCTCATGCCTCAAGAAAGTCCTGTCGAAGAGTCACAAACCATTCTGTCCAAAAGGCTGTATGTTTCTCTGCTTAGTTACTCTTCATCTTTTATGCATTCGAAGGCGACCAATTAAATGATATTACTGTTGTCTTGAAATCTTGATATTCTCATCTCTCTCAGGCTGCTGCTTTGAGGGGCTTTGATCATCGCCGTGCCACTCCTGGGAGGGCTAGAATTGATGCTCAGCAAAAGAAGCTTAATTTGCCAGTTCTCCCAACAACCACCATTGGCTCCTTCCCTCAGACCATGGAACTCAGAAGAGTGCGCCGTGACTACAAGGCCAAAAAGTGAGTAAACTAGATCTTTTCTAATTAAGCGACATTGAAGATGGCATGGGCTGTTATCGTTTTCGTTATGGTCCTCATTGGTCCTCTGACTGTAGGATTTCCAAGGAAGAATACGTTAAGGCCATCAAGGAGGAAATTAACAAAAATGTCAAGCTTCAAGAAGAGCTTGACATAGATGTCTTCGTTCATGGGGAGCCTGAGGTAAGACAGTCTTTGAATCTGGTTTTCTAATTAAGACAGATTATGTCGGATAAATGGGTAGCATCTTATGATTTATGTTTTCTTTGTTTAACATCTCGATCTGTATGTATCCAATGTAGAGGAATGATATAATTGAATACTTCGGGGAGCAGTTGTCGGGCTTTGCTTTCACCATGAATGGGTGGGTGCAATATTATGGATCTCATTGTGTGAAACCACCCATCATCTATGGTGATGTGAGCCGCCCCAAGCCAATGACTGTCTTTTGGTCCACCATGGCCCAGAGCATGATTGCACGCCCGATGAAGGGAATGCTTACAGGTCCCGTCACCATTCTCAACTGGTCCTTTGTTCGAAATGATCAACCCAGGTACGAAAGAACGTGAACTTCATGTGTACATGGGATTGATGAGAGAACATAAATTTTATTTCTCCTTCAGGAATAGAATAAGATTTATTTATTTCCCAGGTCTGAAACTTGCTATCAAATTGCCTTGGCCATCAAGGACGAAGTCGAGGATCTTGAGAAGGCAGGGATTACTGTTATTCAGATTGATGAGGCAGCTTTGAGAGAGGGTCTGCCACTGAGGAAGTCTGAGCAATCTTTCTACTTGGATTGGGCAGTCCACTCATTCAGAATCACTAACTGTGGTGTCCAGGATACTACCCAGGTCCCTTCATAGCTCCATTCCTTTTGATCCTTCTTTTCCATGTGGGTTGTTCCATTTTCTACTTATACTGCTTCCACTCGGTGGATCTTATGGCAGATCCACACTCACGTGTGCTACTCCCACTTCAATGACATCATCCGCTCAATCATTGACATGGATGCTGATGTCGTCACAACCGAGAACACTAGCTATGATGGCAAGCTCCTCCTAGTTTCCTGCGAGGGAGTCGAGTATGTTGGTGGGATTGGCCCCTCTCCAAGAATTACACCAACTGAAGAGATTGTGGACAGAATCACGAAGACTTTTGATTGGCTCGAACCAAAAGGAGTGTGGGTCATCCCCGACTGTTTTCTCAAGACCCGTAAAATCACTGAGGTCAAGCCGGCGCTTAAGAACATGGTTACTGCCACCAAGCACGTCCGCGCCCAACTTGCCTTTTGTAAGGAAGCGGTTTACAGAAATGGGGAGTAAACTTTTCCCCCATAAATCTATTTTTCCTATACATGAGAGTGCATTCCTGTCTTCTTTTGTAAATACAATAATCGAGCTTCTTTATGGATTGTTAGGAGTCATACCGTCTGGGGTATTTTATATTTGTCCTTGCACTCTCTTTCTCCCTTAGAACTGGTTTCGTGTGCTTTTTTTTTTTAAGGTTGGGATGTTGGCATTTAATATGATAGAAAATGAAAAAAAAAAATTACATCTTGTTCATCAACATCGTTGTTTCAGCTTCTTTTTTGTGGGTTCTGTTGCTTGGAAAGAAAACTTTCCTGTTGTTTATTTTGGAGATACCTTTTGTATCTGCTGCCAAACGCATTAGCTGCTTATGATATGGCGAGCTCAAAACTAGATTTGCCCATGGATGAACGATTCATCTATAAAATATATTGGTTGGTTGCAGCACTGAGTGCTGAGTTTGAATGAGTATTGAGTTCAGATGGCACAAGATACTGAACTCAATGTGACGCATTGCAAAACTATATCTTTGAGTTTCTGTATCAACTCTGTTGAGGTCTAAAATGACGAATTAGCCATTGTGAAGGTTGTGCTGAGTTAAGCTTGTACTCATGTCATGGACTCATGATATGTTACATAATGTTTAGTTTGAAATAGCTATCATGTTCTTATGGTTATTGTTTTTTTCTTTTTTATTAACACTTGGTCAAAAATGATATTCGAAATAGGTTTGCTTGACCTCCTCTTAAGACATCCGCCAGGAGTAAATTTTTTTATTCATTCGTCCAAGTTTACGTACTAGCATTTTCCCTAAATCTTCTTCTGAAGCAATTTTCTGAGTCTTTCAAGATCTCGCTAATTTGAAACTTAATCAGCTTGACAGAAGAGAGAAAAGAAAAGATAAAAAAGTTAGACTAGCAAAAGAAGTTAAAATCAGGATGGAAAACAACCATCTCCCGATCTTAAGTTGAACGGTGATACGTCCTCCAAACAATCTCTAATAGGTTGAGATCAAGAGATCTACCCAAAATCTGATACTATATCGTGAATTTACAAAACCTGACACTGGACATCAGCTCAAGCCCACAAAAATCATATATCATGAGCAAGTGTGGATTTGTTTTGAGGACCAAACTTATGTTTTCGAGTGCAAACCCTAGCCTCCACAACCTTTCTTGTTGAGATTGGGATTGCAAAGGGTGAGGACCGAGTCATCAAGAAATGGATACAAAGGGTGGGTAAAGGAGGAAAAGGAAGCTTATAGGAGGTTGGTCATATTATGAAACCATTCTCGTGGAGAGAGAGAGAGATGGCAACGGTAAAGACGGCGACATGTAGATCAGCTAGGTTGGGGAGAGGAGGAGAGAGGTTCCCTTTTTATCAAGTTATTCCATTACTATATATATATATATCGTCGTATGGTCAGGGAGGCTATGTAAAATTGAATACATTTCTAACTTGTTTGTTCGTAGGAAGATACTAATGATTTGTAAAATTCAATTTGCTAACTAATAAGTTTTTTTTTCCATTCTTTTTTTGGGTCGAAATTTTTTATTTCATTAACATTACTATCTCGGCGTACCTACGGAGATCGCTTTTAAGTGAAGCTCCGCTGTCAATCCTGGACTGATTTGTAGGTCTCGGGGCTTTTAGCTTCCTCGTCGTTCTCCCATAAGAGGCAAAAAGCACACCGACAGCATCTCAGTTTGAAAATCCCAATTCCTCCTCCAAGCAACCCACATCATAAATGGAGCTTTTCTACTGCCAAATATAAAAAAAATAAAAAATGAGCTTTCCTTTTTTGCCCGAATGATGTGCTTGTCCCGGGTTTCCTTAATTGCCTGCAGGTCGTCCCTCGTGTCAATCAACATCATCTCTTTTGCCCGAATATATACATTTCTTTCTTTGTGCCCTTTTTCAAATTTAAAATCAAAAGGACGAAGACAATTTTTTTATAAAAAAATTTGGGCTAAAGCAAAAGGAAGACGAGGTTGACAAATGGCGTGCCCACACGTGGACTCTCCGAGGAAGTAGGGATCTTCGGGGGATCGAACTGGAAATTAGAAAGGGAATATTCTTTTGAAAGGGCGGATGTTGAGGGAAAAAAAAAATTAAGATTAGGAAAGACATTGCTAGCATTTGACAACATGAAAAAATCAAAAGCTCTACCCTCCCTCTCTATCTATCCAAGGGATGGAAGGGCAGAGGCCTTTGGTGTCCCCTCCAGTCAAGAATTGGGGCCTACCAATCACTAGTCAATATGCTTTTCTCTCATGCCTTTCTTCATTCATGGTTCGATATTTTGGTGTCCTAGGCGTAGAGGAACCACACCAATCCATCCCGAACTTGGTAGTTAAACTCTACTGTGGTGACGATACTGTAAGGGAGGTCCTGCGGAAAAATAGCTCGACGGATTTCTGTTTTTGAATTTAAAACCAAACTTGGTTTTTTTTTTGGACATTAATCGAAGATGAGTAAACCCTAGGGGTCGCACGTGCTAGCCACCACATACATGCAACTAGGTAAGTCACCCTATGACGAAGCTGTGATTCGAACTCTCGACCTTTTGCGAGAGGAAGAAAGCGCGAACCAGCAACGCCACCCAGATAGGTGGTCGTGTAATTTATAAACTTTTTTTTTTTTTGGTAAAGGGAATTGATAATTTATAAACTTTGATGGCTAGAGAAATCTATATTCTATTTTGATCGGTGTCATGACAAGAGGCTTCGTGGGACCTCACTAAAGGAAATTGCGCGACTTGACTAACAACGTGACAAATCTTCTTGCACGCCCTTTAATTAGGTGGACCATGCCGTGAGCCCCACTAAAACCATCGGCAAATCGTCTACTGAAGTGTGAAATGAATTCCTCGGAGTGCTTGAATACTTCAACACACATCCAATTCATTCGTACTTAAATTCTTTTGGAAGATGGGGAGTTTTAAAGTTTCTCCAACTAGCCACCAATTGGTTTCTCAAATTCTTCTTCTCTTCAATACATGTGTGTATGGATGAATGTCTGTTTGGAAATCATGGAAATTTTTTCAATAAATACCAATTCTTTGATGTGGCTCATTGGTAAGATGAAATCAGCAAATTAAATGTTAAACGATATCGTGTGGAGAGTTATTTAAAGAACCCTAATCCAATTTAAATAGATTGGGCAAAATTCAATTTCCTTCTTGAAGAACCCTAACGGAACCCCAGTTCTTTAAATCGGGTAGAATCATCTTATCGAATTCGCATTGGGGAACAAAAGTAGGTGAACCAACTCACGGAGTTATCCACACAAAAAGCGAAAACGAGGGTCAATTCCTCTTTCCTCGGACCGATAATTTACTCCAAATTGTTTCTTGGGTGGGGAGTGTTCACGTTTAGTGCGGTGTGCGTAGGAGGACCCTGGTACTGTAGAAGAGGATGAATATGGTGGAGAAAAAATCTAGTCAAGAAGAGCAAAAGGAAAAAAAAAGAAGAAGAGCGAGAAGGGAAAGTAGCACGGAGAGAAAAGATAGGGATTTCAATTCAAAGCTGATCCACTCCCCATTGCTTTTGGGCGCAAAAGAGACCAAGAATGATCTCTCCGATTTCTTGTGTACCTTTGTAGTGGAAGGGCGAATGCGGGGACAGACCATGTGACTCTCTCGGAATCTTGAAATTTCTCTCGAAAACTCTAGAGAAGGAGACGTGGAGGGGGGCGATCTATGCAATATTTTCTCCCTATGCTTTTTAATTTTTCCGTCAAAACCTTTATTCGATGTTTGCTCGATCACGCAGAGAGTTGACGTCCCATTCCTCCATTTTTTTTTAATCCAAAAAATGATCAACTTTAAAAATATGTTACATAATATTATAGCCTTAAATTTAAATTAAGGAAATTTATCAACGTTTTCAACTAAGTGAAAAGCCTATTTATGAATCTTAGCCCTTTCTCGGGATCTAGTCAATAATAATCGCAGCTCTACTCAAATTTCAAAGTCGGCAACGTTCGATTATATTTTTGTAGTAAGTCTCACGGTAGTATTTTCCTTTTCATTTCCCGATAATTCTTGTCGGAAAAGGGGAAAAAGAACTACACAAATGATTCATTCCAGTGATGGTGATGTTCGCCAGTTCTTTTCTTTTTTCTCGGTCTTTACCTTTTCGTTTGCACCGGTTTTTCTTGTACCTTTTTATAAAGCTCCGCCATATATTGCTAGCCCTAAAGAAGAAGACCCTTGGATGTACGGGGGTTGCGTGCTTCTGGCATCTATCTCGGTCTTTCAACACGGTGGATTCCATGTGTGAAAGGTCCGTGCTTTGTCAAGCTCTTTTGAGAATGGCTTCGTGGTGGAGATTCTGTTCAGCTGTCGTCTTCTCCAATCCCGTCATATCAAGGTGCCTTGCGAAAGTTGAGTTCCTACTATTGCGATAATTTCTTAGCGCTGATTTCCTTTGGTTACTCATCTGAGATACCCAGCGCACGGGCTTTCACGTTCTCAGCCTGGGGAGACAAATAAGCCACAAACCCACCAATTTCCTCCAAACACACACCCTTATAATATGTGTTTGGAGGGATTGAGCTTTTCCGACAGAGATCGTTTAAGGTGTGTTTCCTTAAGCGGAGTGGGGTCAAATTTTGTGGGTCTCATTCATTCAATTCAGTAATTGTGGAATTACTCGTAAATAATATGCTCGTATTCTCGCCCGGCACGTATGGTCCATTCTTGATGGTGTTCCACGGGTTGTTTGTGCGGAGATTTTCATCCTATATTTTCAGTAGATATAGTTATATCCACCTAACATTTGTGCTCTAGAATTGGGTTGTCTTCATTTAAGAATGCTCCCATGACGTGAGCCATAACGATTTTTTCGCTCTCGAAATATAGTGCTTCAAAATTTTGATTAGCCAAAATCAGTCAGAATGACTAACTTGACAATTTGTTAAAAAGTTTAGGATAAAATTAGCATAATTAAAAGGTTTAAAATTAAATTGACAAGTTATCAATACATCTAGAGTGAAATTGACAGAATTAGAAGGTTTGAGACTGAATTAGTCGCCATATAATAAGTTTAGGACTTTTTAGAGAATTTTCCTGTCAAAGACGATCAAAAGTTTCGTGTGTGATCTCGCGGCAACATGTTATGCGTGAAATGAACTCAATGTAGAGTACAAGTGCACTGTATATCGACAAAATTGGGCCTGTGCCGGGCCGGGCCGCTGGGGAAAAAGGGATCTTGGAAATGTGGTTCGCTGGCTTAAGCATTTTTGTCAATTGTACCTTGATAGATCTCGGGTAAACCAGGTAGAATATGCTGGCAGAGGCCTCTGGGATTGCATATGTTGTCGTGATTCAACGGATGGGTTTTTAATCTCGGACTACTTGTTAATGATGATAACTAACGGGGCAAGATGGAGACACAAAAGTCTGAGTCTTCGCATTACACGATTGCATTATGTAATCTTTCCGATTAGCATCAAGACCGAAGAAGTTAATTTCTTCTAATATAGGAAAATTATCCAAAAAGATAATAAATTTATTGCACTTTAGCCAATTCAGTCTAAAACCTTTTGATGTTGCTAATTGATTCATAAACTTTTTTCACATTTTGTCGATCGAGTCCAACCGATCAATTTTAACCAAAAATCATTGACATAGACATTAGTAGTACCACGTGGAACGGCTGACACCGATATGGATAACTTTTTATTCTTTTTCTTTTTCTTTTTCTTCTTCCCCGTTTTGTTGCTTGGACAAGGGCTTTGCGGCCTCGCCAAGTTTGGGCGAAAAATGTTTTAACATTTGTGGAGTTCATACCATTATGACTATTTTGTCATTCTTCTTTATTCAATTTCCGGAAAAGAGTGCCTTTTAGTATCTTTTAATTTAATTTATCAGTCAATTTGTGGATTAAAGCTATCTTTAATTGTTTGTATTTCGTAACTTTAACTGGAAATTAAAAAGAGAATCTACTTTTGAAAGGGCGGACGTTAAGGTAAAAAAAAAATAAATCAAATTTAGGTTTTTGGAGAGATGGTGTCAATTGCGATTTCTGTAACCCGACTTTTTTTGGACATTAGTCAAAGATTATACCTTCTCACATCATCTATTAAATATAATTTTGGAAAAAATCCAATAAAGGGCTTGAAGTTAGACCAATTTTTTCAAAAAAGAGTCTAGAGTAGACTTTGTTTTACATAAGGATTCAAAGTGGCCAAGTCAATCTCGAATAAGGATCTGAAATGGGGTCATTTTTTCGAAAAAGGATATAGAGTGGGCTTTGTTTCAAATAAGAACATGAAGTAAGGTCATATATTTTTTTCGAAAAATGGTTTAGAGTAGACTTTGTTTTAAATAAGAGTCTAAAATAACCAAGTCAATCTTAAATAAAAACCTAAGCTCACCATATGGCCAAATATTCACTGGTGAGCATTTCTGGTAACTTGAAGGGGTTAATTTGGTCAAAATTTGCAATTGGATAAAAAATTGAAGAAAACCCCCAAATGATTTTCAATTTTTCACATTTTCCTTCCTTCCTCTTTCCCGTTGCTCTCGCTTGATCCTTGGCCGTGCTGCTCCCCTGATCCTCAGCTGCGCCGCTCACCGGATCCTCATCACTCCTCGTCCGCTCCTCGTGAGATTCAGTCCGCCATGCGCCCTTCACTATCGGCTCTTCTTTCCCAAGTTCATCGTCCACAATCTTTAAGTCGTCCGCGAGCTTCAAGTCTGCCATCTGCGAGCTTCACTCACTTTCAATCGAGGTCAGTGCAGTCTGTTTAAGGGAAAGGCTTGTTGAAACCACACATAGCCCAAGTATGGCATGTCGTGTAATATCACACCAATGGCACTGAGGCTCTCTTCCCAAACCCGAACGTCTGTTCCAATTACAGTCACAAAGCCAGCTCCTCTCGCCAGAATCATCTTCTTGCAATGTTGTTTTCGCTAGTGGACTACTTTTGAAAGGGCGGATGTTAAGGAAAAAAAAAATCAAATTTAGGACTTAGGAGAGATGGTGTCAATTGCAATCATACCTGCAATCTGCACAATTAGATTATATACTCAAAAAGACAAAGCAGAGTTTTCCCCATTGATTGAGCCTTCTGCTTCTGTGGTCTGTAAGACTCTCTGAATTGTCCTTGCAAAAATGGCAAAACTGCCGGATGTTCTCTTAGGCTCCTCTCGAGGGTTCCGAATGTGGAAAATCTGATATATCACTTTAATAAAATCAAATTTATGAAGCAATCTCAGCAAGTCTCCTATAGCTCTCGCCGTTTCTTGCGCAAAATGGACAAATGTGGACAAATCTACATGCTTTCTCAATGTGTTGGTGGGGTACCCCCTTTTCCGGCCCAAAGAATCCCAGTTCAACTCGAAGCAAAGAATTGCAAATCGGTCAATGCGTTTGGTGGGTGCCTCTCCCGTCAAACGGCTAAACCTCTTTCCTTTTCCACGCTTCATAATTTTACATAGGGCAGATCCAATGTGTACACACGCACATGGAGAGAGAGAGAGAGAGGGCAATGGGGATGTGTGTTGACGGTCGAGACCGATTTCGAGAAGCAGATGGACTAGGGTTAGTGGAGAAAGAGGGAGAGAAGTTCCCTTTTGGTGGAGACCGATTTCTAGTTCCGATGAAGGGAATGCTTACAGGCCTTGTCACCATTCTCAACTGGTCCTTTGTCCGAAATAACCAACCCAGGACTCTAGACGGGTTCCTTCATAGCTTCCTTTTCTTATGTGGGAAGGATCCATTTTTCATGTATACTGATTTCACTTGGTGGCTTTTATTGATTTGCAGATCCACACTCACATGTGCTACTTCCCCCATCGACAACATCATCCCCTCAAATCTTCGACATGCATGCCGACGTCAGTACAATCGAGAACTCTCACTCTTATGAGTAGCTACTCTCAGCTTTCCACGAGGGAGTCAATTATGGTGTGCTGGGGTTGTCCCCGGCGTCTACGACATCCGCTCTCTCCTAATACCATCAGCTGAAGAGATTGCTGACGGAACGGTCAAGATGCTCGCAATCAACATGTTGTGGTTTATGTAACATTCTAAGTTCACCATTATACACATATTGTCTGCTTTGGATCCATATGCCTATAAGCTTAAGCTAGTCAAGGACTTTCTACCTAGGCAATATGGGACATAGGCGATATGGGACAGAAGATGCGCTCCCTCTCTACATACGTCCGAGGACCCACTCGATCCACGGATGCACCGCTATCCTTCCTCCCCGCGCACCGTGCACCTAGGCCAACACAGCGTCCTCACTGTGGCTCCACATGCTACCACCTATAACATACTGGGGGTACGCTACTATACAGATATTGTCTGCTTTGACTCCGACGGTTTTGTTCCTCTGAGTTTCATCCAGAAAATGCGTATGTACAAGTAGAGAACCAATATGCTTATAAGTTAATCCAAAACTCCCTCCCCAGGTGATGTGGGATAGAAGACGTGCCCCCTCCCTGCGCATATCCAAGGACTGAGGCACGAACGTACCGCCATCCCTCCTTCCCGCACATCGTCGCTTAGGTTGTCACAGTTTAACCTTGACTTTGTACTCAAGACTCGCAAACACACTGGGGTCAAGCGTGCGCTCAAGATCATGGTTGCTGCTGCCGAGCTCCCCCGCACCGAACTTGCCCACTAAAAAGGAAAAGTATGAGTAACTTCCCAGTATTCCTGTCTTTTTTTTTTTAATAATAATAATTGAGTTTCTTTATGGAATGTTACGAGTCATACTCTTTGGGGTATTTTTGTTTTGTTTAAGTACTCATTGTGTATGTAAGAGGATGGAAAATGAGTAAAATTATTATCACCTCTTGTGCATCAATGTTTGCTTCGAACTTCTGTTTAATAGGTGTTGTTTCTTGGAAAGAAACTTTCCTGCTGTCTCATGTGAAATGACCTCTGATATGTGCTGCCTAATGCATTAGCTGCTAAAGCTATGGCAAGCTTAAAACTAGCTTGTCCATGGATGAACACTTCATGAATCAAATATATCGGTCGCGTCACTGAGTTTGAATGAGTACGGGATTGGGTAGCGCAATAGACTCAACTTGATGTGCTGCAGTGCAAAACTCTAAATTTTGAGTTGCTGTATCATCTCGTTGAGACTATTTTTTTTTTTTAAAGTTGGGGGAACACACAAGCGGGAGGATCACTCCCGCTTGTGTCCATCGCCCCATCACTAGTGGAGGAGGGGCGACAGCGGCGGCCGACAAGGTCGCCGATGTCTAAGTGAGGGCTAGTGACCCTCACTGCCCTCGCCTAGGTCAACAGGGGTCACCAGCCCTTGCCTAGGTGCCAACAACCCTTTCGACCGTCACCGCCACCTCATTAGCGATGGGGCGGCGGCCACCCACCTATGTTTCCCCCTTTTTTAAATTTCTAGTTTTATCAATTTGTTTTTATGAAAAAAATAAAGAAAAAGGAAAAATTTTAAAAGACGAAATTACCCTTCAAAGCTGGTGAGTTTGAGCTCTTATTTAATACTGATATAGCCACTTCAAATCTTTATTCGAAATAATATTCACTTTAGGCTCTTTTTTGAGACAATGAGGGCATTTCGGGCCCTTATTTGAAACAATATCCATTTCAGGCTCTTATTTGAAAAAATGAGAGCAATTTGAGTCCTTATTTAGAATTTTCCCTAAAACTATGTAATCGAATCCTAAAATTTTAAAAAAGTGTAATCAAATAATAAAACTTATCATAAAAGTACAATCAAATCCTAAAAATGTCCAAAAGTGCAATGAAATCCTAAAACTTGTCAAATTGATCAAATCAAGTCATTTATTTGATGACTCTTATTAAAAGTTTTAAGACTCAATTATACTTTCGTGATAAGTTTTAAAATTTAATTATATTTTTAAAAAATTTTAAGACTCAATTATATTTTCGTAATATTATTCTTGTCTTTATTTATATCAGAGGTGGGACCCACCTCCGGTCGCGGAGCTGATAGGTGGGACTTACCTGGGTTGAGTTGATAAAAAGCTGATAATTATTTTAAGAGGTGGGATTCATTTGGGGTTGAGGAGAAAAAGCTCCTCCAACCGATAGTGACAATATGATCCGGGAAGGTTGTCACTATTGGGGATTCATTTGGGGTTGAGGAGAAAAAGCTCCTCCAACCGACAGTGACAATATGATTCGGGAAGGTTGTCATCGGTGTTTATATAAAGCAGACTCATTTGGGGTTGAAGAGCTCCTCCAACCGATAGTGACAATATGATCCGGGAAGGTTGTCACTATCGGGATAGTGACAACCTTCCCGGAGATAGTGACAACCTTCCCGGATCATATTGTCACTATCGGTTGGAGGAGTTTTTTCTCCGATAGTGACAACCTTCCCGGATCATATTGTCACTATCGGTTGGAGGAGCTTTTTCTCCTCAACCCCAAATGAGTCTGCTTTATATAAACACCGATCCTCCGCGCACTTGTCACTACAATAGACTTCAGTTCATCTCATCTCATTCCCGGTTCGGTCTCTGCCAAGGTAGGATCCTTGCATCGCTCACATTCCTCCATTTTTTGGACTCGGTAGCTGGACGAGTTAGGCTAGGTTACTTACCTGTAGTTGATGTTTGTGCGATTATCCACAGAAAATGGCGTCCCACGTCGTTGGATATCCTCGCATTGGCCCCAAGAGGGAGCTGAAGTTTGCCCTGGAGTCATTCTGTTATGGAAAGTCCACTGCCGAGGAGTTGCAGAAAGTCGGGGCTGACCTTAGGTCATCCATCTGGAAGCAGATGGCCGCCGCCGGCATCAAGTACATTCCCAGCAACACCTTCTCATACTTCGACCAGGTGCTCGACGCCACCGCGATGCTTGGTGCTGTTCCTCCCAGATATGGTTGGAACGGTGGCAAGATCGGATTCGATGTTTACTTCTCGATGGCCAGAGGAACTGCCTCCGTCGCTGCCATGGAGATGGCCAAGTGGTTCGACACCAACTAGTAAGGGTGACGGATCTCAGACAAGTACCGAGTAGAAATTACTTTGTTCTTGATGATGTTTAAACTTAACCCCCATCCATCTCGTTTTTGGTCCAGCCATTACGTTGTGCCTGAATTGGGCCCCGACGTCAACTTCTCTTACGCTTATCGCAAGGCCGTCGTCGAGTACAAGGAGGCCCAGAAGGTAAAACGCTTGGGCTTATTATTATTTTCTTCAGTCTCAAGGGCCCGTTCGATCGGTTATATTCGGCTCGGCCCAGAAAATGAAATGTTTTCATGTTGTAGTGAGCCGATCCGCACGGACCCGAACCAGATAACGAATCGGGTTTAGGGGTTGCCATTTCACGTTCCCCAATGCGATTTTCTCTCTCCTCCCTCCCTTTTCCCTCTCACTACTTCCCTGCCGCCGCCCGCCGCCCCTTGGCTGCGACGTCGCCGGCAACCACACGGCCCACCTCCGATCTCGATGGCAACCGCTGAAAGCCTCGGATCTGGCCGACCATCCCCTGACTCTCCGCTCTTCCAACTCCTAGCCTCTGCAACGCTCGACCTGGGACCAACGGTGGTCGTCGACGCTCCTGCAGACCAGCTAAGGCACCCGCTTGCCTCGCTACACCTCGATCGCGGCTGATCCGATGCCAAGCTCAGCCCTAAACCTCGATCGTGCTTTTCTGCCCTCGGCGCTCGTCCTCGTCGACAGCAACAAATTCCGACTCTTTTGTCGGTTGCAGTTACTAGTTTAATTTTTGTGTATCTTTATCAGCTCATACATTTTCGTCTTCCTGATGCCGTTGCATAATCTTAGCATTATCTGAAGCTATCTTTTTTCCAATTCATTTCCTAATTTACAGCTTGGAGTAGACACTGTTCCCGTCCTCCTTGGCCCGGTCTCCTATCTGCTGCTATCCAAGCCTGCAGAGGGTGTTGAGGAGACCTTTTCTCCTCTGTCCCTTCTCGGAAAAGTACTTCCCATCTACAAGTAAGAATTTAAACTTTTCTCTAGCTGTTATCATTTGCTCAAGTGTTGAATACTCTTCCTGATAAATGATCAACCATTCAGGGAAGTTGTGTCTGAACTTAAGGCAGCTGGTGCTTCATGGATTCAGTTTGATGAGCCCACCCTTGTGATGGATCTTGATTCTCACAAACTGCAAGCATTTACTGAAGCATACTCGGAACTAGAATCATGTCTTTCTGGCGTGAATGTTGTCGTCGAAACATATTTTGCTGATGTTCCTGCTGAGGCATATAAAGTTCTTACTTCCTTGAAGGGTGTCTCTGGATTTGGATTTGATTTGGTCCGTGGAGCACAGACCCTTGATTTAATCAAGGGTGGGTTCCCCACAGGCAAGTATCTCTTTGCTGGAGTTGTTGATGGGAGGAACATCTGGGCCAATGATCTTGCTGGATCACTCAGCACCCTCCATGCTCTCGAGAGCATTGTGGGAAAAGGTACTACTTTCTGCATTTATTTTTTTTCAACGTAGCGTGTTTTAAAGATCTGCATGTTATGTATCCTTAACTTGATATCTGAAATTCCTAATTTATCTGCAGACAAACTTGTGGTCTCCACCTCTTGCTCTCTTTTGCACACTGCTGTTGACCTAGTTAATGAAACCAAGTTGGATAAGGAAATCAAGTCATGGCTTGCATTTGCTGCTCAGAAGGTCGTTGAAGTCAATGCCTTGGCCAAGGCATTGGCTGGACAAAAGGATGAGGTACGGTTTGTTATCTTTTTGTTAAAGATGATGCTGAAAAGCAGCATAATATGCCCACATCGTCATTGTTGCTACTAGGTAGTCTTAACTGTGGTGGTAATCCATATCGTTAGCTTATTTTCAATTTGTTGCTTCTACTCTATTTTGAATTGTCATCAGCAGAAACCGATGCAATTAATTTGTGGTGGGTCTCTCTAATTACTGGCCGCACAAGCTACATACATATTCCAACAACTGCATAAATTCAGTCACTATGATGCAAATTCTTAATTGAAACTAGGCCTGTTAACTAGCACCTTTATGGTGTTTGTCTAGCGAAATGTTCAATTTCCAAAGTATTGATTACTATTATCATGAGAGGGTATGTCAATTCTTACTGCCGACGGCTCTGTTTGCAGGAATTCTTCTCAGCTAATGCTGCTGCTCAGGCCTCAAGAAAGTCCTCTCCAAGAGTCACAAACGAAGCTGTCCAAAAGGCTGTATGTTCTGCTTAGTTACCCCTCAATCTTATATGATTCCAATATTACCAATTAAACCGTAGTGCTGATGTCTTCAACTCTTGATCTTCTTGTGTCTCTCAGGCTGCTGCTTTGAAAGGCTCTGATCATCGCCGTGCCACAACTGTGAGTGCTAGACTTGATGCTCAGCAAAAGAAGCTTAATTTACCAGTCCTCCCAACCACCACCATTGGCTCCTTCCCCCAGACCATTGAGCTCAGGAGAGTGCGCCGTGAGTACAAGGCCAAGAAGTGAGTAAACTTGATCTTCCTTCTCTAATCTAAAGGTTGGATGTGACATGGGCTGTTATTTTCTTGTAATGACTCACATTGGTCCTCTGACTATATAGGATCGCTGAGGAAGAATATGTTAAGGCCATCAAGGAGGAAATTAAGAAAGTTGTCAAACTTCAAGAGGAGCTCGACATTGATGTCTTGGTTCATGGGGAGCCTGAGGTAAGACAGTCTTTGAATGTGATATTCTAATTAAGACGGATTATGTCAGATAGATAGGTGGCATCTTATGAGCTATGCTTTCTTTCTTTAACATCTTGATCTGAATGTAACTAATGCAGAGGAACGATATGGTTGAATACTTTGGGGAGCAGTTGTCTGGCTTTGCTTTCACCGTTAATGGGTGGGTGCAATCTTATGGATCTCGTTGTGTGAAACCACCCATCATCTATGGTGATGTGAGCCGCCCCAAGCCAGTTACCGTCTTCTGGTCAACCATGGCCCAGGGCATGACTACACGCCCAATGAAGGGAATGCTTACTGGTCCTGTCACCATTCTCAACAGGTCCTTTGTCCGAAATGACCAACCCAGGTACGTGAACCTCATGTGTACATGGGATCGATTAAAGAATGTAATTTTTATTTCTCCTTTTGGGACCAAAATAATATATATGTATTTGTTTCACAGGTTCGAAACTTGCTACCAAATTGCCTTGGCCATCAAGGACGAAGTCGAGGATCTTGAGAAGGCAGAGATTAATGTTATTCAGATTGATGAGGCAGCTTTGGGAGAGGGTCTTCCACTGAAAAAGTCTGAGCAATCTTGCTACTTGGATTGGGCTGTCCGCTCTTTTAGAATCACTAACTGTGGTGTCAAGGATACTACCCAGGTCCCTTCATAGGTCCCTTCTTTTTTATCCTTTTTTCTATGTGGGTAGTTCCATTTTCTACGTATGCTGATTCCCCTTGGCGGATTTTATGGCAGATCCACACTCACATGTGCGACTCCCGCTTCAAAGACATCATCTGCTCAATCATTGACATGGATGCTGATGTCATCACAATCGATAACACTCGCTCTGATGGGAAGCTCCTTTCAGTTTTCTGCAAGGGAGTCAAGTGTAATGCTGGGATTGGCCCTGGTGTCTATGACATCCACTCTCCGAGAATTTCATCAATCAAAAAGATTGTTGACAGAATCACAGAGATTCTAGATGTGCTCGAACCAAAAAGATTGTGGGTTAACCCTGACTGTGGACTCAAGACACGTACATACACTGAGGTCAAGCCCGCGCTTGCAAACATGGTTACTGCTGCCAAGCACGTCCGGGACGAACTTAACTTTTGTGAGGAAGCGGTATACAGAAATTGGGAGTAAACTTCCCTCATAAATCTATTTTCCTATGCTTGAGAGTGCATTCCTGTCTTTTATTGTTAATTCAATAATGGGTTTTCTTTATGGATTGTTAGAACTCGTACTGTTCGGGGTATTTTATTCTTGTCCTCGCGCTCTCTTTCGCCCCTAGGACTTGTTTCGCGTATTTAATATGATGGAAAATGAATAAATTTTTGTTACCTCTTGTGCGCCAACATCGTTACTTCCAGCTTCTTGTTTTTTGGGTACTATCCCTTGGAAAGAAACTTTCTTGCCGTTTCTTTTGAAGGCACCAAAGGCATTAGCTGCTTATGATATGACGAGCTTAAAACTAGCTTTGTCCATGGATGAACGATTCATCTATGGAATATATTGGTTGGTTGCAGCACTGAGTGCCGAGTTTGAATGAGTATGAGCTTGGGTAGCGCGAGATACGCTGACTCGATGTGCTGCAGAAAATCGCAACTTTGAGTTGCTGTAACAGCTTTGCCGAGACTTGAGATAACAAATTAGCCATTACGGAGGTTGTACTGAGTTAAGCTTGTCCTCATGTCATGGACTATTCATATGTTACATTCCCGTCAAATTCAAAATAGTTGTTATATTCTTATGGTTACTTTTTTCATTTCACTCTGTCGAAAGCGATAAGTGAAATAAATCCGCTTGACATCCTTTTAAGACATCTGCCAGGAGCAAATTTTTTTCCAAGCGTCCAAGTTTACTTCCTTGCCTCTTAAGTGTAAAATCTCGATCGAGCCACTCGGCTGATCTTCATTAGATATGATAGTCACACGCTGCGGGTAATTCTAAACGAGCATTATAGTCACACGCGGCGGGTAATTCTAAACGAGCATTTCCCTCAAATCTTCTAGCTAATTCAAAACTTAATCAACTTGACGGTAAGAAGGAAAACGTCAAACTGGTGAAAGAAGTTAAAATCAAGAGGGAAAACAATGCATCTCCTATCCTTAAGTTGAACGGTGAAACGTCCTCCGAACAATTTCGCTGGAAACACAACCGGCTGACGTGGCCACAGCCAATTTACAGTTCTACCCTTGCTGCTGCAGTCCTTTCAAATATTAAATAATATTTAAATATTCTAACAATGATTTTAGAAGAATTTAAAGAGGCTATGATGTATTGGCCATGGAACGTTACTAAGATGAAAAAAATTGTTCATATATTCTCTTTAATGTGTGACATATAAATGGTTCATCTAGCATTTGAATCACAGCTTCCTCCACTCATAGTAATTGAACAATTTCTATCATTTTATAAGTAGAGCTTAACGTCATAACACGTAGACCATACAATTTGCATGTATTCCTAGAGGTCGGTTGCAACAAAAATATTTGAATATCCTGTGTTATAAAAATCGTATCTACAAGTCGTTTGAGTACACACTACTTAACTATCCTTGTGTGTTATAGCATTTTGATTTGGAAAAATAATCGATTCTTGTTGAAGATTACACCTGTGACGTGAATATGTAATTAATGATTTTAGCACAACTTAAGTGTTCTTTTGTTATATATTGTGCCCAAGAAGTTCAATGATTTTGTCTTGAAGTTAAGCTAACATATAAACCTGACCAAAACCAAAAAATAACAAGCTAATATATAAATCAAATTTGGTTCACCTGGACCAGAAACTATGGTGATTAGTGATAAGGAACCATGCTCGTAACACATAGTTAAAAAAGGTCAAAATGAATATGACCCATTTCTTAATCTCGTTAAAAACCTAAACCCGAGCTTGACCTGCCCAGTCAGTATTTACTTTCAGTGGAATTCATATGGGCCTCTTTATTAAAGGAATAATGGCACTGCTGGTCCTTGAACATTTTCTTGTTATTCAAAGTAATGCATTAATTTGTTTTTTCGTTCAATTTAGTCCCTTAGTTCTGAAAATCAACTCAATCTAGTCCACCCGCTAGGTGCTGCACCTCATCACTTGTATTTCTCTAAAGTGAAATGCTGAGTCAGCTTTGACTTGGTCAAAGAATGATGTGGCTCGCCACATCCTTTTGAGTTTCCAAGTCAGCATCTTTTCCCTTACTTTCTTTTTTCCTATCCCTTTCCTAATCTATTTATTATTTACTCTTCCTCGCCTCCTAATCGATTGGCATTTCCGGTCATCACCACCATCATCGTAGCATCCATCACCACCGTCATCGTCTTCAACCTATCCATCACTGCTATCATCATCGTTGTTCTCCATCACACCAGGACCATCACAGCTTTGTCTCCCTCGAGCATTGGCCATTAGAAACGCTCTCTCTATATACCCTTCTCCCTCAAATTTAAAATTGAGGCTAGTGCCACCTCATATCCGAGGTCGCAGCCTTCTATCAGAGGTCATAGATGATCGGTTGAAAGCCGCTGCCTAAGATATGAGAAGTGCACCCTTAAGATCAGAGAAAGGGGAGGTGAGAAGTCGAATCCATCAAATGCAGCTTTGGTGGTGGTATTTGATTTGTGATTGTGGAAGAAAAAAAAGAATAGCATCAATAATTTTAGGAAATTATGTGATAATTGCATTCAAAGGTTTTAATTTTGAAATGTGGTGTCAAAAGGGTGTTATGGAAATGCTAACCCCTCCTCTACAGTAACCGTACACTCGAACCACAAGTTTCTTTGATTTTCATAAATAAAAAATATTTTCACTCGTGCAACTAGGCTTCCAATCTGCCTCTGTTTTCTTAAATTTGATTGGCTCCGACTTCATTTTTTATTCTTATATTTACAAAATCCCAAGTTTTCTTAATAACTTCGAAGCTCTTTTCCAACCATGTGACCTCTCTTCCTACCAGATAGGACCCTGATCCCATGGACTGGCGAAGCACAGTAGTGACTTCACTGGAGAAAAGTTATTAAGCCACTTAAATTAAATTTAACAATTGCATAAAAAGAGTAGATGAATTTAAGGTGTAACTAAGAAAGATTAATAAAAAGAGGTCGAGAGGGGCTTGAATCCCAGCTCAAAAGGAGAGTTTGGTGGGTGGGCCTTTAATGACTTAATCTGCTACTTGATCGGCACCATCTACACTTATTGACTAGTAGTCATGCTTTCCCATATTCTAGCCACAATTATGTATCATCTACTACTGATTATGCACAATAAGTTTACAAATTCCAAGATTATAGACATAGCTACCTAGCAATAGTGTCAATCCATCATATTCGTCTGAGACCGATGTATAGGCAAACTTTTGTTTTATTCGTAAATGCCCTGATTCAACACTTAGCAAAATCTGCAATTATTTTCTATTGATGACTTTATCTATCGATTGTCGAGGCTCTCGTCAATAGTCTCCACCACTATTTGTCGTCAAATGACTTCATTGGCGCGCTATATTTTCCTTTAATTTATGAATCGTAATATCCATTGATGGCATCCAATTTTGACCAAACTTTCTTTTATTGACCCCGCTCGTTGCTCACCATTATAATCAAAAGTTGGTCATTAGTGCTGTTAAAATAATTAAACATTAAACTATACATTCACATGGTATCAAAGTTAGAGATCTTGAGTCCAAATCTTTTTAAATCCTATTTGTCTCTCCAATTAAATTTCTATACTTAGTACTGGGCAAAATACCAAACTAAGTATAAATGGAAGTATTGATATATTTAAATAATAAATTACTTATTCATCTAACAGTTTTAATATTTAGAACAGAATGTAGTGGTCCCACCAAAATCTCACAAGTGTCAACAAACAATTACAAATTTCTTAAGATCTATCAGAGAAGAAATTTCTATTTTTTGGCATGGAAAAGGAGAATCCTACGTCAAGAAACTCTTACACCACTAAGCCATAGATTGGAAGTTTTTTACATTAGAAACTCTCTTGCACGAACAAATAGGGCAGTATGAAACTCTCTTACACGGATAAATAGGGTTCGGAAGAATAGAAAGAGCAAAGTTTTTTACATTTGAAACTCTCTTGCACGATTGGAAGTTTTTCAATTGATGGCCTACATGGATTGGGTAAGACTTGGATCTACCCAATAGAAAAAACTAGGGGAGTATGAAATTAGAACTTTTATAATAATTGAATAGATCCAAGTCTTACCCAATCCGCGGAGGCCATCAATTGAAATTCTTCTAATCGTGTAAGAGAGTTTCTAATGTAAAAAACTTTGCTCTTATTTCAAACTAGTGCCAATTTAGTTTCAAAACTTTTGACTTGATGCAAATGCTAAGTATTAAATTGGCATCAAGTCAAAAAATTTAGAACTATATTGGCATTAATTCAAAAGGTTTAGGACTAAATCGATACTATTATAAGGTTTAAGACTCAATTGGTACAAATGCAAAAAGTTTAGGACTTTTCTGGGATTTTTTCCCTATTATCTACTAGTGATTATTCACCATAGGTTTACAGATTCCAAGGTTATAAACATAAGTACCCCACAATCATGTGCTCATGTCGATACACCATCTTCAATCTTGAGCCAATGTATTGGCAAACTTTTGTTTTGTTTGTAAATGGCACCGGTTCAACACTTGGCAAGATCTACAGTTATTTGCTGTTGATGACTTTATCTACTAACTATCAACCAATGAAAGCTCTCGTTGATAATCTATGCCGCTATATGTTGTTGATGACTTCATTGGTGCATTATTGATTACCTGTAAGTTGTTGATCGTAATGTCCATTGCTGACATCCGTTTTGATCAAACTTTACTTTCATCAACCGAGCTTACTGCTCATTGTTTATAAGTAAAATTTAGTCATTAGTGTCAGCAAACACTTACAAATATTTCTTAAGATTTATCAGTACAGAAAAAAATAATTATTTCTTTTGGCATGGAAAAGCAGAATCCTACATCAAGAAACTCTCACGCCATCAAGCCACGTCGAACGAGAAAGTTTTACTGACTTTAAACTGAATTGTTGCGTCATATAAGCATCGGATGACGACAACCCATCTTGCAAAAAGGCCAAATAACTTTGTGCATATGTCCTCGTTTTGATCTCACATTAGCTTGAAAATTAAAAATTCGTATCGTTTCAGGCTTCGTAAACATCGAAGCTATCGCTATTATAAATGTTTAATTACATAGTAATACTAGAAATTAATCAAACAACATCGACAGTCTTAACTCTTTGTAAAGCATGGTGGGGCTGATTCTATTCGTCTCCTCCGCAACAAATCCTACTCGAATTGTTTGTACATCGATTCGATGGGAGCCTACAAAAGCAAAGACAAGCGATAAGTTGAGAAAAAATTCTCCTTAAGCTATTAAAGTAGAACTTAGGAAATACGATAAACTTTAATATTTTTGGTTGGGTATGGCGATCGGGGGGTGTCTGGATCCAATTCTTGCAACTAGACCAACTCCCGTCCCATTGTAAAGGCACGGTACCCAATCCGTCCGGTGTATTTAGAATTTTAGTTCAACTAATGATGAACCATAGAGCTATGTCATATGATATCATTGTCATAAATTTATATTAAGAAGAAAATCTGGTTTTTAAGAAACGATAAGATTGACGTGGAATCTCATAAATGGAGATTTTCACACATATAAAACCCAATTTTTGTCTCCTGTATTAGGCATAGAATAATTTAGGATAAACTTGCAATTAGTCATATTTTAAACTCTTGTATGTGAAAAAACATGTTCAAATGTTGGGTCGAGAATTCCATAGTGTATTATTGCATATCAATTTACTCTTTTGCAACTATTTGTTTCTTTTCATTTTCTTGAAAGTTTGAATTATTTCATAATAAATTGAACAATATTGATATGATTTTCATTATATTTTAAACGGTAAAATCATCCCGTCAATCACAGCACCATTCCAACTGCATAAATCATGAAAATTAGAGGACTAGTGCCAGAGCCTTACCTTTGAGTTAAATGGATATATTGCTATGAAAAAGAGTTCAACACCTCAAATCTCTCCATTGAATGAGAGAAAACTTATGATTTTACACCGGTGGAGACTTATTTTCAAGCAAAAGAAGGGCACCGCGAATACTTTTATAGAGGCATGACACTTACAGCATGAGTCGTGTTGTTTTTGGATTTTTAGGTGGGAGGATGAGATAAGAGAGGGAGTTGGACACATGAAAACTCTTTTAAAGGCTGAACACAAACGGGTCAGGTTGCTTTTTTGATTTTCGAGGAAGGGTTAAGCATGCGAAAGTCATCTCTTGAATACATGGGTCCACCGTTTTGAATCCTTTATGCATAATGCGATTCTCATGTTACTGGACTGACGTTCACGATGATGCTTTCGGTTATTCCTCCTCCAATTGTTGTTAGCATCGACCTGGTGACCATTTCTCCTAGTAAATAAAAGCAATCTAATGGCCAAAGATATTAATGATTATTATTATAAAGGGAAATTTGGGCATGGAGGAGTAATTTCCAAGTGTATTTACAATTATTTTATTGTTAAGAAAATTTTTTTAACACTTGGGCCCCACCTTGGTTTTGTCCTCGATTTCTCTTGTGATCGTTGCCCAATGACTTCGCTTCATTTTCTCCGCAAGCATCGGGCCACCTGCGACGGCCTGATTTGACCCCAAAATAAACGAAAAAAAAAGTTGAAAAGTAAAAAAAATAAAAATTGCGTTAAACGTCCTACACTTTTTTCCAGCGAAACGGTAAAACAAAAGCAAAAGGAGAGAGAAGGAAGTTTGAACTTTACCCCATGGCAAGAATAAACACGTTTTTCAAACGACATTTGATAAAAACACAATTTTTTTTAGAATTGTGTCGGGCAGTGTCAAGATCAATTGTGCACATTCAACTCGTCCAATTAGCTAGGCTATTTTAAGGACATACTTTCGCCATTTTAATTCAATGCATTTAAAATTTTACTCTTGAGTGCTCCCAACAAGACTTAAACCTAAGATCACAAAAAGAAAAGTAAATTTTTTATCATCTAAGCCACACACATTGCTAGTTAATGTATGATTGTTACTTGATTGACAAAAATATACGCTGTTAAGTTTTTTCATTCAAACTGAAATATATGATTTTTAAATGGAGATGGTAGACTGTAACATCTTCTAAAATACCGAGGGTGTGGTGTAAATTATGAAAGAATATAATTTTACACGATAATTACACTCCCTCTACATTTTCTTGATGTAGTTGGCTCATTCTAGTGCAAATTTAACTACAGCGCATGGTGTATTAGGTAAAAGCCAAAAGAAAAAGTACTCCTCCCGAGTGATATCATTCTTATGTCATCGAACGTTGATTGGTTTCTCGCTTAGGTCGATTTGTTTACATGTTCTAGTGGAAGGAAAAAACCACTTCGTAAACATATAAAAAGGTGCATTCCTAACCTATTTCAAATAATTGAATGAGCCAAGTACCAGTGCATGTTTGATCTTTAGTGTTCTACCCTCTTGATTGAATGACTAAACAGAAACTTTGGAGTTAACGACTCCTTAGTCCTTCTTGTACTTGGCCTATGAAAATGAACTTGCTCCTAAATGTGGCCAAAAGGGGGAAGGGAAAAACTTAAAAATTTTTTGGCCCCCACACAAGAATGTTCAACATAGACAAGACCATCGTTATACTAACCTCTTGTGCTTTGTGGAATTAGTTCGCTAACAAGAAACCCTCTATTGTGCTAAAAACGAATCAGGAGAATCTAACCCTTTTTAACCTCTATTATATGCCCACTTCGTTTCCAAGGAAGATCCTTTAGGTGCCCACATCATAGTATACTTCAAAAAATGCAGAGAGAGAGAAAGAGAGAGAGACGTGTACTTTCCTCATTAACTCACAATTTTCAATTGCCACGGTGAAAATGACTATGCGTACAACCTACTGCTGAAGGCAACTTCAGGTCTCTCCCTTCTTTTAAATTTTACTAGGGGTGTCAAATGGGTAGATTGGGTCGGGTTTGAGTCGGGTCAAAAATGATCTGACTCATATCGACCCATTTAATCTGTTTTGACCAATTTTCATATAATGTAAATTTAATGACCCATATCCGACCCGACTTATACTCGACCCATATTACCAACATATATTAATATTTAACTTAATTTAAGAAAATCTACTCCCATTTATTTAATCCACTTTAAACTTTTCATGTATAAATTATTTGAATAAAAATTTCACATCAAATTTATAAAGTAAATTAAATAATAAAAAATTAGTAAATAAAAAAATGTGGATACCTCTAAATTGAAATAGTTTTTGGAAAATAATTTTTTTAAAATTTTTTTATCTCGCGTGATGACGAGATCGGCAACGGAGATCGAAAACGCATAGAGGAGTGGATTGGCAGGAGAGAGATGATGAGTCTACCTAATAACTCGCTCAATCCATATTTTATCAATATTTAACTTTCACTTGACCCATATTTGACCCGTTTAACTAAAAGTGAGTTATAATATGAGTTTATAACCCATTTTAACTAAAGGTGTCAACGGGTCGGGTCGGGTCTTGATGTTACCCGACCCGACCCGAACAGTAAGGGTCATGTCATTTGACCCGAATCGACCCGACCCGAAATGCATAAAATATGAAGCAAAAAAAAAAAAAGGTCGGTTCGGGTCGGGTTTCGGGTTTTTTATTAAAAATATTACAAAAGGAATTCGAAATGCTCTTACATGACGCCGCGAGACCTCGTCCAACCTGTCCGTGAACCGTGACGCCGCGAAGTCTCGTCCAACCCATCCGTAAATATCTCCGCAAACAGATAATTTTTTAACAAAAAATATGACAAAGAAAATTCGAAATGTTCTTACGTGACGTCGCGAGGCCTCATCCAACCCGTTCGTGAATATCTCCACAGACAGATAATTTTTTATTAAAAAATATGACAAAGGGAATTCGAAATGTTTTTACGTGACGTCGCGAGGTCTCGTCCAACTCGTCCGTGAACATCTCCACAGACTGATAATACTCCCTCCTCTAAAGTTTTGCATCGGCTGCAAAAAAGAAGCAAATCATATGAAAGATGGGGAGAGAGAGAGAGGGGGAGGGGAGAGAGATTGATGGGGGCCGACGACGTTGAACCTGTGAGATGAGACGTGTTGGATGAGTTGCAAGTAGAAGAAGTTGTAAAGGAGATAGCTTGGGTGGGTGTGTCTGGATTGAAGTCTTTAATGTGTTTGGGTCGGAACAATGTTCCACCCTAACTTAACCCAAAACATGTATTCCATATGTGTTTATAATTGTTACTCAAACAATATTAAGACCCGAAACATGTACCATACTTATGTTCGGGTCGTGTTCGGATTGGGTTGGATGATTTTTTTTGACACCCCTAATTTTAACACCTCTTAACTTTTACTCAGCCATGCTTGTCGCCTTCCGGCTCCAGCCCCTCAACAGGCCCTACTACTAGGGGTGTCAAAAAGGCCCTGGCCGACCCTACCTGACCCGACCCGACCCTAAACTTAGGGTATTTTCGGGTCGGGTCAAAATATTATCCAAATATGGAGCAGTATCATTTAGAGCCGGGTCGAAATGAGTCGGGTCAGGGCGGGACGAGGCATGACCCTTTACGATTATCCTAGCCAAGCCCTCCTTCACCACGGACTCCTCTCCTCTCTCCACGGCCAAATCCTCCAGCTCCTTAATCCTCCCGTGGAGCGAGTCCCTCTCACTCAACAAGCCATCGATGGTTTCCGATGACGTGCGGCTCTTCCTTCGCCTGGTGCTCATCTTGCCAGCCGCCACCGCTCGGCTACCGCCGCACGCCCCGTGGCATGTCTGCCATGCTCGCCGCCATGATGCTCGGTGGACTGTATTACAGTCATTGTAAGCTGCTCTCCTACTCTTCTTTCTTCTCTTTCGCCTCGAAACTCACCAACCCAAAAGATGGAAATGAAGAATCCGGTCTTCGAACTTCGTTGCATGTTTGTCAGGGCCTTGGGACTGCTCGCTCCGACGATGCTCGCGTTCGTCAAATCCAAAGCGTCCAAAATCTTCCAGCTGATGGCCCTGAGGGGTTGCCTCGCAGCCATCGTCTACTGCAACTACGGGAAGCTGGAGATTTGGGTGATGAGGACGTAGAATGCCAGGGAGTCATGGGCGAGGGAGTACGTCATCGGGTCGTACATGCCCATAGATTGTTGAGTGGCGAGGGCGTTTCAAGAACAAGGGGGAAAAGCATGGGAAAACTTGTTGAGAAAAGAGCGAGAAAATGTGCAAAAAGATCCTGCGAAGCTAACAGTCGAAGAGATGGAGGGAAGAGGAGAGTCGGGTAGGTCGGGGATTTGGCGGGGGTTGATTTCGAGTTAAACAAGAAATTGAAACCAAACTTGTAAAGGGTCATGCTCTAACCCGACCCAGCCCGACCCGATTTTTTTCCTGGGTCTAATGCATTTCGGGTTGGGTCAGGTCAGGTCAGAGCATGACCCTTTACAATTGGGGTCGGGTCGGGTAACATCAAAACCCGACCCGACTCGACCCATTGACACCCCTACCCGCTACACCGTCCGCCCCCACTCCGGCATCATCTCCCCACTCCAGACCTTCACCGTCGAGGTCACCTACCACCTCCCCCCCGGCTCCACCCTCCCCGCCTCGTTCCCCCGCTGCGACGACTCGTTCCAGTTCCACAGCGTCGTCGTCCCTGGCGCCACCGTCAAGGACCCCAGCTCCACCCTCGACTCTGTCCCCAACGACTGGTTCACCACCAAGAAGAAGCAGGTCTTCATCGACAGCGGGGTGAAGGTGATGTTCGTGGGTTCGCCGGTCCTGGTGCGGCTCGTGAAGGAGGGCTCGATGGACGAGGTGAGGGAGGTGCTCGAGCGGAGCGACCCATCGTGGGGGGTGGCCAACGCGGCGGAAGAGCAGGGCCAGACGCTGCTCCACCTCGCCATCGCCCAGGCGAGGCCCGACCTCGTGCAGCTGCTGCTCGAGTTTGGGGCGGACGTCGAGGCCCAGGGCGGCTCCGGATTGACGCCGCTCGAGGCGGCGGCGGCGGCCGGGGAGACGCTGATCGCGGAGCTGCTGCTGGCGCTGCGGGCGAGGACGGAGTGGTCGGAGACCTCCACGTAAATCGCGATCCAGCTCGCCACTGGGGGCGGCCACAGGGAGGTCCTGCCACTGCTGCTGTTGAAGGGGGCCGACCCGGACTCCCCGGCGAGGGAAGGCAGCACGGCGTTCCACCTCGCCGTCGAGAAGCGGCGGAGGGACTGCGCGAGGCTGCTGCTCGCGAACGGCGCGAGGACCGACGTACGGACCTCCAGCGAAGGCGAGAAGCCGCTGCACGCGGCGGCGCGCCTCGGCGACGAGCACATGGTGAAGCTCCTCCTGCAGAAGGGGGCGAGCAAGGACGTCCGGAGCCGGTACGGCAAGACGGCCTATGACGTGGCGGCGGAGCACGGCCACGCGCGGCTCTTCGACACGCTCAAGCTCGGCGACAGGCTCTGCACCGCGGCCCGGAAGGGCGACGTCCTGGCGATCAACCGGCTCCTGGAGAGCGGAGCCGCCGTGAACGGCCGGGACCAGCACGGCTGGACGGCGCTGCACTGGGCCGCGTTCAAGGGCCGAGCCGACGCCGTGAGGATGCTCCTCGACAAGGGCGTGGACGTGGACGCGAGGGACGGGGACGGGTACACGGCGCTGCACTGCGCGGCGGAGTCGGGGCAGTTCGACGTGGTGGAGCTGCTGGTGAAGAAGGATGCCGACGTGGAGGCGAGGACGAACAAGGGCGTGACGGCACTGCAGGTGGCGGAGTCGCTGCAGTACGCCGGGATCACAAGGATCCTCGTCCACGGCGGCGCGCTGAAGGACGGGGGCAGGCAGGTGGCGGGAGTCTCTCGGTTCGCAAAAGCAATGGAGCTGGGGGAGGAAGAGATCGGCAACAGAGGGTTGAAGATGAAGATGAAGATGAAGAAGAAGCCGGCGAGAGAGAGACCGATTCGGAGCAGCTTCAACCGGTCGTCCATGGCGGCGACGGCCGTGTTGGGAGCCTGAACCGGATCGAGCCGCGCGCACCGGTGCGACGAGAGGATCGTTTTCCTCTTTCTTCTTGGGTCGGATAACGATGCGACGAGAGGATTGGAGGTAGGATTCTGTAAAGATTGATGAATGTTCGAAAGCTTCGCTCTCGAGTACATCAAACGTTGTCTCGGAGATTTACTGAAAATTATATGATTTGGCGGTCATTAATTTTTCCGAGGAACATTCATGTTGTGAGTTCTTATCAATTACCGATAAATAAATATATACTCTTTAATTTTAATAACTGCGTTCATTTCATGTTACGCCACAAAAGAAAAGGAGAGAGGAAAATTAAGCAGAAGGAGTGTGATTAGAGGATCTTCAAGCAGAATCCAGCCTTCCAATTGCAATGTGAGCACTGCATTTCAAATGGTGCTTCTTTTTTTTTTTCAATAACAATCAACTAAGTAAATTTTAAGCTATGAAATGCCTTAATAATCTTTTGTTGTTCCTTATCCCTATTAACGGGTTTAATTAGTATTCTAGCTAACTTTTTCTTTTTGGCCATGTCAATTTACAATCATCACATTGGCTGTAGCATCTCGTCACAGCATGTATTGTGTCATGTCAATTGATGTTTTAGACATGCTTGTCACATCATGGGTGTGTTCCATGCTAAGATCTAGGGGTGTATTTAGAGGTGTCAATGGATCATGTCAGATTAGGTCGGATTTTTATGTTACTCGACCCGACCCCAACCGCAAAGGATCACATTTTGACTCGACCCGACCCGAAACGCATTAAACTTGAACAAAAAAATCGGGTCAGGTTGGATCAGGTCGAGTCAGGTATTTGAGTATTTTCTAGCAAAATTCTAAAAATACATTACGTTTATAAAAAAGAATAGGGCCGACTCGACCCTACCTGACCCGTTTCGACCGGGCTCTAAATGATACCAGCTCCATACTTGGACAAGATTTTAACCCGACCCGAAAATACCCTAAGTTTAGGGTCGAGTCAGGTAGAGTTGGGCCGGGTCGGCTCGGCTCGGGTCTTTTTAACACCCCTAAAGATCATCATCACTCTTCACATACATCGCGCGGATGCAACGTTAAATGCATGATTAAATTGTTACAAAAAATAAATACAAATATATATACACACACATATTGACACACAGCATAAGACTCACCCATCTTGCTAATCAATTTAGCTACTTAGTCAATGTTTTCACCGGATTAAAAAGAAAAAAGAAGTAACAAGTAATGTGATTCTAAAATGAATATCTTGTGAATTTAAAAAAAAAATTGATGCATCAAAAAGCAAAACTCCAAAAATTACAATTCTAAAATCACTGTCTCAAGATTCATTTAATCAGCGCCACATCATAAAGTTGTTGTGGGATAGGGTAAACATGACATATGTATAAATTTTTACTAGGGTCACGATAAAAGAATTTTACAAATCATTAGCTAAATAAATAAATTTACCCAATTTCTCTTAGTATAGTATAGAATTACCTAACCTCCATATCCATGGTACTTGAACAAAAACTATATATATGAGCAAATGTTGATTCATTTGAGGCTCAAACTTATGTTTTGAGTGGAACCCAAGCCAGCAAGCCCATAGCTAGAAGAAAAGTTAGGATGAGTCCGTGCTACTTAAGTAGGGGAGCATATGATAAAAAGGCCTTCGTTCGGCCCCCCCTGTGAGAACCCAAAACAATGTTGCGAATTGGGTAGCGAGATCCCAACCCAATCCCAACATGTCCTTCCTCTTAATTGGTCTCGAGTCCCCTCGAGGTCCTTATTTCTTTGAGCAATCGCCACGTATAGATCTCAAAGCTCCCGTGTGCCATCGACACTGACCACGTGCCACTGTCGAATCGCCTTCCAATCTTCGTGACTATCATCTTCGTTGTTCAGGCCCTCAATAGGTTCTTAGCCACACATTTGAAGCAACGACAGCGACTATGGCGGAGACCACGTCATGACTACAACACGACATGCAAACGAACTATGTCGAGAGAGAGGGGTCTCCCATTCTAATCGAGCCGTTTCATTACCAAGTGCATTCTAATACGATAATTATTACTCATTCGTACGAAAGAAAATACTAAATTCATTAGGACTAGTTTACAAAAACCGGTTGAAGAAGCAACCATATTAATTATTATTATTATTATTGAAAATAGGATACATCGTCCAATAAAATCAAATCTTGGAAACCGGTGTCGGCGGCCTGGACATTCCTTCGGCCGACTTCAAATCTCACATCTAAATATGGCCCATTCTCGCGATCTGGTACATTCAAATTTGGCAGGGCCCAACCCGATCCTGCCCCGCCCCTACCACCCTACCCAATCATATTGTGTAGATCCCGACGTCCTATCTGTACTTGCCCACGCCCTATCTCGCACACACTCTCCTCTCCTTTCCTTCTTTTTCCAGCTTATAATGAGAGGAAAAAGGGGCGATTTAGAAAAGCCAGTTTTATTTTAACTTATAAGCAACAAAAGGAGATTATTATATATAAAGGCTAATAGAAAGCGACTCGCAGAATATCATGCGAGTAAATCAGCACGAGTTTCTGTGCGCGAGTGGGGGGCCCCACTCCCCGCACCCTTCCCTCTTCATTTCAACAACTCTCGCCCCGCCTCAACCTACCCTGTGCCATTCCCTCGCTGACTGGAGGGCAAAACGGGTAATCCGTCGAGGAGCGATTAAATGGGAAAGGAAAAAAATCACATATAATTTCCCCCCAACCACAGTGCAATGGAGTGCAGCCCCACGACGAATCCCCCACCAATTATTTTTTTTAAAAGGAAGAATACCATCAAAAACTCCATATTATGTCATTTGAGATAATTTTACCCTAAAATTTTTTCGTACCATCAAAAATCTTAAATTATGTCACTTGAGATAATTTTATCATAAACTTTTTTTGTACTACCAAAAATGTCCAAACCATACCACTTAGGACAATTTTACTTTGAATTTTTTCTCGTGTCACAAAAAACCCTAAATTATGCCATTTGGAACACATTTACCCAAATCCTTTAACTTAAGGGCATTTTCGCCTTTTTACTTTTTTTTCTTTCTTCCTCTTCCCTTTGCCATGGCTGACAGAGGGAAGCCGGTGAGAGCGGCCCTCGCCTGACGCAGGGGAGGGTTGTCCCCACCAGATCCAACAAGGGCATCCCTCGCCTGGCCCGACTTAGGTAAGGGACACCCTCACCTGCCTAGGGGAAGGGTGGCCCTTGTTAAATTTGGTGGGGATGGCCCTCGCCCAATGTTGAGGAGGGCCACCCTCACTTGCCCAAGGTGAGGGCCCCCTTCACATGATGTCGAGGAGACTTGCCCTTGCCAGACACCACCATCGGCGAGGGTGGCCCTTGCCGCTTCCCTTTGCCGGCCATGGCCGGCAGAGGGAAGAGGAAGAAAGAAAGAAAAAAGTAGAAAGATAAAAATGCCCTTAAGTTAAAATGTTTGGGGTAAATATATCCTAAATGGCATAGTTTAAGGTTTTTTGTGGTACAAGAAAAAGTTTAAGATAAAATTTTCCCAAGTGGCATAGTTTATGATTTTTTGTGGTATTTTCCTTTTTTTTTAAATGTATATGTATGTATGCATATTTATTCTTCCATCTCTTTTCTTTTATTTTTTTTCCTTTTATTTAACATAATTTTATTTTTACCTTCCCTTGTGTAGCGCGTGCACACACACTCGTTATCGCTCGTTCACTTTTCACTTTTCCTATTCACCATTTTTAAAAGCCAAGGGGCATGATGCCCGCTTGAAACTAGATCTCAACCGCTGGGCCACTGTTTCCATATGAAAAGAGGGAGGTTCTCAAGAGATTGGAGTGAGAATTTTGATTTGGTTTCAAATATAGATTTTGACTCCCACGTCCTACAAAAAAATAAAGCAAAAATCTGAAAGCGAAAGTTATGTTAGGAGTATAGTATAACCAACCAAAAAAAAAAAACTAGATCTCGAGCGGGCGCCGTGCACACATATGGCTATCTTCACTGCCCTTTAAAATTCGAGATTGATATCGATCTTCGAGGAAAAAAAAATGCACGCAAGTATGATTAATCAAATCGAGTTATCTGTCCGCTGCTGTGAAATCTATTTTTACGAGGCAAATCTACATTGCCGAGAATTTTGCAGCAGCTTACTCACTAGAATGTGTGAACGTAGATTGATGATGCTGATTTGATGACCAATGCGAGTGTCAAAGGCAGAGCACATGAGGACATACTCTGGATACTCAAAAAGTTAATATCACAAAAAATCCTAAACTAATACAACAATGATAAATTTATCCTGTGTTAATTTTTGTTAAATTTTAATATCAAATTATTGAGTTTAATAACACGTGATAATTGACAGGTGTGACAATTTGGGGTTTTAACTTTTGTTTGTTGTGAATGTTCCAATTTGGGGTTTTTTAATTTGTCACAAATATATAAGCTTAGGGTTTTTTATAATCAAAAAATTAGTTTGAGGTAAATTTGTTAAGGGTGTACTAGTACAGAATTTTTCGTGGTATTATCCCATACTTGAATGATGTAACATTTTATTATTTAGATGATTTTTACTATGCCATTCATCAATAAATTGTATAGGTCTTGGACAATTTAAAAGTAGAAGAGAAATGGTCTTTGTGCATTTTCGAATTTGGAAATTAATCCGTAGTAATTCACATCTATGTTGTTTGCTGAGACGCTTTAGGTTTTTACTCTCACTCTTATCCCACTTGGCTAATTTATAGTGTATTATAGATGTGAGTTCATAGTTGAAATTTACCGGAATTTGAAAGTTTGATTTATATAAGATATTGATTGATATATTAGAATCTATCTTTCAAAAAAGATGTGGAGTTGTGTACTCCAAAGACAAAAAAAATACATCATTTCGCATGCAATGCTTTTTATGTGGGAAGATCCATTTTTCATGTATACTGATTTCACTTGGTGGCTGTTATTGATTTGCAGATCCACACTCGCATGTGCTACTCCCACATTGACGACATCATCCCCTCAATCTTTGACATGGATGCCGACGTCATCACAATCGCGAACTCTCACTTTGATGAGAAGCTCCTCTCAGTTTTCCACGAGGGAGTCAATTATGGTGCTGGGATTGTCCCCGGTCTCTATGACCTCCACTCTCTCATGATGCCATTAGCTGAAGAGATTGCTGACAGAACCGTCAAGATGGTCACAACAAACATATTGTGGTTTAACCCTGACTTTGTACTCAAGACTCGTAAACACGTTGGGGTCAAGCGTGTGCTCAAGATCATGGTTGCTGCTGCTGAGCTCCTCCGCACCGAACTCGCCCATGCTAAAATGGAAAAGTACAAGTAACTTCGCCGTATTCCTGTCCAGTAAAATTATTATCACCTCTTGTGCATCAGCGTTTGCTTCGGACTTCTGTTTTATGGGTACTGTCCCTTGGAAAGAAGCTTTCCTGCTGACTCATGTGAAAAACATCTGCTGCCTAATGCATTCACTGCTAAAGATATTGCAAGCTTAAAACTAGCTTGTCCGTGCATGAACACTTTATGTATGAGATTGGGTAGCGCTATCTACTCAACTTGATATGCTGCAGTACAAAACTATAAAATTCGAGTTGCCGTATCAGCTCTGTTGAGACTCAAGATAACAACTTAGCCATTGCAAAGATTGTGCTAAGTTAAGCTTGTACTCTTGTGATGGACTAATGATATGCTATTCACGTTTAATTGAAAACAGCTGTCATAATCTTATGGTTGCTTGCTTCTTTCCACTCAGTCGATAGCATGAAGTGAATTAAGTCAAGCTAATGTTAGTATCTTTGATATTCGATCCGCTCGACCTCCTCTTAAGACATCTGCAAGGAAGGAACAAAAGAAACTTAATATGTATCCAGACGAGTAAATTCTCATTCATTTATCCGCAGCTTTACTTGGCTCTTAAGTATACCGTGTTTGGCCCATTCGGCAACGACTAATCCATAGTAATCGATGCATAGAGGGTAATTATAAACCACAAATATACATTCAGAGTCTTACAAAATCTCACTATTGAAAACTTAATTAGTTTGACAGAAAAAAGTTAAAATCAGGATGGAGAGCAACAATTTTCCTATTCTAAGTTGAATAGTAACAGGTTCTCTGAACAATTGTGTCCGAAAAACAACCGAAAGTGCCTTGAAAAATTTAGGGATAAGGACATCAAAAGTACTATAACTTATCACGAAAATATAAGTAGGTCTTAAAATTTATAAAAAGTACAATCAAATTATAAAATTTGTCAAATTAGTACAATTGAATCTTTTCATTAGTTTTATCTAACTTGACTTTATTTATTTATTATTTTCTCTCTTTAACGTGGTGATGTGCTGTTAAAATATGAAACATAATGCTTGTTGTTTAGCCGAAAAAAGAAATACAGTGGGACTTTTGTATTTGCTGCCTTGCTTTTAGCTCGATGACATGGTGAACGTGCAATTTATGAATAAGGCGATAATCCCGCAACATCCAAACAATTCATGTTTAAACGTGGTGTTTTAAATGAACGGTTCATTTGTGTGAAAGGAAATTGTTTTCCGCCATTTGAGTGCTTGAATGACGGAAAATGAATCGTTTTACCAGAAACATTTTCCATAGATTGAAAACAATAAGTTTAGATCTTATGTTATGTATATTGAACTTTTTATTATTTATTTTATTTTATATGTTCATCTTTTATAGATTGTTGCTATTGACAAATGAGAAATTTTCATTTTTGTTGTTATATCTGCATTCACTTTGATTAACTAAAATTAGATTACGGAACATATTCTAAAACCAGTGATAGGGTAGATTTTAGGTTTCAAAGTATGTAGGGTGGGTTTTGAGTTCCAAAAAATAATGAACGTGTTCTAATGAATAGGTTTCTGATTTCGAAAAATAAAAAAACTATAAGGAATCTTGAATCACTCACCCTTACTAAACTATATAGAGATGTTATTGTCATTCTATTAATTAAAGTAATTATGGATTGTCAAAGTAAGATATTTATAATGGACATGTTAATACCCTAATTTTTTTTCCTTTTCCAAATTAATAAAATAAAAATAAAAAGGACATTGTGACTCATCTTTTTTAAACATCGAACTTCGTATGTGATGATTCATGTTATCAAATAAGGTTTGACTTGTCGCCTAAGTATATCAAAGGGCTACATTAAATATTTACCGATAATTTAAGAATTATATTGAACAAATTTAAGATTGAAATATGATATTATATATTGGGAAAAAGTTTAGAAATGGTTACAGTTTTTCAAGATCTGGCTCGACACACCTTATGGGTGCTCACGGCCATCACCGGCCCGACAGGCTGTACAAATACCATCGATTATACCTGGAGGGAGACTAGCACAAGACCCTACCATCATGGTCCCTCACTTAAGACGCTAGCAACTACGGGTTTCGAACCCTCAACCAACGCAGCTACCCACCAGTGGGTTAGAAATGGTTACCGTCATTCTCTCCAAAAATCAAGAAGGATTCTCTTGGTCTCAACTTTCATGCTGCAGCATTGTCACATGACCTAAGTGTTAGAAATTTCCTATAATGGGCTTATATTAATTAATCAATTTTTTATTTTAAATAATCAGATTAATAAATATTCCAATATATGTTAAACCCTTACGTGATCTTATTGAATTGGGTTTTGACATCTATTAATAACGAGCCTAGTTGAGCAACAAAGTATAAGCAGTTGTGTTTAACTGAAACCTATAATGGGAGGGGCCCAATTGACACAATATTGATTAGGGTTTATTAGGTCCCCTCTCTAGCCTATAAAAGAATATATTATACCTATCAGTCGCTTGAATTCAATTAAAAGCTGATATACTAAAATATGTCATAGAGGAAAATCTGACATTCTAATAGATCGCTGATTGCCATCAGTTTGATATATTTTCTTTGAGTGAAGTTATGGCTTAAACAAGTACGTTTTTAATTCCGCTGTACGTATCGATTTTGGTGTTTCACATTCATATATGGATCTAGTTGTTCTTGATTAATTAGTTATTTATGTAGAAAATTTCTACACTACCATCACGAGGAACATTGGGACCTAATCTATGAACGGGACAAAATGCACGGTTTGGTCAGATTGAGAAGGCCAATGTCTATGTTATGGTTGCCTCTCATTGGCTAGCACGATGGAAGATGGCACGGACATTGAACTAGTGAATAAATCCCCACGTCAATAAGGGTGCCGAAATGGCCAAAAGAATTTAGGGTCAATTTCAAAAGAAACTCCCAAAATTTAGGTCCAATCTCAACTTAACATGGCTTTCACATGGATAATAAATAGATATAAGCAAGATGTCATAGAAAATTATTTTCAAAATAAAACCATTTTAGGACATAAAAAATTAGGGATTACTAATGTGGCTTTTGGACAGAGGCTAATGGGGGAAAATTTAGGATTAGAGTAAAATTTGATGATTTTCTTTTTGACAAAAAAAATTGGGATAAATTTGAAAATAGATTGAGAGTTTGAAGTTTTTTCTGAGATAAAAGAAAAGTTTGGGGTAGATTTTGGACTAAATCTAAAGTTTGGAATTTTTTATTATACAAAAAAAAGTTTGAGATAAATTTGAGACTGAATCTAAAATTTAGGGATTTTTTAAGAGATTAAAAATAATTCAGGATAAATTTAAAACTAGACCTAAAATTTAGGGTTTTTTTATAAATTAACCCAAAAGAATTTATAAACAACAACAACAATAATAAAATTGATAGTGTCAGTCTAGTGCATGGAGGAGTACATTCAAAAAGTGGGCCCCCTCATTATTTGTCCTCGACGTCTCTTGCGATTGCAATCTAGCATGTCGGCAGGCGTTCGGTCGTGGGCCCCATTTCCGTACCGCACGCCATCAATTGGGAGGGCAAATTAGGTGATTCGGTCAGGAGCGAATAACGGGAACACCGTGCACGTAATGTCTCGGAGCACAGTGTTGTCTCCATGGAGCGTGACGCCGCCACCTGGCAGCAGCTCCAGCCCCCAACCTTCTTCTTTTTTTCATTTCTCCTTTTCTCTTTTCCTTAAATATTTAATTACTCTTCTATCATTTCGTCTTGGAAGATTCTTAAAGCGAGGCCATGAATAAAAAAGGCAGCACCTTTATAAAAGGGTAAGGCCCAACTTGCCTTTTGCAAGGAAGCGATATGCAGGTAAGCTTCCCTCATAAATCTATTATTCCTATACATGAGATTACGAGTGTATTTCTGTCTTTAATTGTTAGTTCAATGCTCGAGTTTTTCTTTATGGATTGTTAGGAGTCATAATGTTTGGGGTATTTTATTGTTGTCCTTGCACTCTTCTTTCTCCATTAGAACTTGTTCCGTGGATTTTTATTTTTTTTGGGTCGGGATTTTTGTGTATTTAATATGATAGAGAATGTAAAAAAAAATTTAGATCTTGTGCATCAACATCGTTATTTTAACTTCTTTTTTGTGGGTTCTGTCCCTTGGAAGGAAACTTTCCTGCTGTTTCTTTTGAAGATACCTCTTGTATTTGCTGCCAAATGCATTAGCTGCTTATAATTGGCGAGCTTAAAACTAGTTTTGTCCATGGATGAACGATTCATCTACCAAATATATTGGTTGGTTGCAGCACTGAGTGCTGAGTTTGAATGAGTACGAGTTCGAATAGCACAAGATAGTTGACTTGATGTGATGCATTGCAAAATTTATCTTCGAGTTTCTGTATATGCTCTATCGAGGTCTAAGATAACGAATTACTCATTGCGAAGGTTGTGCTGAGTTAAGCTTATGTCATGGACTAATGATATGTTGTTCAATGTTTAGTTCGAAATAGCTATCGTGTTCTTATAGTTTCTTGTTTCTTTACACTCGGTCAAAAGCAAGAGGTGAAATAAGTCTATTAGACCTCCTCTTAAAACATTTATCAGGAGTATATTTTTTTATTGATTCATCCGAGTTTACTGACTTGCCTCTTAAGTGTAAGTCCTTGATCGCACTTGACTGATCTTCATTAGATATGATAGTTACATGCTACGGGTAATTGTAAACTAGCATTTCTATTAAATCTTCTTGCTAATTCAAAACTTAATTAGCTTGACGGAAAAAAGAAAACATCGAACCGGCAAAATAAGTTAAATTTAGGAGGGAAAACAACACATCTCCTATTCTCAAGTTGAACGGTGATACGTCCTCCGACACTCTGAGCAATTTCGCCAAAAACACAAGCCGACTGACGTGGCCACGGTCCATTTACAGTTCTAATCCTTGCTGCCACAGTCCGCTGAAATATTAACCGATATCTAAATATTCTAACAATAATTTCAGAAAAATTTAAGAGGCTATGATGCATTTTTGTGGGAAAGTGCTTAAGAGAATCATTAACGAGCCTCTATATGGTAACATGATTAATTTTCCGTGCGGCAATGTTCGTAATTTTATGGAGAATTTTTCTTTTCACCAAAAAGCAGAAAGATTAGCCAAAAGAAGAAAATCAAAAGTTGAAAAAGGAGGGCAGGAAACACCAACTCTCTCCCAAGCGGGTCAAAATTTTGCCTAATCATAAACACTAAAGGGAACGGCATAATTACAACCATGCAAGGAAAAAGTCAAATTAAGCAATCGGGCAGTTCTAATACAGTCGAAATTTCTTTTAGGAAAAAGAAAATACAGTTGAAATCTCTCGTATTCTTCCAAAACAACACGTCAAATCTAGATGAGATTGTTCTCCCTTGTGCTCTTTCTTCTTCTCCTCTCATTTCTAGAAAGTCTTTCTTTTAATTTATTAGTCAATTTTTGGATTAAGTGGATCTTACATGGTTTGCATTTTGCAACTTCATCTACTTTCGAAAGGCTGGATGTTACAAAAATTAAAAATCAAAATCAAACTTAGGACTTAGGAGAGACGTCGTTGAGTAGGATTTCTGTTTTTGAATGTGAAACCAAACTCTCATTGAACATTAATCTAAGATTTTCACTAACATAAGAATTAGATTAGTTTTGTACATCATTTATCGAATACAATTATTTATTCTCAACCAAGAATTCGAATGAGGCTTTTGATTCGGTCGATTTCTCTTTCAAAGATTTTCCAAAGATGAATTCGAAATTAGTTCGTTCAAAAATAGTGTTTGTAAACTCACATACATATTTTGCTCAAAAGATTATTTCGAAATTAGTTCGTCAAATTCACAAAACATCTCTCAACGAGCGATGATGAGAGAGAGGGGGAGGGAGGACAGCAGCATTACAATGACGATGAAGACCGTGGCATGATTGTGACATGTAGATGGCGGCTAAGTGGAGAGAGAAAAAGAGAGACAGAGGGATAGAGTGATTTTGATTATGAAATGCCTCATTATATATCGTGTTCATACCAGAAAGACAAGATAAACTTGAATAGATTTTCATTTTATTTCTATTACGTTTGTGCGAAGGAAAATACCAATCTCATCAAAGTATGATTTATAAAAATCAATTCGCTAACTAAATACATTTTTTTTAATTAAAATATATAGCCTGTAAATGAACAGCGTAAAACAATCTCAGCGTATCTACGGACATCGGCGCTTAAGCTCAGCTGTCAATCTTGGACTGATTTGTAGGTGCCGGGGTTTTATCTTCCTCAACGTTCTGGAGCAGGGAAAAAGGAAACCGACAGCAACTTAGTCCGAAACTTTTCCTTTTGCACGGAAGAAAGGTCCAGGTACGTGGCTGGATTCATGTGGATCCTATCCATCCGAAAATTTGTCACACCCAGAAGATCCCACGCACCTATGCCCGACGAACGCGGGGTTGACGTCGCTGCCGCGAGATCGGTCTAAAGGATGTGCTATTATCTCGTGAGTGCCTGTCTATATATATGTTATACGCATTTCTTTCTTTATGCCCTTTTCAAATTAAAAATAAAAAAGAAGAAGAGATTTTCTTTTTATTTTTTGGGCCAAAGAAAAGGATGATCAGGTTGACAAATGGCGTGTCTACACGTGGACTCTCAGAGGGAGTTGGGATAATCGAGAAAGAGAATACCTTTGAAAAGGCGGATGTTATGAAAAATAAATAAATAAATTTAGGACTTAGGAGAGACATTGCTAAGTAGGATTTCTGCTTTGAATTTGAAGCTGGACTTAATTTTTAGACATCAATCAAAGATTTTCACACATCTAAAACTTGGAATACCTTTGGGCATCATTTATTAAATGTGGAATTACTTATAATTTACAAGCTTTTGACGTCAGGAAAATTTATATTCCGTTTGATTAGCATAATGACAGGAGACTTACTGAGGAAAATTATGCCACTTGACAAATTCACATGACAAATCCTTTTGCACACCCTTTTAATCAAGTGGACCCATGTTAGGCAGCCCCACCACTAAAATCCTCAGAAACCCCACTGGGAAGCGAAACAGAGAGTACAAGATTTTGTCGGAGTGCTTGAATACTTCAACGTACATCCAATTCTTTGTACTTAATCCTTTTGGAAGATGGGGAGTTTCACTATTTCTCCATCCTAAGCCACCAATTGGTTTTCCGATTTCTGCTTTCCTTTTTCAGTACATATGTGCATGGGTGTTTGTTTGTTTGAAAAGCGTGAAAATTCTTTCTATAAATGGCTTATTGGTAAAGATGAAATTAGCAAAGGAATGTTAAATGACATCGTATGGAGATTTATTTCAAGAACACTAACTCAATTTAAAGAAAATGAGCAAATTAGATCTCTTAGGCTCCTCTCGAGGGTTGCGGAGGTCAAAAATCTGATATATCACTTTAATAAAATCAAATTTATGAAGCAATCTCAGCAAGTCTCCGATAGCTCTCGCCGTTTCTTGCGCAAAATGGACAAATGTGGACAAATCAGCATGCTTTCTCAATGCGTTGCTGGGGTACCCCTTTTCCGGTCGATGGAATCCCAGCTCAACTCGAAGCAAAGAATGGCAAATTAGTCAATGCGCTTGGTGGGTGCCTCGCCCGTCAAACGGCTAATCCTCTTTCCTTTTTCCATTCATATATATATATGTATGTTTGTTCCTATCTTTTTTTTCTTTCGCGTTTCCACACTTCATAAGTTTACATAGGGGCAGATCCAATGTACACACATGGAGAGAGAGAGAAGGGGGGGGGGGGGGGATGTGTGGTGACGGTAGAGACGATTTCGAAAAGCAGAGGGACTAGGATTAGTGGAGAAAGAGGGAGAGAAGTTCCCTTGATGGAGACCACATGACATATGGGGAGGCTATCCGAAATTTGAATAGATTTTGACCTATCTTTACCTTGTTTGCTTGGAGGAAGACATTAAAATTATTAGATCTGTATGTAAAAATTGATTTATCGAGCTTGCGTTTTGTTCATTAACATCATGATATATCACTTAATTGAATCAATTGTATAAAATAGTAGCTGCGAGTTTACAAAACATTCGCTTCAATTACGTTTTAGCTAAGTGAAGCTCATCCGAGAATCTCGGTCTGGTCTTGCAATCTATTGACTATCAAAATTGATCATAACCCATTTCTTAACCCATATTTAATAGATTGAATTATTATATGAGTTAGTTATATTCCATAAATGAGTTTAGATTATTATAACTCAGCATACCAAGGTGTTAAAAGGATTTGCAACTTACTAAGACCCAACCCACATTTATAACTCTTTCTTAACTATCTCTTACCGTCACTCGATTCTACTCTTGCTTGCTTCGCGATCTCACCTTAGTTTTGATAGCATGCCCTTTCGCTCCAATTAAGGATAAACTAGGAGTGCAGTGTAACCCCACCCCCTCTTACGAGAGGCATTGTTCTCATTTATATTTATATAGTAGAGGTGGACCCACCTCTGGGCATTCTCATGGAGCCAATGAGAGGAGAAAATATTAGTTGAGCTGGCCACACCAAGAGACGAGAGGAGAAGTGGGATTGACCCAAGGCTGATAAGAGATGTAAGAAGGATTGGAATTATATAGTTACTATATTATTCCGATCTTTGTGGAATTCTAAATAATTCCAATCCTGACGATGATGTGAGCCACAACCATCTTTTTGTTTTAAAAAAATAGCATTTCAAGAACTTAAGCGACATGCTCCAATGCTAAAACAATGATTATGACAATCTTACGAGCCCCTCTCTCCTCAAATTTGAAGATTTTAGCTCTCGCATAGAGTTACGATAATGTTCAAACGAAAGCTAGAGCGCAAGTTACGACACTGCAAAGAAGGCAAGTTTGGAATTTCCGGCCATGTTCAAGGTTACCTTTTTTATCTGCTCATGCAGTCCGCCTAACTCTCTGAATGGACAATGTGGCGGGGTGATTGGTGAGACAGTGTGCGCGTACCGAGCCCATGCCGTTGTCCCGTCAATAGGATTTTTTTTTTTTTTGGTACTTTTTGTTTGGTAGGATCTTTAATGGAATTGTCGATTAAAGCAACTCCCGGAGGAACGTTTCCTCCAACAGTGGGCACGTGACCTTCTTTGCTTTTTCCGTTTTGCTTGCTCTGAGTCATGGCCTGCGGCGGGAAAAAGCATAAAAACTATCCTAAATCAATTATATTTGTACCAATTTAATTTTAAATTTTTTATCATTATCAATTAAGGTTTCTATGGAATAAGCTCGACAACTTGAGTAGCAAATTTATGGCAAATATGCTATCCCACACACGGCTCTTCTGGCATTAATAGGGACTGCTTATTAGCCATTAAGTTCCTTTTCAAGTTTCAGACTTAGCCCATAGTAATCTCTAGAATATCAGAAATTCTGATACACAAGATCTCAAAAGAGCAAGTGCAGAGCATACTCCAGGATTTTTCTCAATCATAGTATTTGTTCAGAACCAACGTTTTGAACTAGAAGAGAATGAGAGTGTTTAGAAAATCATGTTGATAATAAAGTACACAGCACACTTCTTATTTCACTCTCCAGTTTTACAATGGAGACTCCTTGCTTATATATATTTTGATTCAGTGCTAATTTATTCCTTCCAGCTAATTTTAGTCGGATTTTATTTACGTTAACGTTGGTCGATTTATGTGGCATGAGCAATGTTGACATAGATAACTTTTAAATAATATTTTATATAACTTTTAAATAATGTTTTAATAAATTTTTAACTTTTATTTTTTATTTTATTTTTCTCCCTTTTTTCCCTCACCTTCCCTTCCTTCTTCTCCAGCCGAACTAGCTGGAAAAAAGAGAGGAAAGAAATAAAGAGAAAAAAAAAGGAAAAAGAAAATAAATATATATTAAAATATTAAAATTGTCCACGTTAGTAACAGCGTGCCACATAAGCCGACCGACGTCTGCGTTAGCAAAATCTAGTCAAAATTAGCTAGAAGAATTGAATTGACACAAAGTCAAAAAGTTTATAACTAAATTGACACCAATAAAAGGTTTATGACTAAATTTGCACTAATGCAATAGGTTTAGGACTTTTTTAACACTTTTCTCACCTGTGACCTATTCTTAATAAGGGCGGTCATATGAAATCCACATGGATTTTGACTTATCTCCAATTTGTTTGTGTGTTTAGAGGAAAGTACTAAACTTATCGAGATTGGTCTGTATAAAATCGATTCATCTAGCAATGCATTCCATTCATCAACATTATGGCATGCCACTTGATTAATTCAATTTTGTGTAGAAACAATTGCAGTAAGCATGTGAAGATGCTTAAAAGGGGAACTTAATAACGGTTTATTTAAAGGAAGGAGGTCAAAATACTACTGTCACTTGAACAAGAGATAATTAGAAAACTAATAAGATGTGGTGGAGTTGAGCATTAAGTAAGTCGTATCGATCAAGGAGGGAAACAAGAAGGAGGCATGCCATCCATCCAGTCAGCACTCCAGGTTCCAACAATTGGGCGAAACAAATCGAGCCTACAAAGACGCTGGCTTAAATTACTTTCTAGCTATAGGTGAATGAAGCTCATCTGGAAATCTTGGCCTAGTCAAGGGAATGAATCCTTTTTTTTTAATTTTTTTATAATTGGTCGAACAAGGGAAGGAGATTAAAATGCTAATTTTGGTTACTGGAGATATACAGCAATTTTGTTTGACGAAATGACGAACAGCCCACACGCCCTCCAATTAGAAGTGCACTGCACTGCAGTGAACCCCCTACCACCTCTCTTTTTTGGGCAAATGCCACCAAAAATTCTAAACTATTCCCTCTGTGATAATTTTACCTTGAATTTTTTTTTGTATCATCAAAAACCTCAAATTATGCAACTTGTGACAATTTTATCCTGAACTTTTTTTGTGCCATAAAAACCCTAAATTATGTCACTTGTGACAAATTTACCCCAAACTTTTTGACCGAGGGACATTTTTGTCCTTTTCTATTTTTTTTTTCTCTCAACAGAGGGAAGCCGGAGAGGCCGTCCTTGTCGGTGTCAGAGTCGGGCGAGGCTCCGACGGCCCTCACCTGACGTCGGCGAGGATTGCCCACACCTGGGCAAGCCTCGCTGGCGTCAGGTGAGGGTCGCTTAGGCGTGGGCGGCCAGATTCGGTGAGGGCGCTGGCGAGGGCGACTCTCGCTGGATCTAGCTTGGGTAGCCCTCACCCTCGCCAGATCCACCAGTGAGGGCCACCCGAGCCTCGCTGGCGTCAAGCGAGGGCCTCCCTTGAAAAAAAATAGAAAAGGACTAAAATGCCCTTCAGCAAAAAAAAATTCGGGTTAAATTTGTCCTAAGTAGCATATTTAGAGCTTTTGGTAGCACAAAAAAAAGTTCGGAGTAAAATTGTCACAAGTGATATAGTTCAAGGTAAAATTGTCATAAGTGGCATAATTTTGTATTTTTGGCCAAAAAAAAAAAGTTCAGGGTAAAATTATCACAGATGACATAATTTATAATTTTTGGTGATATTTTTTTTTTCGATTTCTACTTTCCTTTAAATATACAGTATGATGGGGGGACTGTATCTTTGACCCCAAGACGGTGCGGCCATTGAAAAAGGTTTTAAGGGCTCATTTGACCAATTCTAACTTCTTAATTTGAATATTTGAAATATTGGTTAAAGAAGAAAAATTCCTCATTGGCCATTTCCTTAGGTCCACTGAAAAAAGTTTTAAGGAAATGGAAAATCAAGCCCTCAAGGAACGTGCGGCCAATGAAAAAAGTTTTAAGGAAATGGAAAATCAAGCCCTCAAGGAACGTCGAAATCCCATTGGATTCCCCCGTCCGATGGCTTGATTTTCCACTCTCCTTAAAACCTTTTTCAGTGGCCGCACCCCTTTATATATACCTTAGGCTTTATAAGCACTTGCACATCAGGCAATTTTCTTCGCCCCGTTCTCTCTTCCTTTCCCTCTCCATCCGTCGCCCTCTCGTCTCCGTGATAGACAAACACTTGGTCTCGTTCCCCGGCTCAGCCTCCACGAAGGTAACACCCTTGCGTCGCTCGCATTCCTCCAATTTCTCGGACTTCGTAACTAGGCGAGTTACACTGGGTTACTTACCTTTAGTTGATGTTTCTACGATGATCCAGAGAAATGGCGTCCCACGTCGTCGGATATCCTCGCATGGGCCCCAGGAGGGAACTCAAGTTTGCCCTGGATTCGTTCTGGGATGGAAAGAGCAGTGCGGAGGAGTTGCTGAAAGTTGCGGCTGATCTCAGGTCATCCATCTGGTTGCAGATGGATGCTGCCGGGATCAAGTACGTTCCCAGCAACACCTTCTCACACTACGACCAGGTGCTTGACACCACCGCGATGCTCGGTGCTGTTCCTGCTAGGTATGGCTGGGAAGGTGGAGAGATCGGATTTGATATTTACTTCTTGATGGCCAGAGGAAACGCCTCCGTTCCTGCCATGGAAATGATAAAGTGGTTCAACACCAGCTAGTAAGTAACGGTGGTTCTCAGACAAGTACCGGTAAATCGTTTTGTTTTTGAAGTTTTAACTAACCCATCCATCTAATTTTGGATCCAGCTCTACGTTGTGCCTGAATTGGGTCCTGATGTCAACTTCTGTTATGCTTCTCGCAAGGCTGTCGACGAGTACAAGGAGGCAAAGGAGGTCCGCGCTTTGTCTTGTTGTTTCTTCATTCGTGCTGTCTGTTGAGATTTGAAGAAAAAAAGGGAAATGGGAGGGGGACGGCACTGTTACTCGTGGGAGAGTAACCGTAGCACATTTTTTGCCCCAAGGAAATCGGGTGCCTTGTTAACCCAAATCCCTGGGAAAATCATGAATCCCACTAGGAGGGTTTGCTAGTCCACCGAGTGGATTCCTTATATTAGTTAAAAAAAATCAGCCAAAATAAAAATAAGAGAATAAAAAAGAAACTTATTGACATCATCAGTGTTGGAAATTTTTTATATTAAGTGCAAAAAAGAATGATTTAAACATCTTTGTTTCAAGAGAAAATAAATGTAGAATTACTATTAGCAGCAGTAGCATCGATGCAAAACATTTTTCACACTTATAGTTTTTTCAATCAAGAACTTATTTGTTTTAGCAAGAAAATTGGAAAAAAAAATAGCAGCCCAAATTGAAAAACCTTGAATTAGTAGATCTAGTTCTTTCACCCCAAACCAAAGGTTACTGTTCCAACTAGATGATTTTGAGCGAGCTCATCAATTTACGGGAAAGGAAATTTAACGGTGGGTAATGGATTATTTGAAAAGTGATGATGAAATCCATGTATTTTTTTTTTCCCGGGAGGGCTTTTTGGTTAGAAGCAGGGAAAGCATTTTTTACCGCCGTCAAATAGAACTATAAAAAAATTTCCAAATTCAGTTTTGCAAAATCCTGTCATTCCTTAATATAATAACGATATCACGTGAATTTGCTTTTCAATATCGCATAGAGTCCGACCCGGTAAAAAAAATCGGGTGGGGTCGGTCAACCGGGTTGATGCTCAGCATTTAAGAAACGAATCCGACAGTCTCACTCTCACTCTCCTCCCTCCCTGCCCCGTCTCACTCCTTTGCCAGCCGACGCCGTCCCTCGCCTGCAACGTCGCCGGCGACCCAGCGACCCACCTCTTCCGAACTCCATGGAAACTGCCGACGGGCTCGGATCTGCCCGACCATCCCCTGACTCTCCCTGACTCTCCCCTCCGCCGACTCCCTGCCTCTACAACGGTCGTCGACGCTCCTGCAGACCAGCTAAGGCCGCTGCTTGCCTCGCTAGACCTCGATCAAAGCCAAGCCCAGCCCAGCCCTAGAACTTGATCGAGCTCTCCCCCCCACCCCCCGCCCCCGCGGCCCTCGTCGTCGTCGACAGCGACGAGAAATTCTCACTTTTTGTTGGTTGAAGTCAATTCTTTATTGCTTGTATATTTTTACCAGCTCACCCATTCTTGTTTTCCTTGTGCCTTGGCATGATCTTAGCATTATTTAAAGCTATCCGTTCTTGAATCTATTTGCTTAATTCCAGCTTAGAGTAGACACTGTTCCGGTCCTTCTTGGCCCGGTGTCCTATCTGCTGCTATCCAAGCCCGCAAAGGGTGTTAAAAAGAGCTTTTCTCTTCTGTCCCTTCTCGGAAAAATCCTTCCCATCTACAAGTACGAATTTTAAACTCTTCTCTTGCATTTTTCATTTGCTCGTGTTTGAATACTCTTCCTGACCAATGATAAACCGTTCAGGGAAGTCGTGTCCGAACTTAAGGCAGCTGGCGCTTCATGGATTCAGTTTGATGAGCCCACCCTTGTGTTGGATCTTGATTCTCACGAACTGCAAGCTTTCACTGAAGCATACTCGGAACTAGAGTCATGTCTTTCTGGCGTGAATGTTCTCGTCCAAACCTATTTTGCTGATGTTCCTGCTGAGGCATATAAAGTCCTTACTTCCTTGAAGGGCGTCTCTGGATTTGGATTTGATTTGGTCCATGGAACCAACACCCTTGATTTAATCAAGGGCGCGTTCCCCACAGGCAAGTATCTCTTTGCTGGAGTTGTTGATGGGAGGAACATCTGGGCCAATGATCTTGCTGGATCACTCGTTACCCTCCATGCTCTCGAGAGCATTGTGGGAATAGGTACTACTTTCTGCATATGTTATTTTCCAAGTAGTGTGTTTTTGAAGATCTGTTTGTTATGTATCTTTAAGTTGATATCTGAAATTTCTCATTTATCTGTAGACAAAGTTGTGGTCTCCACCTCTTGCTCTCTTTTGCACACTGCTGTTGACCTAGTCAACGAGACTGAGTTGGATGAGGAAATCAAGTCATGGCTCGCATTTGCTGCTCAGAAAGTCCTTGAAGTCATTGCCTTGGCGAAGGCATTGGCTGGGCAGAAGGATGAGGTACAGGTCTTTTTCTTAAGTATGATGCTGAAAAGCAGCATAATATGCCCATGGTGTCGTTGTTGCTACTTGGTAGTCCTAGCAGTGGTGGTAATCCATATTGTTAGCTTATTTTCTAGAATTAGTTGCTTCTACTCTATTCCGAATTGCCATCACTGAAACCAAAGCCATTAACTTGTGGTGGGTTTCTCTTTTATTACTGGCTTTACAGAGTGACATACCTATGGCAACACCTTACAGTCACTGGGATGCAAAGTTCTTAATTTAAACTAGGCCTGTTAACTAGCACCTTTAGAGCATATGTTAAACAAAATGTTAAATTTCCAAAGTATTGATTACTAATGTCGTGAGAGGATATTTCAATGCTTACTGCTGATGGCTCTGTTTTCAGGCATTCTTCTCAGCTAATGCTGATGCTCAGGCCTCAAGGAAGTCCTCTTCAAGAGTCAAAAACGAAGCTGTCCAAAAGGCTGTATGTTCCTCCTCTGCTTAGTTACTCTTGATTTTTTATGCATTCCAAATATACCAATTAAAATGATATTGCTGGTGTCTTGAACTCTTGATATTCTCATCTCTCTCAGGCTGAGGCTCTGAGGGGCTTTGATCATTGCCGTGCCACAGCTGTGAGTGCTAGACTTGATGCTCAGCAAAAGAAGCTTAATTTGCCAGTCATCCCAACAACCACCATTGGCTCCTTCCCTCAGACCATGGGACTCAGGAGAGTGCGCGGTGACTTCAAGGCCAAAAAGTGAGTAAATTAGATCTTCCTTTTCTAATTAAACAATGTTGAAGATGACATGGGCTGTCATTTTTTTTGTTATGATCCTCATTGGTCCTCTGACTGTATAGGATTCCTGAGGAAGAATATGTTCAGGCCATGAAGGAGGAAATTAACAAGAATGTCAAGCTTCAAGAGGAGCTTGACATAGATGTCTTGGTTCATGGGGAGCCTGAGGTAAGACAGTCTTTGAATCTGGTATCGTAACTAAGACATATTATGTTGGATAAATAGGTAGCATCTTATGAGCCATGTTTTCTTTCTTTAACATCATGATCTGGATGTATCCACTGTAGAGGAACGATATGGTTGAATACTTTGGGGAGCAGTTGTCAGGTTTTGCTTTCACCGTTAACGGGTGGGTGCAATCTTATGGATCTCATTGTGTGAAACCACCCATCATCTATGGTGATGTGAGCCGCCCCAAGCCAATAACTGTCTTCTGGTCCACCACGGCCCAGGGCATGACTGCTCGCCCGATGAAGGGAATGCTTACAGGCCCTGTCACCATTCTCAACCGGTCCTTTGTCTGAAATGACCAATCCAGGTACAGAAGAACATGAACTTCATGTGTACATGGAATTGATCAAAGAACATCATCTTTATTTCTCCTTTCAGGACTAGAATAATATATATTTATTTCACAGGTTCGAAACTTGCTATCAAGTTGCCTTGGCCATCAAGGATGAAGTCGAGGATCTTGAGAAGGCAGGGATTAATATTATTCAAATTAATGAGGCAGCTTTGAGAGAGGGTCTGCCACTGAGAAAGTCCGAACAATCTTTCTACTTGGATTGGGCTGTCCACTCATTTAGGATCACTAACTGTGGTGTCAAGGATACTACCCAGGTTGGTCCGTAGCTCCATTCCTTTTTCTTTCTTTTTTTAATCTTTTCCTTTTTTCTATGTGGGAAGATCTTTTTGCCATATGCATACTGATTTCACTTTGTGGCTGTTATTGATTGGCAGATCCACACTCACATGTACTCCCACTTCAACGACATCATCCACTCAATCATCAACATGGATGCCGATGTCGTCACAATCAAGAACTCCTCTGATGAGAAGCTCCTCTCAGTTCTCCTTGAGGGAGTCGAGTTTGGTACTGGGATTGGCCCTGGTGTCTATGGCATCCACTCTCTGATGATACCATCATCTGAAGAGATTGCTGACAGAACCACCAAGATGCTCGCAACAAACATATTGTGGTTTAACCCAGAGTTTGTGCTCAAGACTCGTAAACACACTGGGGTCAAGCTTGCGCTCAAGATCTTTATTGCTGCTGCTGAGCTCCTCCGCACTGAACTTGCCCGCGCTAAAAAAGAAAAGTATGAGTAACTTCCCTTGTCAATCGATCCATCCTCCACATGAGGGTATATTCCTGTCTTTGAATATGTTGTGTGTATATAAATTACCTCTCATGCATCAATGTCGTGCTTTCAACTTTTCTTTTTATGGGTACTGTCCCTATGAAAGAAACTTTCCTGCTGTTTTCATTGGAAGACACTTATGATGTCTGCTGCCGAATGCATTGGCTGCTAATGATATGGCGATCTTAATAATAGCTTGTCCGTGTATGAACATTTTGTCTATAAAATCTATCGGTTGCAGTTCCAAGTGCTGAGTTGGAATAAATATGAGCATTTGGGTAGTGCAAGACACTCAACTTGATGCGTTGCTGCGCAAAACTGTAATTTTTGAGTTGCCGAATCGTCTCCGTCGAGACTCGAAATAACGAATTAGCCACTGCAAAGGTTAAGGTTGTGCCGAGTTAAGCTTGCACTTGTGTCATGGACTAATGATATGTTGTATTTACGTCAAATTCAAAATAGCTGTTATATTCTTATGGTTTCTTTCCACCCAGTCAAAAGCAACAAGTGAAATAAGTCAAGCTAATGTTAGCATCTTTATAGTTTAATTTGCTTGACCTTCTCTTAAAACTTCTGCCAGGAACGAAAAAAATCTAATCTGCAGACAGGGTATATATTTTAATTCATTCATCTGAGTTGTACTTGCCTCTGAGTGTATCCTTGTTTCGATCACTCGGTTGATCCATAGGATTCATGCATAGCTGGTTATTATGAGCTAGCATTCCTGTAAAAACTTGGTCCGAATAGACAAATATACATTTAAGGTCTTACAAAATCTCACTATCCAAAACTTAATCAGCTTGACAGAAAAGAGTTAAGATCAAGAGGGAAAACAACATTTTTCCTATTCAAAGTTGTATAGTGATGCGTTCTCCGCATAGTTGCTCCAGAAACACAAGCCGATTGGCGTGGTCATTGTCCATGTACAATTCTACCCATGTTGATAGGCAAGACGTGGAACCTTAAGAGATGGAACATTTCTTGAAAAAGTTGTTAAGGTTTTTTTCTATCTTGAGTTGATGAGTAAAATTTAAATTTTACATAGTTTCTTACATTCATCGTAACATTCGAAAAATATCTATCACTTTATGAGCAGAGTTTATCTATTAGGCCCAAGAAATTCATTGATTTTGTCTTGAAGATAATAAGCTAACATATGAAACCTAGCCCCAAAAATAGGGATGTAAGTGGTTCAGTTCGGTTCGGTTTTATCGAACCAAACCGATAAGGAAATACAATGAATCGAACTGAAATCCAAACTAAATCTTCGGTTTTTCTTGACTTTTTTTAGCAATTTTGATTTAGCATGAGAGAGACGGATATTTCCATACGGTTTTTCCTTTCCCCACTTCTTGCCCGATAATGTTCTGAGCAGAAATTTCAAAACACAAAGTTGAAACCAATTCACAGCCAATTAAATTGTCTGCTCATGAGAAATTTATACCATTTGCTCGAATAACAAATCCTTCATAAACTAATCATCAATCCACCGTAACATACCCAGTCTTCCTACAAATTAAAACAAGAAAGCCCAAGATTTTTGAAGCGGTTTTCAGATGAAAAGTGAGAATTTTTAGGACGATGATCCACCCTGACTCCTCTACCCACATAAAATTCCATTGAGAGATAAAAAAGCGAGAAACCCAATTCACGACAGCATCACACCATCGCGGGTAACCGAAAAGAGACGCGGAGAACACGAGAAAGACGAGAAATTTTACGTCGAGGTACTCCTTGGCGTCGGAGGGTTGAGCGAGGTCGCAGTAGGAGACGAGGCCCGTGATCACGTCCTCGTCCAAGTCTAGACCCAACTCCGCTCGCTTGCAGAGATCCAGCAGCGCCTTCTCCAGAACAGGTGAAATCTGGGAATTGAGGCATTCTCCTCGAGGCAGCAAGCGATTGCCCCGTTGGCGGACCCGCACTCTGCCGAGCTTGGGTCCAGGGCAAGCTCCCGCCTCTCCATCATCTCGCGACAGTACGCGAGAACCCCCTGGATTTCGGCCTCGAGGGAGGCGATCCGGTCGCGCGGCTCGTCGGCGCCGAGGCTCTTGAACAAGGAATGAGAAGAAGAGGAATTCCCTCTTTTGCGCTTCAGAGCCCCCCGCGAGCGTGAGGCCGACGTCGGCCCTCTCCCGCCGCTGGCGTCCGCCATTTTTCGCCGGAGATGCACACAGAGAGAGAGAGAGAGAGAGAGAGAGAGGAGACGGAGGAGGAGAGGGCGGTTGCCACCGGCGAGAATCGTAGCGTTTCGGGAGAAGCCGATCTGCGGCGGAGAGGAACGCCGATGGAATTCACTCCTCCTTCATTGGACCATCGAAAGCGAAGAAGAAAAGCGAAAAAGATGGTGTCATTTCCGATTTTTGTTTCGCATTTTAGAAGCCGGTTCAATTCGGTTAGTTGATATGATTCGGTTAACCGAATTGGATAGATTCTGAATTGGGAGATATAATTTGATTTTTTCAGTTAACCGAACCAAAACATAACCGAATTGAAAACGCACGAAATTTTGATTCGGTTCGATTTGATTACTAACACCCCTACCCAAAAAAGGAAAACAAGAAAAACAAGCTAATACATAAATCAAAATAAAGGATGCATTTTTATTTTTGTTGTTGTTGGAAGAATCCTCATTTCATTTCACTTCAAGTAGGTAAGGTAGAAGAACAACCCAAACGGACTTTAGAGCAAAGAACATCCAACAACGATTGAGGGGGGCTTGAGATCCGGCTCAAAGGGAGGGATTGCCGAAGTTGGACTTTAACGACCCAATCCGCAGTTTTATTTTGGTCTCTGTAACAATGGGTTGAGCTTAAAAGAGGCAAGCCTTTCTTAATAAGTACAGATATTTCCCACGGTACTTGCCTTGTAAGGATACATTGTTAAATAGGTCAAATTGAATATGACCCGTTTTATAATCTTGTTTGGAACCCCAGCTCAAGCTTGACGTGCCTATTCAATATTTTCATTCACTAGAACTCATATGACCCTCTTAATTAAAGGGACACTAGCGTCGAAGGTCCTTGAACTTTTTCTTGTTATTCAATGGGATATTTCCAATTTTTTATCCAATTTGGTTCCTAGACTATGAAAAAATCAACTCAATCTAGTCCTTCCATCAAGTGTTGCACCACATCACTTGTAATTTTGATGTTCTTAAAATATGTACTGTAGTTTAGCCTTTTCGAGATGGATGTGAAGCATAGCAATGGCTGATGGGCCGGCCCAAGCAGGTAGGGCCCAACACAGTTGGGGCCCATGCTGGGCCAGACTTGTTAGGGACATAGGGATCTTGAGAGAGAGAGAGAGAGAGAGAGAGAGAGAGAGAGAGAGAGAGAGAGAGAGAGAGAGAGATCGGTACTCTAATATTAGCATCGTGACTGAAGAAATAGATGTCCACTAATAAATCCAGTAATACTTCGCCTGTCCCTACTGAAGAAGATGGTGCGACCAAAGAAAGGGCCATGACAAATGCTCTTGTAGCCATACTAATAATAATAATAATAATAATAATAATAATAATAATAATAAAAGAACCAATTGCATTGCCAAAACGTTGATCAAGCACAATTTATCTTACCAAAGGTTACATACTCCGCCTAAGCATGATTCCGTTATTGTCCTAGGAATTTGGACTTTTCAATGCTTCTGTTGATCAACTGGGACTTTGGGTTGCTAGAGGTGAAATTACTATTGCAAAAGTAGTTATTTCTTCAAACGGAGGTGCTGGGATTCTCGGTGCTAGTATGTATGGTCCATTCTGGATGTCATTCCATTGATTATTTAATGGATCCTATGAAGATTTTCATCCTCCATTGCCGATAGGTGTAGTTAAATCCATCAAACATTAGTGGTCTAGGGGAATGGACCGTCTTCAATGAAGAATACTCCTATGATGTGAGCCATAATGATCTTTTTGCTCTTGAAAAATAGCACTTCAAAAACTTGTGCGTTATGCTCCGATACCAATTGAAATAGCTAAAACAATAATTATGACAACCCTATGATCTCCCCTCTTCTCAGATTTCAAGAATTTAGCCCTTGCATAGAGTTACACTCTGAAAATAGAACATTGCCCAAGCGAAAGCGAGAGCGGTAAGTTAGGAATTTCTAGCCATCCTCAAAGTTACCTTTTTGATCTGTTCATGTAGGCCTTTAATCTGCACGATTTTGAGGAATACTCTGAAGACAAAGCAGGGTTTTTCCCCCATCAATAGAGCCCTTTGGTTCTGCAGTGCGGTCTGCCTCGCTCTCTGACTTTGCCTGTCCTCGTTAAGACGGCCGAACTTCCGGTTCTGCTCTAGGGCTCCTTTGTGGGTCGGGAATTTCCAGAGCCCGTGGATTATTCCCTAGGCTTTTTCTGTCGTCTACGATGACTGGTCTGTTTAATGGCGAATGGACAGCGTGGTGGGAATCGGGATGGTTTTCAAAGCGGCACCCACTTTTTCCCACGGTGATGGAATGCCAGATGAATCAATTTGTTGTTTTCTTCCCTTTTTTATTTGGTCGGATCTTTAATAGGATTGTCGATTGAGCAATTCATGGAGAGGAACGGTTCCACGGGCCGCCGCCACGTCATCTTCTTTACTTTTCCCAAATCACAGCGACGGTGATCCAAGGACAGTAAGAACCTATTTAGTTACGTATTAAATAGTATTTAATTTTATTATTTTTTTTGGTAAGGAAAAAAAATCAAGCCAAAATAATTTTTTTCTGTTTTCTTTTCCTTTTCTGTTCTCTTCTTCTTTTTCACTAGAGCATTGCCCCATAGTTGGGTGAGGCTCGACAAGGCTTGATCTTGCCAAGAGCCAACAATGCTCCAGCAAGGTCACCGGCCATGGCTAAGGTAGGCTACCGACTAAAGGAAGAAGAAGAAAAAATGAAAAAAGAGAAAAATATAATAAAATTATTAAAAAATTAAAATAAATTCCAAGTCACAAAAGAATTTGAGGGTCTTACCAAACACATTACTATTCTAATAATAGATATTTTGGACAATTATCAAATACCTTCAAATACTCAGAAACTTGTATAGGGAACATAATTAGAATAAACTATTTCTAAGCAAAAATTATTCTTGGGAACAGAATATTTACCAAACGTACCCTAAATACTGCAACTGATTCGAGACACAAACAAACTTTCCTTATTGCTTGCTTCGAGTCATGCCATGCTAGCACGTATTCTTAATTAGGGCGGCCATATGAAATCTGCATAGATTTTGACCTATCTCCGATTTGTTTATGTGTTTATAGGCAAGTACCAAACTTGTCGACATTGGTTTGTATAAAATTGACTCATTGAGCAATACATTTTGTCCCATCAACACTATGGTATATCAACTGATTAAATCAATTATGTAGAAATAATCGCAACAAGCATGCGAAGACGCTTGCTTAAATTACTTCTTAACCAAGTGAAGTGGAACAATGAACTTAGCTCACATATCATCTTCGATCCATCACTCATGATCAAAAGGGGAACTCATTGATAGTTTATTTGAAGGGAGGTGTTGAAAAAGAAACAATTAGAAAACGGATTTGATGGAGGGGAGTTGAGTGCTACGTAAGTCACATAGACCAAGGAGGCGTTCCTTAAAAAAGGAAAAAGAAAAAAGAAGAAAAAGGCATGCCATCCATCCAGTCAGCACTCCACATACCTATAGGTGAACGAAACTCTATCTGGAAATCTTCGCCCGGTCGCAGGGAGGAGATTCAAATGCTATTGTTTTGTCGTTACATGAGATTTCAGCGCTTCCGTTTGATGAAATGACGAACAGCCCATACGCCCTCCAATCAGGAGGGCAATGCAGTGAATACCCCGCCATTGGAACCCTCAGTATCCCCGCGCCACCGCCCTCTTTTTCGATTTCTACTTTTCCTAATAATAGTTGATGGGGGCGGAACTTGTCGGAGATATGATCGGGTATTAGGAGCTTGATAGGCATATAATATTAGGAGCTTTAGAGCGCACTCTCCCATCGGCTTGGTGCGTTTAGAATTTTTAGTCCAAAAAATGATCAACTAAGACTTTTGTTTAGACTAAGGAAATTGCACCGTGAGAAACAATACGATTCACACGTATAAGAGTACCATTTGGTCTCATGCATCATTTAGAGAGAGTCGCTTCAAAAAACGTTGTGAGAGTGATAACTGTGCAGATGTGAAAACCTTTACTAGGGCACAGGAGAGTGAATTTCACAGAATATTAGTAAGCAGGTAAGATAAAGAGCTTTACCTAATCTCTGATTCTATGTTATAAATTTACCAAACTCAACATCATACCTCAGCTTAAAATCACAAAAACTAAATATTATGAGCAAACGTTGAGATTGGGATTCCATAGAGATCTTTTCTTTTCGATATATAGGTACACGTGTAGGCACCGCATTCTATTTTTTTCTTTTCTTGATATATATCTGGTTTGCTAAATTGAAGACCAGAAGGATCTATCATATTTTTTATTAGTATCGTCACGTCACGTGCGAACGTGGGATAGTTGGGCCCTAATCAAGTGAACTAGACAATTTGGCATGGTATGGGGAACGGGTCATGTGACTTCCCCCGAGAATCTAGAAATTTTCTCTCAAAACCTTTTTTCTATTTTTCTGTCAAACCTTTAGTTGATTTTATTCGATGATCCGGAGAATTGGGGTCCCATTCCTCCATTTTTTTGGTCCAAAAAATGATCAACTTTAAAAATATGTTAAACAATATTATAGCATTAAATTTAGATTAAGGAAATTAGATTTCAAAAAATAATTTGATTCACATGGAATCTCATGGACGATGATTCTTCACATATGTAAACACAATTTAGTCTTATGCATTATTTAAAGAATGTTGCTTCAAAAAAAAAAAAGCCTTATGAGAGTGGTAACCATGCAGATGTAGAAACCTTTATTAGGGTATGGAAAAATGAATTTTACAGTGAGATAAAGAGATTTACCCAGTTTCTGATACTATATAGTAAATTTACCAAACCTAACCTCGAACATTAGCTCAAGCCCCCACAACCTTTCTGGTTAAGATTGGGATTTCAAAGGGAGAGGACCAAGTCATCAAGAAAGGGTGGTCGGGAGGGGAAGGAGGCTTATAGAAGGTCGGTCATATTATGAAACCAACCTCATGGAGAGAGAGAGGTTCCCTTTTTATCAAGTCATTCCATTACTATATGCATCGCCGTGTGACTAGAGAGACTATTTAAAATTGCATACATCTCGACTCATGTCTAACTTGTTTGTCCCAAGGAACATACTAAACTTATTAAAGACTGATTTGTTAAAAATTGATTTTACTAACTAATACGTTTTTTTTTTTCTCATGAACATCATATTATAACACCTACCAAATGAACTGCACTAAACAATCTCAGCAAATCTACGAAAATCTCACTTAAAGTACGTTTTTAGCTAAGTTAAAACCCTATATATGAATCTTGGCCCCGTCTCAGGATCTACTCAATAATTGTCACACCCCTAATCAAAATTTCAAAGCCAATGGCATCCAATTATACTTTGTAGTAGGTTTTGTGGTCGTATCTTCCTTTTCATTTTTTGACAATTCATGTCGAAGTACCACGTCAACCCGCCATAGCATTAAATACCGAAATGAACGCATTCCGAAAGGGAAAAAAAAATGAAACAAACGATTCATTCTAATCGTGGTAATGGTCGCTAGTTCTTTTTTGTTTTTGTTTTTTATGGACATCTAAAATTGAGCAAAGCATTTCAAATTAGGATTGGCAAAGGAACATACAATAGGAAAGTCACACGTCTACTTTGTTTCCTGTCCTAACTTGGTTACTCTTCTTTGATCAAGCGATACAACAGAAATTATAATTACAACCGAATCACTCAAACACTTTCAGTGTTTTTGAAGCCCTAATTACATCTAATAACTCACATAATATTTGGTCATACAATCCCTCACGAAAATATCTCTATATCTCACAAAGGAATTAAACAAATCAACTCACGAGACTTATTGGCTAACACCAATTAAGCTAGATGCCATTCTTGAAAGATTCTCCGATAACTTGCTCAAGAATTCTAACAACATGAACGAGTTCCAACTCCGAACAATCACGGCTCACTTGCAATACACATGCAAGCTAACGGCACTTTATACCAACCCCTTGAATATATTTATATATCAATCCCCTTTAGAGAAGTCCAATACGCAAGTGAGTTAATGGTGGAATTCGTTGTTGCTCTTACCATGAATTTAAAATTACGTAAATTTGATGTCCGATCTATTTTTTGTTTTTCTATTTCATCGTTCGATTGCTTACTTTCACAATACGTAGTTAGCATAACTCCCTGGATTGCCCTCGCAAAAATGGACGAACTGCCGGTTCCACCCTAGGCTCCTTCGTGAGGTTCCAGGGCCTGAGGATTATTCTCTAGGCTTTTTCTGCCGTCTGCCAAACGACCCTGGCCTTTTCCCAGGTGAATGGGACAAAGTGGTGGAATTAGTATGATTTTCATTGCGCTGTTCGACTTATTTTACATTATCATGTCACTCACTGCCGGGGTTATAGAGACCGCGATATGATTCGAGACGCGGATGAAGTTTCCTTTTTGCCCGAGATCATGCCCTATAACATGTTCTTAATTGGAGCGGGTCTCTTAAATTCGAATGGATTTCGATTTGTCTCTAATTTGTTTGTTTGGAGGAAAACACTATACTCATTGAGATGGCTTTGTAAAAATTGATCCATTGAGCAACACGTTTCGTTCATCAACATAACAATATGCCACTTAATTAAATCAATTGTGTAAAACAATTGTAGAAAGCATAGGAAGATGCTCGCCTAAATTACTTCTTGGCCAAGTGAAGCTCATCTGGAAAGCTTAGCCCACTTTCGGATCTATCGACCAAATCAACTCCACTTGCATATAAGAGCCAACCAGGTCACACCATATGGCAAGGGCATCGTCGTCACTATACGATATTAAAGGGGAAATCAAATGGCAGTTTATTTTAAGGCATGAGATCAAAATACAGCTGTTATTTTGAAAATTTGGAAAAGAAACGATTAAAAATGCGATCGGATGGAGATAAGCGTTATGCATATCGCATCAGTCAAGGAGGCTTTAAAGAAAGGCACGACATCCATCCATTTAGCCACTCTAGATACCGACTTGCTTTTCGATCTCTTCCCTTTGCCCCACCAAAAGCGCCGGACACGTCGGTACCAAATGCCTTTTGGTCTATTTTTTTCTTTTCACAATATAGATGGGCTCAAATCAAACAAATCCTAGAGACTACAGTTCGTCTAGCTTCGGGTTCATTCTCCACGAAAATAGGACCCTCGTGTCGGTCTCATTCCTCCATATTCAGACTAGGTTACATATTAATTGGAATTGCTATCACAAATCTGAAATGGATTTTGAATTGACACTAAGTTAAAAGGTTTAGAATGAAATTGACACCAATAAATTATGATTAAATTGATATTAACATAATAGGCTTATGACTTTTTTTGACTCTTTTCCTACCTACAACCAATTCTTAATAAGGGCGGCTATATGAAATCTGTGTGAATTTTAATTTATCTCGGATTTGTTTGTGTGTTTAGAGGAAAGTACTAAACGAGATTGGTTTGTATAAAATCAATTCATCAAGCAATGCATTCTGTTCATCGACATTATGGTATGCCCTTGATTAATTCAATTTTGTGTAGAAACAATCGCAGCAAGCATGTGAAGATAGTCGCCTAAATTGCTTCTTAGCTAGGTGAAGCCCATTATAACTCTACTTATATATCATCTCCGATTCATTGTTGTCATTACAAGAGATTAAAAGGGGAATTCAATGACCGTTTATTTAAAGGAAGGAGGTCAAAATATTACTGTCAATTGAACAAGAAATAATTAGAAAACTAATTGGATGTAGTAGAGTTGAGCATTATGTAAATCGTATTGATTGAGGGGGTTTCAAAAAAAAAAGGGGGGAAGAAGAAGAAAAAGGCATGCCATCCATCCAATCAGCACTCCAAATACCAACAATTGGGTGAAACAACTCGAGGCTACGAAGACGCTGGCTTAAATTACTTTCTAGCTATTGGTGAATGAAGCTCATCCGGAAATCTTGGCCTAGTCAAGGGAAGGAGTTTTTTTTTGGGGGTCGAATAAGGGAAGGAGATTAAAATGCTAATTTTTGTTACTCGAGATATACAGCAATTTTGTTTGACGAAATGACAAACAGCCCACACGCCCTCCAATCAGGAGTGCAATTTATAGCAGCAAACCCTCCCCCCACTGCCTTTTTTTTTTAATTCTACTTTTTTTTCAGTATATATTATGATAAGACAATAGGAGGTCTCTAGAAAGCTCATTTTATGAAATTTCGGAGAGACAGCTATTCAAAATCTCAGTTAAAAACTAGATTTATTATCTCATGTTTACTTTTCACAGAAAAAAAAAAATATCAATTGAAATGGAGGATTTTTATATCCAAACAGTGTAAAGGATTGGGGTGGGATCATTGACCATCGGAGGTCTCCACCCCAAGTCTATTCCAATTAACTTTTTCCACCCCACCCCAACTCTCCCATTTAACTTTTTTCCAATTTTCAAAATACCTTCGGCTCTATAAATAATTTTGTAAATCAGGCCATTTTCTTCGCCCCGTTCTCTCTCTTCCTTTCCCTCTCTATCCCTCGCTCTCCCGTCTCCATAAGGAACTGGTGGGGCACCCCCTTTTCCGACTAATAGAATCCCAGTTCAATCAGCAAAGAATGGCAATTGATAATCTTTCTGATTAACGTGAGGATCGAAGAAGTTAATTTCTTTTAATATGGGAAAATTATCCAAAATAGTACATAAATTTATTGCACTTCAACCAATTCAATTTTAAACATTTTAATGTTGCCAATTAATACAAAAATATTTTCACATTTTGCTAATTGAATTCATCCGGTCAATTATAGTCAGAAATAGCTACTATGGACACTAATGGTGTCATGTGGGACGGCTGGCGTTGATGTGGATACTTTTTTAAATTGAGATTTTTATTATTTTCTTTCTATGAGGGCTTTGTAACCCTTAATAGGTTTGGTCATTTGTGGAGTCCTGACTATTTTCTTGTACTTCTTTATTTAATTTCTAAAAAGAGTGTCTTTTGGTATCTTCGGTCAACTTTTGGACTAAAGCTAATTATAATTGTTTGTATTTAGTAACTTCAACTGGAAATTAAAAAGAGAATCCACTTTTGGAAGGGCGGATGTTAAGGGGAAAAAAATCAAATTTAGGGCAAAATCAAATTGAGGGCTTAGGAGAGATGGTGTCAATTGCAATCATACCTGCAATCTGCACAATTAGAGTGTACATACTCAAAAGGACAAAGCCGGGTTTTCCCGTTAATAGAGCCTTTTGCTTCTGGGGTCTGTGTGACTCTGAATTGCACTCACAATAATGGCAAAACTGCCGGATCTTCTCTTAGGTTCCTGTCTAGGGCTCCGGAGCTTGAAAATATGACATATCACTTCAATAAATCAAATTTACAAAGCAATCTTCAGCAAGTCTCCGATGACTCTCGCCGTTTCTTGCGCAAAATGGACAACGTGGTCAAATCAGCATGCTTTTTCAATGTACTGGTGGTGCACCCCCTTTTACAGCTAATAGAATCCCAGTTCAATTAGCAAAGAATGCCAAATTAGTCAAGGCGTTGGGTGGGTGCCTCGCCCGTCAAACGCCTAATCCTCCTTCCTTTTCCAAATATTATTATTATTATTATATTTTTTTTCCTATCTTTTTTTCGCCTTTCCTCTCCAATGTGTACACACACATGGAGAGAGAAGGGGGGAAAAAAGAGAGAAGAGAGAAGGGGGGAGGGCGGCAATGGGGATGTGTGGGGACGGTAGAGACCGATTTTGAGAAGCAGAAGGACTAGGGTTAGTGGAGAAAGAGGGAGAGAAGTTTCCTTCTGATGGCGACACACATGACACATGGGGAGGCTATCCGAAATTTGATTACATTTTAACCTACCTTTACCTTGTTTGTTAGGAGGAAAACATTAAAATTATTAAGATTTGTATGTAAAAATTAATTTATCGAGCTATGTGTTTTGTTCATTAACATTACGATATATCACTTAATTGAATCAATGGTGTGAAATAGTCATTGCGAGTTTATAAAAAGGTTCACTTCAATTACGTTTTAGCTAAGTGAAGCTCATCCGGAAATCTTGGTCTAGTCTCGAGATCTATTGACTATCAAACTTGGTCATAATCCATTTCTTAATCTATATTTAATGCGTTAAGTTATTATATGAGTTAGTTATATTCAATAAATGGGTTTAGATTAGTAAAACTCACGATACTATAGGTGTTAAATGAGTTCGCAACTTACTAAGACCCAATCTACGTTTATGGCTCTCTCTTTACTATCTCTCATCATCACTCGATTCCACTCTCGCTTGCTCTATGATCTCACCTCAATTTTGATAGCACACCCTTCCCATTCTAATCAGGGATAAATTGAGAGTGCAATGTAACCCCATTGCCTCCTTTCTATTTAACATACATACATACATACATACATACATACATACATACATACATACATATACTTGCAAAGCCGACAACTGGGACTGACAATAGACGAGAGGTATTGTTCTCATTTATATTTATATAGCACGGGTGGGACCCACATTCGAGTACGCTGATGGAGCCGATGAGAGAAGAAAATATTAGATAGACCAGCCATGCCAAAAAGACGATAGGAGTAGTGAATTGACGTGGGGTTGACAAAAGATGTAAGAATGATTGGAATTATATAGTTATTAGATAGTTTCTAGATAATTTCGATCTCACTGGAATTCTAAATAATTCCAATCCAGTGATGATAATGCGAGTCATAACCATCTTTTTGTTCTCGAAAAATAGCACTTCAAGAACTTGAGCAACATGCTTCGATGCTAAAACAACGATAAAGACATCCTTATGATCTCCTCTCTCCCTAAATTTCAAGAT
>CM026420.1:14873088-14906590 GCA_014858505.1 Corymbia citriodora subsp. variegata | reverse complement strand
CCTGTTGACTAGCAGCTTTAGGGTGTTTGTTAAGCATAATGTTCAATTTCCAAAGTATGGATTACTAATGTCGTGAGAGAATATTTCAATGCTTACTACCGATGGCTCTGCTTTCAGGCATTCTTCTCAGCTAATGCCGCTGCTCATGCCTCAAGAAAGTCCTGTCGAAGAGTCACAAACCATTCTGTCCAAAAGGCTGTATGTTTCTCTGCTTAGTTACTCTTCATCTTTTATGCATTCAAAGGCGACCAATTAAATGAAATTACTGTTGTCTTGAAATCTTGATATTCTCATCTCTCTCAGGCTGCTGCTTTGAGTGGCTTTGATCATCGCCGTGCCACTCCTGGGAGGGCTAGAATTGATGCTCAGCAAAAGAAGCTTAATTTGCCAGTTCTCCCAACAACCACCATTGGCTCCTTCCCTCAGACCATGGAACTCAGAAGAGTGCGCCGTGACTACAAGGCCAAAAAGTGAGTAAACTAGATCTTTTCTAATTAAGCGACATTGAAGATGGCATGGGCTGTTATCGTTTTCGTTATGGTCCTCATTGGTCCTCTGACTGTAGGATTTCCAAGGAAGAATACGTTAAGGCCATCAAGGAGGAAATTAACAAAAATGTCAAGCTTCAAGAAGAGCTTGACATAGATGTCTTCGTTCATGGGGAGCCTGAGGTAAGACAGTTTTTGAATCTGGTTTTGTAATTAAGACAGATTATGTCGGATAAATGGGTAGCATCTTATGATTTATGTTTTCTTTGTTTAACATCTCGATCTGTATGTATCCAATGTAGAGGAATGATATAATTGAATACTTCGGGGAGCAGTTGTCGGGCTTTGCTTTCACCATGAATGGGTGGGTGCAATATTATGGATCTCATTGTGTGAAACCACCCATCATCTATGGTGATGTGAGCCGCCCCAAGCCAATGACTGTCTTTTGGTCCACCATGGCTCAGAGCATGATTGCACGCCCGATGAAGGGAATGCTTACAGGTCCCGTCACCATTCTCAACTGGTCCTTTGTTCGAAATGATCGACCCAGGTATGAAAGAACGTGAACTTCATGTGTACATGGGATTGATGAGAGAACATAAATTTTTCTTCTCCTTTGGGACTAGAATAAGATTTATCTATTTCACAGGTCCGAAACTTGCTATCAAATTGCCTTGGCTATCAAAGACGAAGTCGAGGATCTTGAGAAGGCAGGGATTACTGTTATTCAGATTGATGAGGTAGCTTTGAGAGAGGGTCTGCCACTGAGGAAGTCTGAGCAATCTTTCTACTTGGATTGGGCAGTCCACTCATTCAGAATCACTAACTGTGGTGTCCAGGATACTACCCAGGTCCCTTCATAGCTCCATTCCTTTTGATCCTTCTTTTCCATGTGGGTTGTTCCATTTTCTACTTATACTGCTTCCACTCGGTGGATCTTATGGCAGATCCACACTCACGTGTGCTACTCCCACTTCAATGACATCATCCGCTCAATCATTGACATGGATGCTGATGTCGTCACAACCGAGAACACTAGCTCTGATGGCAAGCTCCTCCTAGTTTCCTGCGAGGGAGTCGAGTATGTTGGTGGGATTGGCCCCTCTCCAAGAATTACACCAACTGAAGAGATTGTGGACAGAATCACGAAGACCTTTGATTGGCTCGAACCAAAAGGAGTGTGGGTCATCCCCGACTGTTTTCTCAAGACCCGTAAAATCACTGAGGTCAAGCCGGCGCTTAAGAACATGGTTACTGCCACCAAGCACGTCCGCGCCCAACTTGCCTTTTGTAAGGAAGCGGTTTACAGAAATGGGGAGTAAACTTTTCCCCCATAAATCTATTTTTCGTATACATGAGAGCGCATTCCTGTCTTCTTTTGTAAATACAATAATCGAGCTTCTTTATGGATTGTTAGGAGTCATCCCGTCTGGGGTATTTTATATTTGTCCTTGCACTCTCTTTCTCCCTTAGAACTGGTTTCGTGTGCTTTTTTTTTTTTTAGGTTGGGATGTTGGCATTTAATATGATAGAAAATGAAAAAAAAAATTTACATCTTGTTCATCAACATCGTTGTTTAAGCTTCTTTTTTGTGGGTTCTGTTGCTTGGAAAGAAAACTTTCCTGTTGTTTATTTTGGAGATACCTCTTGTATCTGCTGCCAAACGCATTAGCTGCTTATGATATGGCGAGCTTAAAACTAGCTTTGTCCATGAATGAACGATTCATCTATAAAATATATTGGTTGGTTGCAGCACTGAGTGCTGAGTTTGAATGAGTATTGAGTTCGGATGGCACAAGATACTGGACTCAATGTGACACATTGCAAAACTATGTCTTTGAGTTTCTGTATCAACTCTGTTGAGGTCTGAAAGAACTAATTAGCCATTGTGAAGGTTGTGTTGAGTTAAGCTTGTACTCATGTCATGGACTCATGATATGTTACATAATGTTTAGTTTGAAATAGCTATCATGTTCTTATGGTTATTGTTTTTTCTTTTTTATTAACACTTGGTCGAAAATGATATTCGAAATAGGTCTACTTGACCTCCTCTTAAGACATCTGCCAGGAGTAAATTTTTTTATTCATTCGTCCAAGTTTACGTACTAGCATTTTCCCTAAATCTTCTTCTGAAGCAATTTTCTGAGTTTTTCAAGATCCCGCTGATTTGAAACTTAATCAGCTTGACAGAAGAGAGAAAAGAAAAGATAAAAAAGTTAGACTAGCAAAAGAAGTTAAAATCGGGATGGAAAACAACCATCTCCTGATCTTAAGTTGAACGGTGATGCGTCCTCCAAACAATCTCTAATTGGTTGAGATCAAGAGATCTAACCCAATTTCTGATACTATATTGTGAATTTACCAAACCTGACACTGGACATTAGCTCAAGCCCACAAAAACTAGATATTATGAGCAAGTGTGGATTTGTTTTGAGGACCAAACTTATGCTTTTGAGCGCAAACCCTAGCCTCCACAACCTTTCTTGTTGAGATTGGTATTGCAAAGGGTGAGGACCGAGTGGTCAAGAAATGGATAGAAAGGGTGGGTCAAGGAGGAAAAGGAAGCTTATAGGAGGTTGGTCATAATATGAAACCAATCCATTATTATATATATCGCTATGTGGTCAAAGAAATTATGTAAAATTGAATATATTCGACTCATTTTTAATTTGTTTGTTCGAAGGAAGATACAAATGATTTGTAAAATTCAATTTGCTAACTAATAAGTTTTTTTTTTCCATTCTTTTTTTGGGTCGAAAATTTTTATTTCATTAACATTACTATCTCGGCATATCTGCGGAGATCGCTTTTAAGTGAAGCTCCGCTGTCAATCCTGGACTGATTTGTAGGTCTCGGGGCTTTTAGCTTCCTCATCGTTCTCCCATAAGAGGCAAAAAGCACACCGACAGGATCTCAGTTTGAAAATCCCAATTCCTCCTCCAAGCAACCCACATCATAAATGGAGCTTTTCTACTGCCAAATATAAAAAATAAAAAAGGAGCTTTCCTTTTTTGCCCGAATGATGTGCTTGTCCCGGGTTTCCTTAATTGCCTGTAGTCTTTCCTCGTGTCAATCGACATCATCTCTTTTGCCCGAATGATGTGCGATTAAAAAATCTCTTTTGCCCGAATATATACATTTCTTTCTTTGTGCCCTTTTTCAAATTAAAAATCAAAAGGACGAAGACATTTTTTTTTTTTAAATTTTGGGCTAAAGAAAAGGAAGGAGAGGTTGACAAATGGCGTGCCCACACGAGGACTCTCCGAGGAGGTAGGGATCTTCGGGTGATCGAACTGGAAATTAGAAAGAGAATATGCTTTTGAAAGGGCGGATGTCGAGGGAAGAAAAAATTTAAAGACTTAGGAGAGATATTGCTGAGCAGGATTTCTATTTTTGAATTTGAAACCAAACTTGTTTTTTTTGGACATTAATCAAAGATTTCCACAGATCTAAGACTTATAATACCTTAGTGCATCAATTATTATACATGTAATTACTTGTAATTTGTAAACTTTGACGGCTAGAGAAATCTATATTCTGTTTTGATTGGTGTCATGATGGGAGGCTTCGTGGGACCTCACTGAAGGAAATTGTGCGACTTGACTAACTAACGTGACAAATCCTCTTGCACGCCCTTTAATTAGGTGGACCATGCCGTGTAGCCCCACTAAAACCATCGGCTAAGCGTCTATTGAAGTGTGAAATGAATTCCTCGAAGTGCTTGAATATTTCAACACACGTCCAATTCATTCGTACTTAAATTCTTTTGGAAGATGGGGAGTTTTAAAGTTTCTCCAACTAGCCACCAATTGGTTTCTCAAATTCTTCTTCTCTTCAATACATGTGTGTATGGATGAATGTCTGTTTGGAAATCGTGGAAATTTTTTCAATAAATACCAATTCTTTGATGTGGCTCATCGGTAAGATGAAATCAGCAAATTAAATGTTAAACGATACCGTGTGGAGAGTTATTTAAAGAACCCTAATCCAATTTAAATAGATTGGGCAAAATTCAATTTCCTTCTTGAAGAACCCTATCGGAACCCCAGTTCTTTAAATCGGGCAGAATCATCTCATCGAATTCGCATTGGGGAACAAAAGTAGGTGAACCAACTCACGGAGTTATCCACACAAAAGCGAAAACGAGGGTCAATTCCTCTTTCCTCGGACCGATAATTTACCCCAAATTGTTTCGTGGGTGGGGAGTGTTCACGTGCGTAGGAGGACCCTGGTACTGTGGAAGAGGATGAATATGGTGGAGAAAATATCTGGTCAAGAAGAGCAAAAGGAAAAAAAAAGGAAGAAGAGCGAGAAGGGAAAGTAGCGCGGAGAGAAAAGATAGGGATTTCAATTCAAAGCTGATCCACCCCCCATTGCTTTTGGGCGCAAAAGAGGCCAAGAATGATCTCTCCGATTTCTTTCTTTTGTGTATCTTTGTAGTGGGAAGGGTGAACGCGGGGACAGACCATGTGACTCCCTCGGAATCTTGAAATTTCTCTCGAAGACTCTAGAGAAGGAGACGTGGAGGGGGGCGATCTATGCGATATTTTCTCCCTTTGCTTTTTAATTTTTCCGTCAAAACCTTTATTCGATGTTTGCTCGATCACGCAGAGAGTTGACGTCCCATTCCTCCATTTTTTTTTTAGTCCAAAAAATGATCAACTTTAAAAATATGTTACATAATATTATAGCCTTAAATTTAAATTAAGGAAATTTATCAACGTTTTCAACTAAGTGAAAAGCCTATTTATGAATCTTAGCCCTTTCTCGGGATCTAGTCAATAATAATCGCAGCTCTACTCAAATTTCAAAGTCGGCAACGTTCGATTATATTTTTGTAGTAAGTCTCACGGTAGTATTTTCCTTTTCATTTCCCGATAATTCATGTCGGAAAAGGGGAAAAAGAACTACACAGATGATTCATTCCAGTGATGGTGATGTTCGCCAGTTCTTTTCTTTTTTCTCGGTCTTTACCTTTTCGTTTGCACCGGTTTTTCTTGTACCTTTTTATAAAGCTCCGCCATATATTGCTAGCCCTAAAGAAGACCCTTGGATGTACGGGGGTTGCGTGCTTCTGGCATCTATCTCGGTCTTTCAACACGGTGGATTCCATTTGTGAAAGGTCCGTGCTTTGTCAAGCTCTTTTGAGAATGGCTTCGTGCTGGAGATTCTGTTTAGCTGTCATCTTCTCCAATCCCGTCATATCAAGGTGCCTTGCGAAAGTTGAGTTCCTACTATTGCGATAATTTCTTAGCGGTGATTTCCTTTGATTACTCATCTGAGATACCCAGCGCACGGGCTTTCACGTTCTCAGCCTGGGGAGACAAATAAGCCACAAACCCACCAATTTCCACCAAACACACCCTAATAATAGGTGTTTGGAGGGATTGAGCTTTTCAGACAGAGATCCTTTAAGGTGTGTTTCCTTAAGCAGAGTGGGGTCAAATTTTGTGAGTCTCATTCATTCAATCCAATAATTGTGGAATTACTCGTAAATAATATGCTCGGATTCTCGCCCGGTACGTACGGTCCATTCTCGATGGTATTCCACGGGTAGTTTGTGCAGAGATTTTCATCCTATATTTTCAGTAGATATAGTTATACGCACCTAACATTTGTGCTCTAGAATTGGGTTGTCTTCATTTAAGAATGCTCCCACAACATAAGCCATAATGATTTTCTCGCTGCACTTCAAAAACTTGATTAGCCAAAATCAGCTAAAATGATCAAATTGGCAATTCATTGAAAAGTTTAGGATGAAATTAGCACAAGTAAAATATTTTGGACTAAGTTGGTAAGTTGTCAAAACATTTAGGGTTAAATTAGAAAAATTGAAAGGTTTTTTTATGAGTGCATCGCCCATAAAACAACTAATTCTATTTCCTTTTCCAATTATTATTATTATTATTATTATTATTATTATTATTTCCTATCTTTTTTTCGCCTTTCCACACTTCACAATTTTACATAGGGGCAGATCGATCGTGTACACATCCACATGGAGAGAGAGAGAGAGAGAGAGAGGGCAACGGGGATGCGTGGTGACGGTAGAGACCGATTTCGAGAAGCGGAGGGACTAGGGTTAGCGGAAAAAGAGGGAGAGAAGTTCCCTTCTGATAGAGACACGTGACATATGGGTAGGCTATCCGAAATGTGAATAGATTTTGACCTATCTTTACCTTGTTTGTTTGGAGGAAGACATTAAAATTATTTAGATTTGTATGTAAAAATTGATCTGTCATTATAATATATCACTTGATTGAATCAATTTTGTGAAATAGTCATAACAAGTTTACAAAAATATTCGCTTCAATTACATTTTAGCTAAGTGAAGCTCATATGAGAATCTCGGTGATCATAGCCCATATCTTAACCAATATTTAATGGGTTGAATTATTAATGAGTTAGTTATATTCAATAAATAGGTTTAGATTAGTAAAACTTAGGATACTATAGATGTTAAATGGGTTTGTAACTTACTAAAACCCAACCTGTCTTTTATGGCTCTCTTTTTACTATCTCTCACCATCACTCAATTCCACCCTCATTTGCTTTGCAATCTCACCTCAATTTTGATGGTACACCCTTATGCTCCAACCAGATATATATATAAAACTAGGGCTGATAGGAGACGATAGGTATTGTTCTCATTTATATTTATGTGGCGAAGGTGGGACCCACATCCAGGTATTCTCAAGTAGGGGCGATTGGGTTCAGGGTGGGTAGGGTTCATACCTAGACCCTATACCCGACTCTGTTATAACCGGTTCCTCTTTTTTGGATCATGTACCCTACCATGTTTTGGTCTAGAACCTTGTTTTAGACCCGATCCTATTTTTTCAGTTTGGGAATAGGGTCAACCCTGTTTTCATTGAAACTTGTTTTGCAACCATTTAATATCCTATACAGCTTCGAATTTTACATTAATTAGCGAAAAAACAACAACATAATTCTCCTAACATTATAAGACAAATAAAAAATCCTAAGAATACATAAACATTAGCAACAAATATGGATCTAATATTAGTCTCATTCCCACAAATATTTCTAATATGACCTAATGTGCTTACTTATGTGTATGCAAGGACATCTTCCTTGAGTTGGACTGAGAATGCTTTAATTAGTACTACAATAGTTAGTAGCATTTGTCTAGCAACTATAGTAATAGTTGAAAGTGGGACCGTTAAAAAAGAAAAACAATGCATGAGGATAATTCTTTTTAACAATTCTTTCAAAACAATTATCTCTTAACTTGATTCAGAGAGAATCTTTCTTTTTTAAACATTTATTCAAAGACAAAGAGACTCAAAAGTATTATACAGAGAGACGATTTTTTTTTAACAAGGTAAAAACCGGTTCCAAAACTGGTTCGGTTCTGGATAGGTCTTTGCTTGGGCCCTGTTCCCGGACCGGTTTCAACTGATTCTCAAAAACTGGAACCGGAACCGATTCCCGACCCTATTTTTCGAGTGGTCCGCTTTGGGTTCCGGACCAGTGATAATCCATAGCTGACAGTGTTAAAGATGATGCTGAAGAGTAGCACAGTATGCGCACACTGTCATTGTTGCTACTAGGTAGGTTTAAAAGTGGTGATAGTCCATATTTTTAGCTTATTCTAGAATTAGTTGCTTCTACTCTATTCCGAATAGTCATCGGCAGAAACCAATGCAGTTACCTTGTGGTGGGTGTCTTTAATTAGTGGCTTTACAGAGCTACATGCCTATGGCAACAACTGGGTAAATACAGTCATTAGGATGCAAAGTTCTTTACTAAACCTAGGCCTGTTAACTAGCACCTTTAGGGTGTTTGTCAAGCATAATGTGCAATTTCCAAAGTATTGATTACTAATGTCGTGAGAGGGTATTTCGATGCTTACTGCCGATGACTCTGTTCTCAGGCATTTTTCTCAGCTAATGCTGCTGCTCAGGCCTCAAGACAGTCTTCCAAGAGTCAAAAACGAAGCTGTCCAAAAGGCTGTGTGTTCCTCTGCTTAGTTGCCCTTCATCTTTTATGCATTCCAAAAATACCAATGAAAACGATATTATTATTACTGGTGTCTTGAACTCATGATATTCTCGTCTCTCTCAGGCTGCTGCTTTGAGGGGCTATGATCATCACCGTGCAACAACCGTGAGTGCTAGACTTGATGCTCAGCAAAAGAAGCTTAATTTGCCAGTCATCCCAACAGCCACCATTGGCTCCTTCCCTAAAAGCGAGGAACTCAGAAGAGTGCAGTGTGAGTACAAGGACAAAAAGTGAGTAAACTAGATCTTTCTTTTCTAAGTAAACGTTGATAGATACGACACGGGGCTGTTGTCCTTTATGTTATACGGTCATCTGACTGCACTTCATTATAGCATGTCTTGGGAAGAATATGTTAAGGCCATCAAGCTGGAAATTAAGAAAGTTTTCAAGCTTCAAGAGGAGCTTGACATAGATGTCTTGGTTCATAGGGAGTCTGAGGTAAGACAGTCTTTTAATCTGGTATTGTAGTTAAGACAGATCTGTCGGATAGATGGATAGCATCTTATGAGCTATGTTTTCTTTCTTTAACACTGTAGAGGAACGATATGGTTGAATACTTTGGGGAGCAGTTGTCAGGTTTTGCTTTCACCATTAACGGGTGGGTGCAATCTTATGGATCTCGTTGTTTGAAACCACCCATCATCTATGGTGATGCGAGCCGCCCCAAGCCAATGACTGTCTTCTAGTCCACCATGGCCCAAAGTATGACTGCACGCCCTATGAACTGAATGCTTATAGGCTCTGTCACCATTCTTAACTGGTCCTTTGTCCGAAATGACCAACCCAGGTACAGAAGAACATGAACTTCATCTACAAATGAAATTGATTAAGGGTGCGCATGACAACACTTCTGTTCCCAGGAACAGTTTCTGCTCAAAAATGATTATTTTTTATTTTGTTCCCGAGAACAATTTTTAAGCATTTGAAAGCGTTTGGTAATTGTCCAAAATTTTTATTTCCGGAATAGAAATGCGTTTGGTAAAACCTTAGAATTTCTAATCCAAAATATTTTCTTTTAATTTTTTAATGATTTAAATACATTTTTCTTATCTTTTGTCTTTTTTCTTATTCTTTTTTTATTTTTCCCTCCCCTATTGTGGCCGGTCACCGCTATTGGCGGTGGCCGGTGACCGGTTGGACGAGGTCCGACGAGCTCGCCGAAGCCTCACTAGGCCAAGGTGATGTCTGGTGAGCCTCACCAAGCCCAGCGAGCCTTGCCGGGCCCTCGGCGAGGGTTGACCTCACCCAAGCGGCGCGAGGTCGGCCTCGCCCTGGCCTGGTGAGGCCGAGCTTCGCTGGTGGCTGGGGGAGGCAACCTCGCCCAGATCGGGCGAGGAGAGCATCCTCACCCAGCCATCGGTGAGCTCACCGGTGGCCAGGCGAGCCTCCAACGAGCTCGCCGGACCTCGCCTAGCCACTCGCCGACACAGACGACGGTGGCTGGTGGACGGCGATGGGGCGATAGTAGGCTAAGGGAGGAAGAAGAAAAGGAAAGAGAAAGATAAAAGGAAAAAAAAGAAGGGAAAAAGAACTGATTCTTGAAGTTGTTCCCAGGAGCGAGAATCAATTTTTTTTTTTTTATTCTGGATTCTACTCTAAATCTATTGCCCGGAACAAATTTGTTTCCAATGACAAAAAATTTACCAAACGCATTTATGTTACAAATCCGCTCATGGGAACAAAAGAACAGAATCAGTTGTTCCTGGAACAGAATCAAAGTTTACCATGCAAGCCCTAAAGAACATAATCTTTATTTCTCCTTTCAGGACTAGAATTATAAATATTTATTTCACAGACTCAAAACTTGCTATCAAATTGCCTTGGCCATCAAGGGCGAAGTTGAGGAACTTGAGAAGGCAGGGATTAATGTTATCGAAATTGACGAGGCAGCTTTGAGAGAGGGTCTGCCACCGAGAAAGTCTGAACAATCTTTCTACTTGGATTGGGCTGTCCACTCTTTTAGAATCACTAACTGTGGTGTCAAGGATACTACCCAGGTTCCTTCATAGCTCCCTTCCTTTTTTTATGTGGGAAGATCCATTTTTTATGTATACTGATTTCACTTGGTGGCTGTTATTGATTTGCAGATCCACACTCACATGTGCTACTCCCACATTCACGACATCATCCCCTCAATCTTCGACATGGATGCCGACGTCATCACAGTCGAAAACTCTCACTTTGATGAGAAGCTCCTCTCAGTTTTCCACGAGGGAGTCAATTATGGTGCTGGGATTGTCCCCGGTGTCTATGACATCCACTCTCTCATAATAGCATCAGCTGAAGAGATTGCTGACAGAACCGTCAAGATGCTCGCAACAAACACATTGTGGTTTAACCCTGACTTTGTACTCGAGACTTGCAAACACATTGGGGTCAAGCGTGCGCTCAAGATCATGGTTGCCGCTGCCCATCTCCTCCGCACCAAACTTGCCCATGCTAAAAGGGAAAAGTACGAGTAACTTCCCTGTATTCCTGTCTAGTAAAATTATTATCGCCTCTTGTGCATCAGCATTTGCTTCGGACTTCTGTTTTTATGGTATTGTCCCTTGGAAAGAAGCTTTCCTGCTGTCTCATGTGAAAAGACCTGTGATATCTGCTGCCTAATGCATTAACTGCTAAAGATATGGCAAGCTTAAAACTAGCTTGTCCGTTGATGAACACTTAATGTGTGAGATTGGGTAGCACAATATACTCAACTTGATGTGCTGCAGTGCCAAACTCTAAATTTCGAGTGCTGTATCAGCTCTGTTGAGACTCGAGATAACAAATTAGCTATTGCAAAGGTTGTGCTGAGTTAAGCTTGTACTCTTGTGATGGACTAATGATATGCTATTCACGTTTAATTGAAAATAGCTGTCATATTCTTATGGTTGCTTGCTTCTTTCCACTCAGTCGATAGCATGAAGTGAATTAAGTCAAGCTAATGTTAGTCTCTTTGATATTCGATCCGCTTGACCTCCTCGAAAGACATCTGCAAGGAAGGAACAAAAGAAAATCCGTATCCGGACGATTCAATTCTCATTCATTCATCCGCAGCTCAGCTTGCCTATTGAGGATATCTTGTTTGGACCATTTGGCTATGACTAATCCAAAGTGATCAACGCATAGAGGGCAATTACAAACTAGCATTCCTCGTAAAAACTTCATCCAAATGCACAATTATACATTCAGAGTCTTACAAAATCTCACTGTTGAAAATTTAATTAGTCTGACAGAAAAAAGTTGAAATCGGGATGGAGAAAAATGTTTTTCCTATTCTAAGTTGAATGGTGATGGGTCCTCTGAACAATTTCGCCCGAAAAACAAGCCCACAGTTTCTTGAAAAATTTGGGGATAAGTATACCGAAAATACTATAATTTATCACGAAAATATAAGCGGGTCTTAAAATTTATAAAAAGTGCAATCAAATTGTAAAATTTGTCAAATTGGTACAATCAAAGTCTTTCCGTTAATTCCGTCTAACTAGACTAAAAGAAAATATTGACATGACTTTATTTATTTATATATTTATTTATTATTTTCTCTCTTTAACGTGGTAACGTGTTGCTAAAATATAAAGCACAAGGCCAAAAATGTTGTTGTTTAGCCAAAAAAAAAGATATACAGTGGGACTTTTGTATTTGCTGCTTTGCTTTTAGTCCAATGACACGGTGAACGTGCAATTTATGGATAAGACGACAATCCCGCAACATTCGAATGGTTCAAGTTTAACGTGGTGCTTTAAATTAAGGGTTTATTTGTTTGAAAGAAAATTATTTTCCAACATTGAAGTGTTTGAATGACAGAAAATGAATTGTCCTACCAAAAACGTTTTCCATAGATTGAAACTAATAAGTTTAGATTTTATGTTACGGATTTTGAACTTTTTATTATTTATTTTATTTTACAAGTTCATCTTTTATAGATTGTTGCTATTGACAAATGAGAAATTTTCATTTTTGTTATTATATGCGTTTTAAGTAAAAATGAAAAAAAGAAGAAGAGAATATGTTAGATTAAGGAACTGATTTTAAAACTTATGATAGGGTAGAATCTAGGTTCCAAAATATACATGATAGATTCTAGATTCCAAAAAATGATGAATGCGTTTCAATTAATAGGTTTCGAATTCCAAAAAATGAGAAAACTATGAGAAATTTGGAATCACTCCTTGCTACTAAACTATATGAAGATGTTCATTATTGTCCTTTCATTAATTAAAGTTAACAAAATTGTGGATCGTCAAAGTAAGATATTTATAATGGACATGTTAATGCCCTACTTTTTTTTTCTAAACTAGTAAAAAAAAAAAATGGACATGATGACTTGTCTTTTTTAAATATCGAACTCAGTATATGATGATTCATGTTATCAAATAAGGTCCGACTTGTCATCTAAGTATATCGAAGGACTACATTAAATATTTGCCGATAATTTAGAGATCATATTGAATAAATTTAAGATTGAAATATAATATTACACATCGGGCAAAGGTTCGGGAATCATTCATGCCATTCTCTCCAAAAATCAAGAAGGATTCTCTTGGTCCCAACTTTCTTCCTATAGCATTGTCACATGACCTATGATCTTGAGGATTGTGAGGGCATATAATCTAGGGCAAATACCACCAAAAGCCTTAAATTATGTCCCATGTGATAATTTTACACTGAACTTTTTTTGTGACACCAAAAATCCTAAACTATGCTACTTGTGACAATTTTACCCTGAATTATATCACTTGTAATAATTTTACTTCGAACTTTTTTTGTGTTACCAAAAACCCTAAATTATACCATTCAAAACAAATTTATTCCAATTTTTTTTGGCCGAAGGGCATTTTCGTCCTTTTTCTTTTTTTCTTTTTTTTTTCCTTCTCCTCCCTATCCTTTGCCATGGCTAATAGAGAGAAGTCAACGATGGCTGCCCTCATCGGCGTCGAAGTCAGGTGAGGCTTGGGCAGCCCTTGCTCGATCTGGCAAGGGTCAAGCAGGTGAGGGCCGCTTGAGCTCGATGCTGGCGGGGGTTGCCCTCGCCGAATTTGGCTTGGGTGGCCCTCGCCCGAGCCTCGCTAGCAAGGGTCGCCCTTGCCAAGGCGGGCTAGGACAACCCTCGCCCGACTTCGATATCGGCGAGGGCGACCATCGTCAGATGGAAAAGGACGAAAATGCCCCTTAGTCAAAAAGTTTGGGGTAAATTTGTCCTAAGTGATATAATTTGGGGTTTTTGATAGCACAAAAAAGTTAATGGCATAGTTTGGGATATTTGGTGACATAAAAAAAAAAAAGATAATATTATCACAATGAGCATAATTTATAATTTTTTGTGGTATTTGTCCATTAATCTATGAACAAGGCATGGTTTGGTCAAATTGCCAAGGCCACCAACGCCTATGTTGTGGTCGCCTCTCATTGGCTAGCACAATGGAAGATGCCTTTCGGTTGCCCTTATTGACCATCTCCCCAAGTCAATAATAAGGCCAAAAGAATTTATAAACAATAATAATAGCAATTGCCTCTCATTGGCTTGCTGAAGGAGTACAATTAAAGTGGGCCCCCCTCATTATTTGTCCTCGATGTCTCCTCTTGCGATTGCAATCCAGCGCATAAATATGGATTCGGGTGTGGGCCCCACTTCCTTCTTCGCCGACCGCATGCCATTAATTGGGAGGGCAAATTAGCGAATTACGGGAACAACGTGCACGAATTCTCTCCGTCGGAAATATACTCCATAAAGAAAGGATTACATGATAATATAAGTTCTGTGCATAAAATAAGTTTTAATGATTGCAGTGGTTGTGCAATACAGTTGGATGAGAAAGTATTAGCATCGTGGACTCTTGCGGCCCAGTCGATTGCATGGTTTTGGTTCCTAGCAGTATATTGCAGCCCAACTTGTCGCATTTTTTGTTAAGAACACACGGCAGTCTTCTATTATCTGCTGCACGGCCCATGGAGCGACGGCCCAGCCCAAGATGAATTGAACGGCAGGCAAGCTATCAGAGAGGAGTTGGATGTGCAGTTCAGTTCGGGGCTTTCCTCCTAGCTGGCTTCTGTTACTTGTACTTGTTTCCTTTGACTGCAGAAACTGGATTGCTTCATGGATGGCTAGGGTTTCACCAATTAGTGCTGAAGGGGCAAAAAATTTCTTTGCGAATCCATCGAGCAGAACCCCAGCTCCATCCCATCACACGCCTGCGATCGGTCCCTCCATTTTCGAACTGCTCCACGCACGGTCGACGTTTATCTTGCTGGAGGGTTCTGCAGATCGGGTTTCGTCCGTCTGAGCATGGTTCAGTCTCCATGAAGCTTGACCTCGCCACCAACTCCAGCCCCATACCTTCTTTTTTTTCATTTCTCCTTTTCTCTTTTCCTTAAATATTTAATTACTCTTCTATCATTTCGTCTTGGAAGAATCTTAAAGCGATGCTATGAAGAAAAAAGGCAGCACCTTTATCAAGGGGTAAGGACACCACATTAAGTAATGACATGTATGAGTACAATCAATGGAATCTAGATAAGACGAAAAAGGGAAAAAGAAAGGGCGGGTGCAATAGTTGGGAAGGAACTTGTGCCTTCCCATGATCCTAGTATCATATCATATTTATTAAATTTGGTTGCTAGAGGTTGGAATGTTCTCGTCGAAGTGATTGTGTTTCCAGACGGAGTCGTTGGGATTCTCGGCACTGGTCTATATTGTCCATTCTCGAAGACTTTCCATAAATTGCAATCCACGCATATATTGAACGAAGATTTTCATCCTATATTTTCAGTGAATATAGTTATATTCATGGAACACTTGTGGTCTAGAAATGGATTTTCTTCACTAAAAGATGCTCCATTGATATGAGTCATACTGATCTTTTTGCTCTTGAAATATAGCACTTCAAAAACTTGAGCAAAGTGCTCCGATACCAATAAAAATGGCTAGAACAACAACTAAGAAGCAGCGATTGGTTGTTTTAAGAACATTAAAACTCATGAGTGAGAGATGTGAGAATGTGCTTGCGTAGAAGGAGAATAATTATGCAAATGTAGTAACTTCTATTAGACATATAAGAAAAGAATGAAAGAGATGCAAGATATCAAAAGACAAATTCGTAGTAGTTTAGCCTTCCAGTCGGCAAAATTTTACTCTCTCAACTCTAACAGCCATGAGCAAGACTCGAATCCATTAAATAATTGCCAAGATTTTATAGTTTGTAGATGGTTCTCCCACTACAAGAAGCTCAGAAGATGATTCTATAAGCACAAGCACCTGTTACAACCCCACAATCGAAGGCTAGAGTGTACGTTGAGACGTAGTGACTAGTGAGAATGCAAGTTTGGAATTTCCGGCCATCTTTGAAGGTTCCTTTTGATCCTGTAATCATACTTGCAATCTACACAATTAGAGTATACTCCAAAGAGAAAGCAGGGTGTTTTCCATTAATAGAGCCTCTTGCTTCTGTAGTCCGTGGTACTCTCTGAATTGCCCTCACAAAAATGGCAAAACTGCCGGATCTTCTGCTGGTTCCTTTCTGGGGTTCAGAAACTTGGCCAAAAATATTTGTGGGTGGCAAAAAGTGTGCTTCGTGTGTGTGAGAGGAGGGTGGGGGTGGTGGTGCTAAGGTTTCAAGTATGTCTAGATTTACATTTGGAATGATGATATAAATTGTTCATGAACTTTGGCTCAATATATAATGCGGTTCCAACATATTTAATTTGTTTAATAAAAGTCCCCGAACGTTAATCCAATATATAATGTAGTTATTGAACTTTTGGTACATTATCACTTTAGTCTACCAACTATTGAATGAGAATATTGAAGGGGCACGGATCCCAAGAGTGCCAAAAGTTGGCACGGAGGGACACTTAAGTGCCAAAAATTACAAACGGTACATTTAAATGCCAAAATCGGAGCAAAAGGGATCACTTAAGTGTCAAATCCGACCAAATTGCCACGTGTCCATTTTCCGGTGACTTCATTTGTTGTCGGAGCATTTTTTTCAAAATAAAAAATTCCACGTGGCAATTTTAATAAAAAAAATTGTCCACGTCAGATTTAAAAAAAAATTAAAATCGATTTTATTACAAAAAAAAAAAGAGGGGAAATCGGCGAGGTTGTGCGCCCTCGCCGATTTCCCCTCCCCTTTTTTTTTTAATTAATCAATTTTAAAATATTTTATTTTTAAATTATTTAATATTATTTAATTAATAATTTTAAAAATTCCCGTCAACGCAAAAACGACGTCGTTTTGCGCTGATTTTTCGTCATTTCAATTTCCGGCAAGCCACGTAGGCAAAAAAATTAATAAAAAAATGCTACGTAGGATTTCCGGTAAGGTTCCGGCGACCTGGCACTTAAGTGATCCATTTTTTTTTTAAAGTGGCATTTAAGTGTACCGTTTGTAAGTTTTGGCACTTAAGTGTCCCTCCATACCAACTTTTGTCACTCCCGCTATACTTTCTCCCAATATTGAATATTTCCATAAAATCCAGAAGTTAATTGAATATGTATCAAAAGTTCCAGAATTACATTGAATAAATTAAATGTTCATGGATTACATTGCACAATTAAGCTAAATATTATGAATAATTTGTGTCATTATCTCTTTATACTTTAATGCATGGTGTTTGGTACTCAGACTTTTGGTGGGCCAAGGTAAAAAATAAAGATTTCGAGATTAAATATATATGTGTGTATATGTATGTATATAATTTTTTAAGTGTAAATATCGAATGATTGAGTGTGAGAATGCTGAAAAAGCAAGTCCAACAGGAATATTCGCTTGTAGAAAAAGAATACGTATTCTGAAGAACGAACCTAGAGAAGACCCTCTGTCGTCTACGATGACCTGCCTGCGCGATGTCTTCCTTACTTTTCCAAATATTATTACATACATAATATTTCCCACCTTTTTTTGCCCTTTCCACACTTTAATACTTTATTATTTTACAGATATCAGCGCTTTCCTTTATGCGCGGAGCTAGAGAGAGGCGGGGGGACGGTGATGCGGTGACGGTGAGGCCGCGACATGATCGTTGATTTCATGAAGCAGACGGACTAAGGTTGAGTGGAGAAAGAGACAAGAGTAGTTTCCCTTTTTAATGGATCAGCTGTCTGAAATTTGAATGGATTTTGACTTATCTCTACCTTATTTATTTGGAGGAAAATACTAAACTTATTGAGATTGGTCTGGAAAAATTTATTTATTGAGCAATACATTTTGTTCATTAATATTACAATACATCATTTAATAAAATCAATTGGCGGAACGACCGCAATAAGTCTACAAAAACGCTTGCCTAAATTACATTATAGCAGTTGACCCCAAAAAAAAAAAAATTACATCTTCGCTATAAGTGAAAGCTCATTTGGTAATCTTGGCCCGCTCACCCCAAGGAGATCAAAATGCTATTTTTGTTACCTAAATTATCCAGCCATTTGTTTGACGAAATGAGGAACAAGCCCTTCAATCAGGGAGTCAATGCAGTGTCACCCCACACCACCGTACCATCAGAATCCCCAGCCAGCCACCACCATCCATGGATCGTACAAAGATTTTCATCATCCATTTCCGGGAGGTATAGTTAAATCCATCGAACATTCGTGATCTAGAGAAATGGACTGTCCTCACCGAAGGATGCTCCTATGGTGTGAGTCATAATGATCTTTTTGCTCTTGCAATGGAGCACTTCAAGAACTTGAGCGACATACTCCAATACCAATTAAAATGGCCAAAACAACGATTATGACAACTCTAGGATCCCCTCTCTTTCCATATTTCAAGAATTTAGCCCTCACATAGAGTTATAAACTGAAGACAGAACATTGCGCAAGCGAAAGCTAGAGTGCAAGTTTGGAATTGCTGGCCATCTTTAAAGTTACCTTTTGATCTGTTCATGTAGGCCTTTAATCTGCACAAATTTTGAGGAATACTCTGAAGGCAAAGCGGGGGTTCCCCCCCACCAATCAAAGGAAGCCTTTTGGTTCTGTAGTCTGCATTGCTTTCTGGATTACTCTCTAGGGTTTTTCTGTCGTCTCCTAGGACGGGCCTTTTCCATGGCGAAGGGACAATGAGGCAAGGTCAATTCCAAAAAAAAATCCCAAATTTTAGGTTTAGTTCTAAATATATCTCGAACTTTTTTTTATCTCAAGAAAAATCTCAAACTTTAGTTTCAGAACTTTTTTTTTATCTCGGAAAAAACCATAAACTTTAATTTTAGTCCCAAATCTACTCCGAATTTTATTTTGTCTAAAAAAAAGAGTCAATATCATGAAAAATCCTAAATTGGTACACATATAACAAATTTATCCAAAATTAATTTTTTGACCACCAAAAAAAATTACCATCTATTAGTTTCCGTTAAATTTACTGTCGAATTGCTAAATTAAATAACACATCTCAATTGACGAGTATACTAATTTGGGGTTTTACCCTTCATTTGTACTAAAAAAATCACCAATTTTGTATCTATTCTCAAATATACCATATGGTCCAGTCCCAACTTAACATGGCATTTCCACATAGATAATAAATACACATAAGCAAGATGTCATAGAAAATTATTTTCAAAATAAAACCATTTTAGGACATAAAAAATTAGGAATTACTAATATGGCTTTTGGACAGAGGTTAATGACGGAAAATTTAGGATTAGAGTAAAATTTGATAATTTTCTTTTTGACAAAAAAAATTGAGATAAATTTGGGAATGGACTAAGACTTTAGGGTTTTTTTTTTAAACAAAAGAAAAGTTTGGGGCAAATTTGGAACTAAACCTAAAGTTTGGGATTTTTTTCGAGACAAAGAAAAGTTTGGGGCAGATTTGAAACTGAATTTAAAGTTTAGAGTTTTTTTTGGAATTGACCCCGTGGGAACCGGCATGATTATCAATGCGGTACCACTTCTTCTACGGTCAGACAAGTCAAAATGTTGGTGGGTAATAGGGTTTATCTTTTTTTCTGTTTTATTCGGTCGGACCTTTATTGGGATTGCCGATGAAGCGATTCATCGGGGAACGTTTCCTCCAACAGCGGGCACGTGACCTTCTTTACTTATCTAAATCACTAGCTGCTGGGGCGTGACAAGTCCCGCGACGTGATTCGAGATTTCCGTCTTGCTCCGAGTCATGCCCTCTTACGACGTACGCTTAATTGGGGTGGTCATCTGAAATCCGTGTCGATTTGGACCTATTTCTGATTTGTTTATATGTTTAGAGGGAAGTAAAAATACTCATCGAGATTGGTCTGTAAAAATTGATTCATCGAGCAATATGATCCGTTCATCGACATTATGATACGCCACTTGATCAAATCGATTGTGGAGAAATAATCGCAGCAAGCATGCCAAGACGCTTGCCTAAATTACTTCTTAGCCAAGGTAGCCCATCTAACGGAACAATTAACTCTATTCACATATCATCTCCGATTCATCATTGTCATTACACGAGATTAAAAGGGGAATTCAGGGACAGTTTATTTACAGGAAGAAGGTCAAAAAACTACTGCCAGTTGAAAAAGAAACAAGTAGAAAATTGATTGGATGCAGTGAACCCCACCCCAACCAAAACCCTCAGCATCCCCAGCCACCGCCCTTTTTTTCTGTTTCTACTTTTCCTTCCATAGGTATATGTGTACGTGTATATTATGATGGGGGCGACAAGAACAAACCATACATTACGATGGGGGCTTGCGCGAAAGTGATTACCCCTCTCCTCTCCCNTCCCTCACTTTGGTAGAGGAGAAACACCTTTGCGTTTGCGTTGCGAAAGTGATGGGGGGAAAATTTTTCGCAAACACAGTACTGTTGTTGTAAGAAAGTCTTTCCCCTATCATAATAAATCTCCCCCATTTCTTTCGTAGAAAACACAACACTATTGTTGTGCGAAGTTAGCATCTCCTACAACACTGTTGTTGTGCGAAAGTGTTTTCCATCATTGGCATCTCCTACAACATTTCCATCATTAGCATCTCCTACAACATCACTTTCGGAAAGTGATGTCGTAGGAGATGCTAATGATGGAAAACACTTTCGCACAACAACAGTGTTGTGTTTGCGAAAGATTCTCCCCCCTTCACTTTCGCAGGGGGAGAAACACTATCGCAAACTTTGGCATTACGCTCTATAAATACCCATCATGTATCACGCAATTTTCTTCGCCCCGTTCTCTCTCTCTATCCCTCGCACTCTCATCACTGCGATAGACAAACCGTTATTCTCGTTCCCACGGTTCAGCCTCCACGAAGGTAGCACCCCTGCCTCGCTCGCATTCCTTCATTTTTAGACTAGGCAGCTAGGTGAGTTACACTAGGCTACTTACATGGAGTCGATGTTCGTACGATGATGCAGAGAAATGGCGTCCCACGTCGTCGGATATCCTCGCATGGGCCCCAAGAGGGAGCTCAAGTTCGCCCTCGAATCCTTCTGGGATGGAACGAGCAGCGCGGAGGACTTGCAGAAAGTGGCGGCTGATCTGAGGTCATCCATCTGGAAGCAGATGGCCGATGCTGGCATCAAGCACGTTCCCAGCAACACCTTCTCATACTACGACCAGGTGCTCGACACCACCGCGATGCTCGGTGCTGTTCCCGCCAGATACGGTTGGGAAGGTGGGGAGATCGGACTTGATGTTTATTTCTCGATGGCCAAAGGAAACGCCTCTGTCCCTGCCATGGAAACGACCAAGTGGTTTGACACCAGCTAGTAAGTGACGGTGGTTATCAGACAAGTACCGGTAAATCGTTTTGTTTTTTATGTTAACTAAACCATCCATCTCCTTTTTGATCCAGCCTCTATGTTGTGCCTGAAGTGGGTCCCGATGTCAACTTCAGTTATGCTTCTCGCAAGGCTGTCGACGAGTACAAGGAGGCCAAGAAGGTCGACTCTTTGTCTTGTTATTTCTTCATTCGTGCTGTCTGTTGCGATTTGAAGAAAAAAAGGGAAATGAGAGGGGGACGGCACTATTACTCGTGGGAGAGTAACCGTAGCACATTTTTTTCCCAAGGAAATCGGGTGCCTTGTTAACCCAAATCCCTGGGAAAATCATGAATCCCACTTGGAGGGTTTGCTAGTCCACCGAGTGGGATTTCTTATGTAATAAAAACGAAACTTATTAACACCATCAGTATTAGAATCTTTTACATTAAGTGACAACAATGATTTAAACATATTTATTTCAAGAGAAAATATATGTAGACATACTATTAGCGTTAGTATTGGTGTAAAATATTTGTCACACTTATAGTCTATTCAATCAAGAACTGGTTTGTCTTAACTAGAAAATAGAAAAAAAAATAGCAATCCAAAATTGAAAGACCTAAGGTTAGTGAATTAGGTTCTTTCATCCCAAACCCAATGTTAGTGTTCTAAATCGTTGATTTTCAGCAAATTCATCAATTCATGAGGATGAAAAACTCAACGGTAGGTTATTATATCTTTTAAGCGATTCTTGTATTTTTTAGATCATTTAAAACGTAAGGATATTTTTGTCCTGTATGAATCTATGTATTTTTTTTTAAGGGGATTTGGTCAGGGAAATATTTTTAGCGCCATTAAATAGAACAATAAAAAATTTCCAAATTCAAATTTCCAAAATCTTGTCATTCCATTATAAAATCCTTGAGTCTCATTCCATCTTCTCCCATGCGTCTCTCTCTCTCTCTCTACTCCCTCCCTGTCCTGTCACACTACTTTCAAAGTAGTACTTTGCCAGCCGACGCCGTCCATTGCCTGCAACCTCGCCAGCGACCGCGCGACCCACCTCTTCCGAACTTGATGGAAACCGCCGACAGCCTCGGATCTGCCCGACCAGCCCCTGACTCTCCCCTCTGCTGACTCCCTGCCTCTGCAACGGTCGACTCGGGGCCAACGACAGTCGTTGACGCCCCTGCAGACCAGCTAAGGCCACCGCTTGCCTCGTTAGACCTCGATCGAAGCCAAACCCAGCCCTAGATCTCGATCGAGCTCCCCCCCCCCCCCCCGGCCCTCGTCGTCGTCAACAGTGACGAGAAATTCTCACTTTTTGTTGGTTGAAGTCAATTCTTTATTGCTCATATAATTTTATCAGCACATCCATTCTTGTTTTCCTTGTGCCTTTGCATGATCTTACCATTACTTAAAGCTAGCCGTTTTTTAATGGGAAAAGGACACCAAAAACCTCAAACTATGCCCCTTGGACAATTTTACCCTAAACTTTTTTTTGTGCCACCAAAAACCCTAAAATATGCCACTTGGGACAATTTTACTCTGAACTTTTTTATATGCCATGAAAAACCCTGAACTATGCCACTTGAGACATATTTATCCCAGACTTTTTAACTGAAGGGCATTTTCGTATTTTCACTTTTATCTTTTTATCTTCTTTTTTTTTATCTTCTTTTCTTCCCCTCTGACGGCCATAGCAGGGGAAGCTGGCGAGGGGGCCCTCGCCGGCGCCGATGAGGGCCGCCCCCGATTGGGCGAGGGCCGCCCTCGGTCAGGCGAGGGTCGCCCTCGCCAGATCCGACGGGGGCGAGGGCGGTCCTCCTTGATCCGGCGAGGCCCTCTGTTACGTCCCGACTCTCGAGCTCGCGGCAACCCCTTCTCTTGGTCAATTGAAAGCGACGTCCCAGGACCCATCGACGACCATTCATTTTATCTTTCGTTAAGCGCAAGCGGAAGACGAACCATCCCCAGACAAACAAATAATCAAACAGGGATAGAGGGATGAACAGCAATGACAACAACAACTACTCATTTATACATCTTACTGGATTAACCAACGGAGGATCGTTTTCCGAATTACAAGCCCGACAAAAAGGGTCGATCCATCCTCTAAGCAAAACCAAAAAGAAACTAGGCTAATCCAATTAAACAAGAAGAACCCTCGGATTCAGCACCATCATCACTCGGACCCATCGGACTCAGTCTCCGTCAGGTCGATCACTGGAGAAGCGGGGGCATGATTCTCCATTGCGGGTGCGCCATTCTAAGGACCTGAAAATGGTTAACCACGACGGGTTGAGATAAAATCTCAGCGAGTTCTTCCCCCTAAGCCCCGGTTAGTATGTCAACTCAACCCGGGATATCTCTCCACAACCACCCCTCACTCAACCCAACAACCCACAACCAGCAACAGCAAGCCAAACAACAAACAGGGCAACCAACATAGCAATATTCGATTCGCATGCAACCTTATCCGGTATGCCATACCCTACACGTTCAATCTCATACAATGCAAGCAACGCACATGGTCGTTAGATGACACAATTCATCAATCACATGCGAATCGCGTCACAAGTGATCTCACCTGGCCATTGCCACACCCTGCACGATTGTCAACTCATGCGTGCGTACCACAAATCATCACGACATTAAGAGCATGCGAATAATCATGCCTTACACCCACACATGCTCCGATTATTACGACCCCTCCTCCTGGGCCATAGCACAACCTTATGATTGGCGGTTCCTGGCTAAACCAGCTTCGTCCTCTTTACCTCGAGGCACGGCGACGTCAAGGGCTCACTCCCAAGACGGCATTCCCGAAGGAGCATAGGACCCGCCCACTACCGCAGCCCCGCAACTGACAAAGGCCCGGGACTCGCCCCTATACCGCAGTCCCACATAGAACCCCTCCCTGTCAGGCATCCAACCGAAGTCAGGCGACCCACTGGCCACGGCACAACCCCATAGGGATTGGCGGTCTTCCGGCAACGTCGGGTTCCCTCTCTTAATGTGATCATGCAACACATCATCAAACAATCCATTTATATCTTTGCTCTGTCATGAATGCAACATCACCCATGCTCATGCGATATGCCATTTCAGATCACCCACGCAATATGTCATGCGGTACCACTCACTAATTCCAAAATTCAAATCCAACCAACACTCGATCATGCATTTCATCATTAATCACAAGTATAATTAACAATCGGCACTTCAATTAATCATAACAATTAATAGCACATCAAATTGAAACAAAAATTAGCTTCCGGATGAACAGTGCCGTGAACAGTAATCGTGAACAGTAATTATGAATAGTGATTTTTCCGAAATTCAATTAATTAAAACATTTAATCCAGAAATTAAAAAAAACATTAATTAAAACAATTAATCAATTCAATTAAAGCAAATCATTCTTAATTAAACACATAAACACAATTAAGCACAAATTAAGCCTAATAAGCAAAATTAAGCTAATCTAATCTTAACCATCTATCTAACCACCTATCTTAGGGCTAATACAACTTAATTAAACCCATTAAACCAAGATTAACACTAACTAACCAACCCTAAGCAAGTTTAGGCACTAAATAGGGATTAGGAGCTAAACTCACCCGTTAAGCGGGCCGGCGACACGGACGCGGCGGCGGCGACGAACCTGACACCCGAGGACCTCTACCACAATGATCCAAGGTGATCCCGGGCTCAACACAGTAGCAACAGCCTCGGAATCCCTCTGCAACTCTGAAAACTGCACTGCACAGGAGGAAAGTGGCTGATCGGAGTTGAACGGGCTGCCCGGAGCTTCAGCGAGCGGTAGGCTAGCAACCAGCGGCACCTGGGGGTCAAGGGGGAACCACTTGTGGCTGGGATGGGTGGTGGTTTGGCCGGAAAGGGAGGAAAATGGCCGAAACAGCAAAACAGAACAGCAGTAGGCGGTTAGAAAACGGTCAGGTCGGCGGTGGCTTTCGGCCGGAATACGGGTTGACCGTCAGCTCCTTCCGGCGATCGGCCGACGCTATCTAAACGGAAATTCTCTTCTGAACACAACGGCGGGTGGCACAAGACGAGATTCCAACGAGAAGGCAATGAACAACTCAGATTTCGGTGAAAGGTCAAACTAAAAAACAGAAGGAAGGAAGGAAAACCATGGGAGAGAGGTGTGCAGTTTTTGGAGAAGATGAAGAGGAGAGAGAGAGTGAAGTGAAGGCTGAAGGATAAGCCTTATCAAGGCCATCAATGCTTGCCCCACTTGTCAAACAATGACCTCATCTTCTCTCTCTTCCTTTTGACTTTTCTTCAAAATATCCAAGGGCATTTTGGTCATTTCCACCTTGCACATTTCCCAATCTGTCCTTGGGCTGAAAATGGAGGACGGGCCTAGGAAATGGGCTTGAAAATGAATAGGAACGGACTCGGGAATTTATTTGGCTTGAATCGGCTCGGTTTTAGACAATGGGCTCGGAAGGGTAAAAGGTCAGTTTGGCCCAACGGGCTCACTTGCTTGCCTCGGGCCTTCCATGGTGGCTGTCCCACCTTGGGCGTGAGGCCCACACTGTTCTTGCCTGGACCACGTCCTCGTAGGCTCATTTCGTCGGTCCGAAAATCCCTTTTTTCCAAATACTCGGCTCATTTAACACTATCGACTATCAAAGAAGCATCGTCCAAATGTCCGTCTCGGACGTTCTCGAAAATTCGAAGTCCAATACTGGATTCTCATGCCATGTCAATTTCGCCCTAATGCCATTTTGGTAATACTTAGACTGATAAGCGGCTTCGAGGATTCAGCATAACCGACTCGTGCCAATTCACGTTCAAGATTTCTCGACACATGGACGTCCTTGACTACATGAAATTGTGAAGGATCAATTCTTATTTCTAAGTACACGATTATCAAGGATCGACATAGGGCTATTCGCGGATTCGATAACAGTAGATGGAATCACCCGTCGTCCCATTATTTCTGTCTGCGAATCGACTTCTAGTCGTCCCTGAAATCGGCCTGCATGACTACAGGATCGTCCTTACGCAAGTCTCACGGTCGAGTCGTTTTCCCAGGTCAAGTTCTTTAGTCGCACGAGTTCTGTCCTCATTAGCATTTCCCCTCAAAGTCAGTATCTCAGGAGTGATCAGTTCCGAGTGAGATCAACCAACAATGCATTGGCGAAATTAATGTTCATTCATCCCTTAAAGGGCTCGAATTTCAGGATGTTACACCCTCGCCTTCTGGCCGGGGCGGCCCTCACCCGAGGGTCGCCTTCGCCGAATCAGACGGGGGAAACCCTTGCCCGACGCCGGGGAGGGCCGCCGTCACTAGATCTGCCAAGGGCAAGGGCGGCTCTCCCCGATCCGGCGGGGGCGGCCCTCGCCCCGCCTGAGCCGGGCGAGGGCCGCCCCTGTGCGATCCGGTGAGGGCGTCCCTCCCCCGACGTTGGGGAGAGCCGCCCTCGCCTCGCGCCAGGGAGTGCCCCCTGGCCTGACGATGCCGCCGGCGAGGGCCCTCGCCGGGAAGAGGAAGAGGAAAAAAAAAACCGTGAAAAGACAAAAATGCCCTTCAGTTAAAAATCTGGGGTAAATGTGTCCCAAGTGGCATAGTTCAGGGTTTTTTGTGGCATAAGAAAAAGTTCAGGATAAAATTGTCCCAAGTGGTATAGTTTGGGGTTTTTTATGACCCAAGAAAAAGTTCAGGGTAAAATTGTCCCGAGGGGCATAGTTTGAGATTTTTGGTGTACTTTTCTCTTTTTGAATCTATTTGCTAATTTCCAGCTTGGAGTAGACACTGTTCCGGTCCTTCTTGGCCCAGTGTCCTGTCTGCTGCTATCCAAGCCTACAAAGGGTGTTGAAAAGACCTTTTCTCCTCTGTCCCTTCTCGGAAAAATACTTCCCATCTACAAGTACGAATTTAAACTCTTCTCTAGCAATTTTCATTTGCTCGTGTTTTGAATACTCTTCCTGACCAATGATAAACCGTTCAGGGAAGTCGTGTCCGAACTTAAGGCAGCTGGCGCTTCATGGATTCAGTTTGATGAGCCCACCCTTGTGTTGGATCTTGATTCTCACAAACTGCAAGCATTCACTGAAGCATTGAAGAAAAAATAAATAAGAAGATACGATTTTAACGAGGTTCAGCGATGTGCTTACATCCTTGGGTAATCCCCTCTCAAAGTTTTTTGTTGTGTTTTTCTTTTGAGAGGGACTGCCATTTTATTGATGAAGTACAGGAAAGGAAGGCAATAAGAGAAAACCCTAAAGCCAAAATAGGCAATCCCATATTCCCAAAAAATATAGAAATCAAATAAATCTACATAATTTCTTCCCAAATATTGGGATCTACATAATTTCTTGCCAAATATTGGGACCGGCACAAATCACACCAACACTCCCCCTCAAGTTGGAGCGAAGATATCATCGGAGGTCAACTTGCTCACTATCTCTTGAAATGGCCCCCTAGGAAGAGCTTTGGTGAACAATCCGCCAATTGTTCTCCACTTCGGATATAAGTTGTTTCAATGGTTTTGTCTTGAACCTTTTCCCGTACGAAATGGCAATCCACCTCAATGTGCTTAGTCCTTTCATGAAACACAGGGTTTGAGGCAATATGAGTAGCAGCTTGGTTGTCACAAAATAATTTTGTAGGTGAATCTGAAGACCTACAACCCAATTCCTGAAGTAGTAGTCGTAGCCAAACGATCTCACTAGTAGCAGATGCCATTGCTCAATACTCTGCTTCAGCACTTGATCGGGCAACTACAGATTGTTTCTTACTTTTCCATGTGACAACATTACCTCCTACGAAAATGCAGAATCCAGAGGTGGACTTTCGGTCATGAGGGCTTCCAGCCCAGTCTGCATCCGTATATCCAACTATTTCTGTATGACCATTGTTCTTCATCAATAAACCTCTCCCTGGTGTGGCCTTTAAGTACCTCAGTAGATGGTCAACCAAACACATATGACCTTGTGTAGGATTTTGCATGAACTGGCTAACAAAACTAACAGCATAACTAATATCAGGTCTGGTAATAGTTAAGTAGATTAGTCTCCCGACAAGACGCTGAAATCGACCCACATCTTGCAAAGGAAAGTCATTTGAAACCATTTTCTTGCTATAGTCCATGGGAACATTGGCTGGTTTTGCACCTATCTTGCCAGTTTCCTTCAATAGATCCAAAACATATTTTCGTTGAGAAAGGAATAAGCCTTTGCTAGAATTTGCCACCTCAATACCCAAGAAATATTTCAGTCATCCAAGATCTTTAATTTCGAACTCTTGGCGTAATTGAGTTTTGAGCATATCAATCCCTGACCGATTGCTTCCGGTGATGATAATATCGTCGACATATACAAGTAGTACCACAAGACCATTTTCATCAGTCTTGGTGAACATAGAGGAATCTGCTGCTCCTTGGTTATATCCAAACTTACGAAGAGAGTTGCTAAGTTTACCATACCAAGCCCGAGGGGACTGTTTGAGTCCATATATGGACTTCCTGAGTCTACACACCATCCCTTCTTCTCTTTGCAAGTGATGCCCGGGTGGGAGATCCATGTAAACTTCCTCTTCAAGATTACCATGAAGGAATGCATTCTTTACGTCCATTTGAAATAAGGGCCACCCGCAATTGACTGCAACTGACATAAGAACCCTGACAGTATTCATTTTTACAACAGGAGCAAAAGTTTCTTTGTAGTCAATACCATATGTCTGGGTGTATCCCTTAGCAACCAACCTCGCTTTATACCTTTCTACTGAGCCATCACTATTATATTTAATTTTGTAAATCCAACGACACCCAATAGTGCGCTTTCCATCAGGCAAGCGAACTACATCCCAAGTATTGTTATTGTCAAGTGCCTGTAGCTCATCTTTCATGGCTTCAACCCATACAGGCCGCTTGTTAGCTTCCTCAAAACTATTAGGTTCTGTGGTTTTTTCAAGAACAAATAAAAAACTAACATAACTAGAAGATACCTTGTCATAACCAATGTGATTCTGGATGGGATATTGCACCGTGTGATGAGTGGCGAAGTCCCGAAGTCGTGTTGAGGGTCTAGGCACTCGGGTAGATCTTCGAACTAAAGTCGGAGTTGTAGTAAGATATTTGGAATCGGTGGGAACCAATTCAACGGTTGTCCTATCAGGAGTTGTCCTAGGTGAGGACATCGATTCAAGACTGTCATTGGTGAATACTTCTTCAGTCTCATCTATTCCTTCGATGTCATTCTGCGAGTTCCTTCCAATTATAGGGCCATTTTTCAACTCATCCACCATGGGAAGAGGAGCCGATTCAACTGTCAATTCATTGTACTCCCCCTGAATTGGACTCCTGGAGTGAAAAAACATAGTAGATTCATCAAATATAACATCACGCGATATGTACATCTGTCTAGTGGTTGGATCAAAGCACTTGTACCCTTTTTTTGTTGATGAATAGCCAATAAACACACATTTCTTAGCTCTAGGGTCAAGCTTACCACCGCTTCGAGAGTGCACATAACACACACATCCAAAAACTCTCAAATGCGAGATATTAAGTTTGCGCCCATAAAGGATTTCCATAGGCGTCTTGTAACCCAGAACACGACTAGGAAGTCGATTAATAAGATAACAACTTGTTAAAACAGCATCACTCCAATAAGTCTTCGACATGCCTCTAGAAAATAATAATGCTCGAGTCATCTCAAGGAGATGTCAATTCTTTCGTTCGGCCACTCCATTCTGCTGAGGTGTATCTACACATGAAGTTTGATTAATAATGCCCAAGTTGCTCAAATAGGATCGGAAGGTCCGATTGGAATATTCAGTGCCATTATCAGTGCGTAAGACCTTTATGCACGTTTTAAACTGATTCTGAATCATGCTACAAAATTCCTGAAAAACAGTGACTACATCACTTTTAGCTTTGAGGAGGTATAGCCAAGTAGCTCGTGATTTATCGTCAATAAAAGAAACAAAATACTTAAAACCATCTCTTGAATCAATTGGAGCACTCCAAACATCTGAATGTACCAAGTCAAACACCTCAGAAGCTAAATTAAAGCTTTGAGGAAAAGGTAATCTATGTTGTTTAGCATAGTGACAAGAGTCACAAGTACTGCAATTATGAAATAAATTTCTATCAATAGCTTGCAACACACGATCAGAAGGATGACCCATGCGCATGTGTCATAGCCTTGAAGCCTCCATCACATTCTTCCTTGCCACCAAGGCATTCGCATGAAAGTCAAGGACATAGAGGCCATTTTGCAACCGTCCTTCACCAATCGTCTTCTTGGTATTGCAATCCTGAAACAACACCTTTGAGGAAGAAAAGACAACATCGCAATTTAATTCTTGAGTGCACTTGCTCATAGAAAGTAGATTAGAAGACAAATCAGGCACAACCAAAACATCAGAATTTTGTGAGAACAACTTAAGCTGTCCTGCTCCTTGCGTTGGAACTTGTATTCCGTTAGCCACAGTAATGGGTGGATACGAAGCACTCGAGGAGACATTTAAAAGTAAATCTGCAGAATTGCACATGTGATCGGTAGCTCCCGAATCTACGATGAATTGAGTACTAGATTGGGTTAAAAGAGCATTACCCGATGTCTTAACCATATTGGCCGAATCTGATGAAGCACTAGAAGATCCTGAACCAATCACCCCCTGTCCTTGCATTTGAAGTAGTTGTCGAAATTGTTGTGTCAAGGACTCCAGTTTCGATTGAAACTCTGTTGAGTTTCCTGGGACGGCAAGTTTTGCTTCTTGAACCTTTTCTTTGTTAACACGAAGATGAGGATGGAGCGCCCAACACCTATCTTTGGAGTGACCATCTCTATTACAATGGTCACAATGAAATCGAACAGGCCTTTTATTTTTTCCCTTTGCCAATTTCGCCACAGATTCGCCACGTTGGTTGTTCATAAGAACATTATGAGCCAAATTTTCAGAGATTGGTTTGTCAAGACTAGGCGAGATACTCATCACTCGACGCCTTGTCTCTTCTCCTTGTATCAAGCCACAAACTTCATCAAATGTAGGCAAATTTGGGCTCATCAGAATTTGTCTTCTCACATCTTCGTACTCGGGCCGAATGCTGGCAAGTAATTGGAAGATGCGATCTTGTTCTTCCCGTCGAATGTAATCAGCCACACTTTGGGTTGCTGGCCTATACAAACGAATCTCATCCCACCTTCTCTTCATATTTCCAAGATGATTGGTGAAGGATTGAGAGGGTTCTTGCTTAGAGTTAGCAATATCTTGCTGCAATTCGAACACCCGAGATGCATTTTGAGCTTGTCCATACATCTTATTCAATGATTTCCACAACGTTTGAGCTGTAGGCGAATATGCAAAAATCTCATACACTCGAGATTCCATATAGTTAAAAATCCAAGACATAACCAAACTGTCATTGGCTTGCCATTCATCAAATTTTGCATCCCTCTCAGGAGGTGCTTTTATTTGGCCATTGATATGACCAAGCTTTGATCTGCCCCCAAGGGCCACTGTAATAGCACGAGACCATGAAAGGAAGTTCTTCTCATTCAGCAATATGTTGGTGAGTCGTTGACCGGTGGCAGTGGAGTAGGATTCGAGATTGTTTGAACTCGAATTAGTCATGATTTGAACAATAACCGTGTATACACCAAGAAGAAGGAGATGGATGGATCAAACACACAAATAGGTACGAACCTGCTCTGATACCATGAAGAAAAAATAAATAAGAAGATACGATTTTAACGAGGTTCAGCGATGTGCTTACATTCTCGGGTAATCCCCTCTCAAAGTTTTTTTGTTGTATTTTTTCTTTTGAGAGGGACTGCCATTTTATTGATGAAGTACAGGAAAGGAAGGCAATAAGAGAAAACCCTAAAGCCACAATAGGCAATCCCAAATTCCCAAAAAATATAGAAATCAAATAAATCTACATAATTTCTTCCCAAATATTGGGATCTACATAATTTCTTGCCAAATATTGGGACTGGCACAAATCACACCAACAGTGGATTAGTAGTAAGTGGTCATTATTAAAGGTGATGATGATTCATTATAATCATTTAATTAATAATACATATGGAACCTAAGCAAACCCTGGATTCAAGGTATGCATAGTAGATTTTGGGTTTCAAAAAATGAGAAACCTATTTCAATAAGTAAATTCTAGATTCCAAGTGTATATAAAACCTACAACTGTTCATTCCTAACCAACGTCCTAAATTTATTAATGCTTATACAAATATACCCATTTTTAATTGAGTGACTTACTAATTTTTAATAATAAAATTATCAACCATTTTAGGTTATCAACTCTCATTTAAGTTATTATCAACATTTATTTGATTTTTATTTATTTATTTGCTTTTATCATCGTTTACCAATTATTTGTGTTTTTCATAAATGTCTTACTCTTGTGTGAATTAATAAACTTTCTAATTTATATGACTATCTAGCTTATCTTAGTTTTAATATACAAAATCTCATTTGAGTTTTTTATCAAGGGATTTTACTTAAATTTAACGATTATATGAATATTACAAAATCTACTAACTTGTATGACTTACCAGCTTATCTCTAGTTGGGTAACATTAGAACGAATCGAAACTTGTACATCTTTAACTAGACAAAAAGCCTTTTTATTTTCGAAGATGTACAAACGATACTTCCCCTAGACAACCGGTTTGTCTGTTGTAACTTATCAAAAGTCAAAAGAAAATTTTTGACTTTCCCACCAAAATCTTATAAATTATGCAAATTCGGAAAAAAATTAGGCATAGATATATGCGTCATCATCAATACATTGAGAAAGTTTCGCGTGCTTAAGAGAGAAAAGTCAAGGTACATAAACCACAAGATTTGAGAAGAAGCCAAAAATCACAAACAAAAACAAAACATTCCAGTGCTAAATGCATGGTTGTGAAACTCGAGTGACGAAGGTGAATGAGCAAATTCACCAAACGTACATATACACAGGGAGACATCCTCAATCTCCTATATTTAACATGAAATCGGATTATTCATCAAAATGATGATTCTCATAACTAATTCTACAATTGTTGAGCCGAATTTGAGCCCCGACTGCGAATCCGTTTATTTTTCATTCAGCTGAACACAAGCACAGCTAATTTCTCTATGGAGCTTATTAGATCAAGCAAAGGCTCATGAAGCTTCCTTAAAGGCAAGGCATACGGCTGATGAGTTCAACAAAGTCAAATGCCAACTTTAGTCTTGTCGGGTATGCGAGATCTAGGAATTGAAGTATCTATCCTCGATTTTTCCTGAGGGTCTTTGTCTACACAAATAAGCACACTAATTCACTCCCTCATCATTGTT
>CM026420.1:14849683-14865589 GCA_014858505.1 Corymbia citriodora subsp. variegata | reverse complement strand
ATGCCGCCAACTTAACTAACTTTCTGGTCACCAAACATACCAGTGCCCTCACACTCCAGGTTTGACATGCTTTATCTTTGTTTACTTCTCTATCATGATCCTGGTTCTCATTTTAGCTCATAGCTTGCTTGATTCTGTTGGAGCAACTGACGAAATCACTGTTGTACTTGTTGAGAAGAACATAAGTTATAGACTGTTGTTTGATTAAGTGATGGTTTCCTCTTGTTTTTATATGAATTCTTGTGGTGAAAGAGCAGTAGCAGGGGTTGTCAATAATCATTGATTAGACTGCTTAGAAAAAAGTCCATTTTAGACTCGTGGTTGTCAGCTCCTATTTTGATGTTATGGCCTCTTAATCTGTAGCTTCTTGTATGGGAAGTGAAATCCTTTGCTGCATGTTGATGAACAATTTTATTGGCTACATAAATTAGGCCCCTCAAAAAATTTATGGAGACAAGGACGATAGTAATTGGTTAGTCTATCCAAGCTTTTATTTATTTTTTATTTTTTTTATGGGCAGTTTTTCATGATTCTTTATTGTGGCAGTGGGATATTTGTTCTTTGCAACTTTCATGATGAGTTACTAGCATGACCAGAGAGAACCTTAAGAATTACTTGCTAAAAACACTTTCTACATTAATTGCGTCAACATGACAAATAAGTTGGTTGAACCATGTTGATTTGATTTAACTTTTTTCTACATTTTTTATTAATCAGGTGCTTGGAAATGCAAAAGGTGCTGTCGCTGTCGTGATCTCTATACTCTTGTTCCAAAATCCTGTGACAGTGATAGGCATTGGCGGATATGTGATAACAGTCTTGGGGGTTGTTGCATATGGAGAAGCAAAACGGAGATTCAAGTAAATGCGGCAGACTTGCCACGGGTCACTTACATGACCAAATTTCTCTTAATATTCGCAGTGAGACATTGCCTGATTAGGTAGAGGTGGTATTTTTTGTTCTAGTATATGATTATTCTTGCTATGAGGAACGAAACAGAGGAGGGAATGGAGCAAGATTGCTCTTCAATTCTATATAGGAATTTTTCATTTAGTACCCCGTCATAGAATACCTTACTTTGGAGGTGGCATTAGATGTTTCCTAGCATATCTGAAGTCATCACACCTGTTAAATAGTCAGCGTTATCACTTAGAAGTCATTTGGCCTGGAGCATTACTTAAATATATTCAGGAATTATCCTTCTTATGAATACAGATTGCAAAAGAATCTGCCTTTTCTTCTTAGCAGTTTTGGGCCTTAAATCTGCAAATCTTTAAGTGGCTACGTCGTTGTAAATTTCTGGAAGAAGGAAGGTTGGAGGAAGTTTCTCTGGTTGTTGAGTTGCACGTTATGAACATCATTCACATGCAAATTTAGCAAAATATGTACTTCTTAAGTGATGCTTCAGGACCTTTCAACCCGAAAAGTGCTTGGTGAAAGTTTTCTTTCGATCAGAGATGTAGTTGTTTTAAGTCTCAAGGTGTTCCAGAGCTAGATCAATTCAAAACTGCTTCGATTTTAAGGCAAAACGATCAGTTTCTAAAGAGGCCTTAGATGAAGCGGTTTAAGGTCATATTTAGGACCAAGCTGATTTAGTGCTAGATCAATTAGACGTTCCTTCAATTTTAAGGCAAAGCGATCAGTTTCAGAAGAGACTTGCGTGATACCCTCCTTCATTGTAAATGGGAAGAAAAACACCTTACACTGTTAATTGGGATAGGTATTGATTATCTGAAAAGCTTGGGAATTGCATTGCTTTGCCATTTACCGAATCTTTTCTTTAAGAATTTTCAGTCAGGCGAGTGAATTTATTTGGGATGAGTGCTGAAAAGGGATTTAAGGTTTTGGCTCTCGGTGGATGATCTATAGTATTAGTTTGATCAATGGAGGACTTAAGAACCTCAATCAGACCTCAAGTTTGCCATCATTGAAATTTAGTCATCTAAAATGGGACGTGTTTTCCCCGTAGAATATTGGTAATTTGCCGCGTGTCATTTCCAACGCCTGAACGACCACTGATGACGAGTTGGAAATTTAATCGTGGCTTTTTCAAATCTCAAGTCAGCATTTTCAAAATCTCTAGTCATCAATTGACTAACATACCACTAATAAGTTTGGAGATTTGACCCTGGCATTTTCCAAACTCAAGTCCTTAGAAATTTTTGGGCTTAAAGGGGCTGAGGCTGCCTCCAACCCCTTTATTTGACTCTGGCATTTTCCAAACTCAAGTCCTTAGAAATTTTTGGGCTTAAAGGGGGCTGAGGCTGCCTCCAACCCCTTTAGTTGTGAGTTCAAATCTTGTTTTAAGAAACTCGAATAAATAGTGCAAATGGTCATTGAATTTTATAAAAATGTATAATATCACTCTTAGACTCTTAATCTGTTCAATATGATTCCTGAATTATTAGTAAATGTGTGATCTAGATAATAAATTATATGAAAATGTTCAATAGTATCTTTTCTTAATTCTAGTTAATGAAATCTAATGATGTCACTTCCAACCCGTTTAATTAGAATGGTGGACAATAAGAACAAGTTACATGCATAATATCTAAGTAAGATATTCATCTCAGATCATGATATAATGATCAATATCATTAGATAATAATGGACATGTTAAAAGCCTAATTTTTTGTTTCCTTTTCTAAAGTAGATGAATAAAAAAATGAACATATTGACTCATTGTTTTTAATAATCCAACTAAGCATATACTAATCGACGTCATAAAATAATGTCGAATGCCTCATTTGAGCAAATGAAAAGACTACATTGGACATTTACCAAATGGTTTATAGATCACATTTAACAAATTAAAAATTTAGGGATGACATTTCACAATGAGATAAAGTTCGAGAGACATTCATATTTCCTAAGAAACTCAGATTTTAGTGGGAGGGGTCATGGCAGTGGATCACTGTGTTAGTTCTCTTCCAGATAGCCAGCTAAGTACGGTCATGCCTCCAGATTATCAGAGCATATATATGGCACCAACATAGCTTCTTAAGGGCAGAAAGGGAATAATAGTATTGAAGGTACATAACCATTAGTGGGCACAGAACGTGGTGCACCCTACCTAAATAGAGGAAATAGAAGGGGTAACGCCCAACGAAAATACATGAATTCTTCTGGCGAATGCTCCCTAACCGAGCTAAGGCAAACACAACTTGGTTAGCTTCACTGTAAGCATCACGCTTGATGAAAAGCTGTTCGAGCTCCACCATTAAGCCCCAGCGTTCCATCGCAACAAATTCATTTAGGGGCTTGGAGGATGAACAATTGCTGATGATTGCATTTACAGCAATGCTGGTTTCTGGCTTTATAACCGTTTTGGGCATGTATGTTTAATTTTCATGCCGGTGAAAGCCCCTCACATAAGGCCCGAAATTCAGTCATCGCACCGCTAGTTATCCCAATGTTCCTGAAGAAGCCAGAAATCGAACAGGCCTTGGGGGTCCCGGACCGCACCTCCTGCACCGGCTCATCCCGGATTACCCGAGACCAACCTGTCAGGGCTCTGGTTTAGACCCACTCATTGGGGTAGTCTAACCCAACGAACAGAAGCATTGGTTGTCGTCAAATGGAGGCCTCTTTCTCTTCCCGTCAGGGCAACGAATTTAGCAGATACAGCTAGAACAAAGATCAACTTGTGCACTTAGTCTTGAATCACCACAAGAAGATCACTAGATCAGAGTCCTCGACTTCGTCAATAAATAAAAAGGAAAGATGCAGAATGGGAATCTCTTGTCTTCACATATCAAATTGTTTCTTGACGACTTAGATGGAATCTGACCATTTTTTATTGCAGACTTGTCTGGATTATGGCCAAGGACAGCTTCAAGGAAGTGTCGATGGAGCTCTTGTATGACGCGAGCATTGTGACGTGATATTCCAGAGGCCACGGCGTCAAGAAAGAAAACTAACGGCGTTAAAGAGCTAGGAATAAGTCTATAAAAGCGACCCAATAGCTCTTGTCCAGCACGGCCTCTCCAAACACAAACCAGAAAGAAGAAAAGACATGGCGAGTTCAGTGCTCTACGGCATCACCGAGAGGGTTTTGCAGAAGCTGGGCTCTCTTGCTGATGCCTTGGTTGATGATGGCATTGAAGCCAAGCTGAGGAAGCTTCAACACGCTTTGGCTTCCATTAAAGGGGTGCTCTTGGATGCTGAAGAGAAACAGGGGCACAACTACAAGCTCCAAGTGTGGTTAGAGCAGCTTAAAGATGTATTGTATGATGTCGAGGACTTGGTTGATGATGTCCAATGTGAAGCCTTGAATGGTCAACGGCGAAAACATGGCAAGGTACGCCACTTTTTTTCTTGCTCGAATCCCTTTACATTCCATCTGAAAATGGGCAAAAAGATTAGTGAGATAGGAGGAAGATTGAAGCAGATGGTTGGTGAGATTGAGGGATTCGGTCTCAGCAAGCGAGCCTGTAACGGCGGTGTAGCAGGAGTGAGAGTGAGAGAGATGAAACCCAACTTGGTGAGAGGATTTGATCCCATCATTGGGAGGGATGCTGATAAAGATAAGATAATTGAGCTGTTGATGCAGCAAGATCCGCCTAGAGATGGCGCAAATCTTTCCGTGATTCCCATTGTCGGAATCGGAGGTTTGGGCAAGACTGCACTTGCTAGGTTGGTGTGCAATGACGTTAGAGTGCGAGAACACTTTGCTTTGACAATTTGGGTGAACATGCTCGGTAATTTTAATGTGAGGCTAATCATGGAAAGGATCATTCGGTGTAAACTTGGCCAAAGTTTGAACAACTTGGACTATCCCCAGTTGCAGACTCTTTTAAGGGGCGTTGTAAGTCGCTGCAAGCTCTTACTGGTCCTAGATGATGTGCGGAAACTGAATTGGGCTGGGTGGGATTATTTGAGGTCTCAGTTGGCTGAAACTGCCGATGGAGCGAAGATTATCATGACCACGCGAGATGCAAAAGTACCTGTCATCACAAGTTCCCTACTGACTTACAACTTACAGGGCCTTTCATATGAAGACTCTATGTCCTTGTTCAAGACATCATGGGCATTTGACCAAAACGAACAGGAAATAAGCCCGCGTCTCCTCCAGATCGGGGATGAAATCATAGGAAGATGCAGTGGAGTCCCTTTGGCTCTGAAGATGTTGGGTGGCCTACTTTACTCAAAGGATGATGAGCGATTCTGGGAACTGGTGAGAGACGACGATATGTGTAGATCCATAAAGACAGAGGAGGACATTCTATGTATCCTAAAACTGTGTTTCATCTATTTGCCATCCCACTTGAAACGATGCTTTGCCTTGTGTTCTGTTTTTTGTAGAGGCAACATCATCTACGCTTTAGCTACGGCTTATCTTTGGACTGCGTGTGGGCTCATTCCACTATCAAATGAATACAGAACTCCTGAAGATGCTTGTAACAATTACTTGAAAGAGTTGTGGTCCAGATCCTTCCTCCAAGAAGCCTGGCAGAGCGGTCCATCTCTCTGTTTTAAAATGCATAATTTACTTTATGATCTAGCATTATCAGTGTCAACGGAGCAAATCGATTGCTCCATGCTCAGTCATAGTTCCCAGAGAATTCCAGAGGGAACTCGACATGTTTCATTACTGCAAACTGTTTCGTCGGGGAAATTGAAAGAGAACAAAGCCCCACCATTCTTGAGCAGGTTAAAGTTGAACAGAGTGCGAATGATTAACTGGGCGTCCCAGGACACGTTCAATACAAGAGATGCTGACAGCATGTCTAAGTGCGAGTACTTGAGGTTTTTGCATTTGTCCTTTTCCAGCTTTGAGGAGCTACCAAGTTCCATAGGCAAGTTAAAGCATCTCACTGTGCTTAGCCTTGGGGGTAAATGCCACATGAAGAAACTGCCGGATGCTTTGTGTAAGCTGCATAGTTTGCTGTTTTTATCTATCTCCGGGGGCTTGAGACTAGAGGAATTGCCTCGAGACATGGATAGGATGATCAACCTTCAATGTCTGTGGTTGACCACGAAGCAGAAAAGTCTCCTCGAGAGTGGAATTCATCGCATGAAGTCTTTGAGGTACTTGTTGATCCATAATTGTGGAAATCTAGAAGTGTTGTTTGGAGGCACAGTATGCTTGAACAACCTACTATCTTTGGAAATAGAGAATTGTCCACGACTAGGGTCTCTGCCGCTGAGTGAACTGACTGCATTGGAGTCATTGAGGATCACAGGTTGTGACAAGCTCATGTTGACTCAACTCGAGGATAACGAATCAGACCTCTTCCTGAAGCTACGTTTCTTCATGGTCTCGGCTTCACCACGATTGGTGCACTTGCCGCAGTGGCTTCTGGCCTCTGCTGACACCTTAGAGGAGTTGTACATTATTGACTGCAGAAACTTGATGGCTCTACCAGAGTGGCTGCAAGATCTTACACATCTCAAAAAGCTTCATATCTTTGGGTGTCCTCAATTGTCGTCAATGCAAGGAGTGGGTTTGCTCACTGCACTCCAAGAGTTGTGTGTTGCAGGTTGCCCTGAGCTGAGTAAAAAATCTCAGGTGGAAGATGGTGAGCTTTGGCCTGAGGTTTCTCATGTGCCCTTCATTAAGGTTGACTGGAAAGTGGTCCAAATAAATGATCATTAGGTATGTGCCTTTCATATCCTCTATTCTTCTCATCAATTAGTTTAAGTGTTGGTCTTTTTCAATGCCCATTGCTTGTTTACGTATGTTCCATCTACAAGTCTAATTCTAGTGGAGTTGAAACACTGACGATTCGGGGTGAATGCAATCAATATACAAGATATCACCATTTAGTTCTGCATTGAATGTCTACTTAGTACACCGTTCTCTTTATCGTGACAATAATACCACAAAGTCAACAGACAGTCCATTTGCCTTTTGAATTTTGACAATAACGGGATGTATATTCGTGTATTAGTCTATTGGTCCTTCTGTTGTGCTCTTGTTAAAGTTAGAAGATGTCGTACGAGTAGACATAACTAGATCATATGCAGTAGCACTTTCACATTTTGGTAGTTCTGCGCATTCACAATCAATTTTTTAGTTTTTGGGTTTGATCGCAGGTTATGTGGATTGTCTGCTTAACAGCATCTGGAGAGAGACTCCTCTCTATAACTCTCTAATTCTAGGAGTTCATATATTTGCTGAACCTTCCCAAGTGCCCAGGCCAAGAGTGTCAGCATTTTCTGCATTGATGTATCGTGTTCAGGTTGAAGACCAACGCTGCTTCTTCTTTAATTAGACCCGAGACTCATTCTGCTGTTGTTTGAGTGCGTTTCAACACTTGTAATTTCTTTCGAGATGAAGACAAAGCTACATTTTGTTAGTCTGCCCTCTTGAGGAATGTTTTCATGCGTTCTGGCTTTGGAAAGTATTCATTTCTCTTTGACGTCAGACAACTTGTCTCATTGCAAGATTAACTTCGAATGATCTTTGGAATACGGATTCATAGGAATGTGTGCAATTTAAAACTTTAGTTCCTAGTGACAACACATGTCTATTTGAGCTATTACACGTAATGATAATTGCACAATCAAGCGATTGAATGATCTTACGATCGAATTTGCCAATTTATATGTAATTTACTGGAGCCCAAGATGTCAATAATTGATACAACTAGACCCTTAAAGAAAGACTTGGGAGATATCGAATTGCCCCACCTAAGGTGGCAAACAAAGTAGTGTGGTGCATGAATTATTATCTAGATAAAAATGTTAGTCGGCGTTTTGTCCCTGATTAGTTTAAGTTAATGACATGTTTATTTATTATCAATCATTAAACTTTAATAACCCTCTTAACCTTTCTTCTTCCTCAATTTTGCTCTCTATTTGGTTAAGAGAGAGACAGAGACAGACAAAGAGAAACATCCTGGTTTTTTCTTTTAGAGAGAGAGAGAGAGAGGACTGAATCTTCCATGAAACTTGGCAAAATTTTTCATGTTTTTTTGCCCTAATCTCAGGTAGTATGTGGGGAGGGCCAAAAGATTTTTATTCTTATTTTTAAATGGATACCTTTGACTCTATAATCAAGGTTATGCCAAAAGAGCGATGATCCTTATCCCTAAAGAATCGAAAGCAAATCCCCAGTCCATATTATACACTTAAAAACTTGGGCGGGCTTGCATGTGATGGCCATAATAATTGAATAAACAAAGCTGCTCTGCTTTTTGTGTGGTGCTGGTGCAAGCAATCAAGAAAAGCAGAGTTGAAACTGGGTCTCATCCATGGTCTTGCGAGTCCGTATTATACACTTAAAAATTTGGGTGGGCTTGCATGTGATGGCCATGATAATTGAATAAACAAAGCTGCTCTGCTTTTGATGTGGTGCTGGTGCAGGCAATCAAGATAAGTAGAGTTGAAACTGGGTCTCATTACATGGTCTTGCATTAAGAAATGTAACATTCCGTTTAGCTTTCAATAAGGTGGGCTTCTAAATGGTGGCGCTCTTGGGTGACGCAAGCGTTGGGACATACATAATGCTCCGAGCGCCGCGCCATGAAGAAGAAAATTAGCAATGTCGTAGAGCTGGAGGAGTCTTCATTTAAGTACTTTGGTCCTTAAAGAATACTCAATTGGAGCTGAATTGTGTTTTCTCTTTAAATTTATTTAGTGGCTCTAGTTTAGCATAACCCCTTCATCTCCAACACAAACCAGGGAATGGTGGGTTCAGTGTCCTAGTGTAATATTAAGCTCTTTTAGAATGGTGGGCCCCACTTGGGTTTAAAAAAAGAAAAGAAAAGAAAAGGAGAGTTGAAAAGTCAAAGGAGAAGGAGAGAGAATAAGGGTGCGTTTGGTTGGGCTTTCCCAAGAGGCTTTCAGCCCCTAAAGCCTCTTGGGAAAATGCAAAGGTGTTTAGTTTAATATTTTGGAGGACTTTGGGGAGATGCAATTGCATCTCAAAGTATTCTCAAAGTCCCTTAGCTGAATGCAGTTCAGAGGTGCATTTGTAAGTTGCATTTTCGGAATGCAATTTGTATTTGTACTGTTTATCTTTCCTGCATGGCCAACATCGCCAACGATTGTCAGACAAGGGGGCGGCTAACGACCGCTTGCGACTGTCGGCCAAGGGGTGACTGCTAGCCAAGGAGGACGATCACCAGCCAAGGGGGCAACCGTTGGTTGTGCGCCTGGGTCGCCGCCTGAGGCACGGCAATCAGCTGTCCCTTGGGTCGGGTAACCCAGGCGGTCGTACGACCACCGCCTAGGTTCCCAACCCAGGCGACGACTGACGCTTGGGTCGCGAACCCAGGCGATGGCCGACACCTGGGTCAAGCAACCCAAGCGGTCGTGCGACCATCGCCGTTGCCTGGGTTCGCGACCCAAGCGACGGGCAACGACATCGCCTGGGTCGGGCAACCTAGGCGGTCGCACGACCACCGTCGTCACTTGGGTTTGCGACCCAAGCAACGGGCGACCTTAGGCGAGGCTTTTCGGCGGCCAAATCTAGCTGCCGGAGCTTGACTAGCGGCTAGATTTGGCTGCCGGAGGTTGGCCGTCGGAAAGTGAATTTGAAAAAAAAAATATTTATATATATATATTTTTTAATAAAAAATTTCTCAAAAGTGTCTTAGCAAAATATGGTATTCACCAAATGGTATTTAGGTCAAAGTTAGTTTCACAATGCAAAATTTACCAAATAGTATTTGCATTTCGAGAAACCCTCTTAGCCCAAAGGTATTTGCATTTTCCCAAGTGCATTCCCAAAAAACCGAACAAAATGCACCCTAAGTGGGGTTCTCTCCCACTTACAGAAGTGAAACTAGTCGGGAAGGAGAAAGAAAAAGAGAGAAAAGAGGAGAGGGAGAGAAGAAGAAAGGGAAAGAAGGAGAGGATTTTGCAAGTGCGCGCCGCGGAAGCCTCGCAAAACTGACTCAATAACTTCACGCAATGCCCGGTGAGTACAGCGTCTCTTGTTCCTCCAATCAAAGCATTTTTCTAGTTTATGGTTCAAATTTGGAATATTGGAAATATTGAGCGGTGAAGGCTGATTTTTGAGTTGTTGAGTTGTGAAAATTTATAAGAATGGTAGTTTATGACGTCATGGACCCATAAGATTTTATGGAATTGAATTTGAGCTTGTAGTTTGTCTGAAACGGAATTTTGAACTTCCCCGTGCATAGTGAACAGTACGTGCGCGGTCACCTTGAGGTTTGATTTTGTTGGCTTCAGCTCAAAATTGGGTTGTCCAACTTATGGGTCTTCTAGCGCTTGGAATTATCTTCATTTTGACTACAAGATTGCTCAAATTGGAGTTTGGATGAAAAAGTTTTGGTGTAATCAAGTTTCGCACTCAAGTCTCGCTTTATAAACGACTTTGATTAATTACTTTCGATAGGTGATTTGTTAGCTCATATGGGTTATTTTATTAGTGTTAAGGTGTAGTTTAGTTGTTTCATAGTTGGGGTAGAGTTTTATCGGATTTTAACTTATTCCTTAATTATTTGTTAGGATCGTGAGTTTGACTATACAAATACCGTTTTATTGGATCGTAGGTAATGAGGTGGGTGGTACTATATCTTCTTTGAATTTATAAAATTAATGTGAGAAAATTCTATGGTTTATATATGGTATGGGATTATGAAATAACATTATTATTGCATAAAAATCGAATCGGGCATGGACTACCTTTTGATTGTTTACAAAGGTTTTGAAAGCATATTATGCAAAATATTAGAAGGCAAAATATATTTATAATTGCTTTGTAAATGGTTTATAAAAAGTATGTTGATGACTTGAGAAATGGATGAGAAATGGTGAATGACGATATTGCAAAAAAGTATTTGTTTGGTTTATTATATTGATTTTTGAATTGGATTTTTGGTATTAAAGGATGGTTATTTTGCTCATTATTGCTGTGAGCCCATTGAGGGGCATGTTGGTATGCATACTAGATTTAGGATATCCTTCTAGGCTGAGCCACTAGCATTATAGATGGAGACCTTGCCAAGGGAAAAATCTTGGTCACCTTGTCACAAGGCATTGTGTCGTGACCATGGTAAGAGATTAAGCAATATATTGGTCAATGGATGGACTATTGATGTGTGATTTTTGAACGAAAATTATTCAATGGATTTGATCATTGATTTTGGTATTGTGATGGTGGTTTAAATAAGTTTTTCATATAAATATAAAAGTAATTCTTATATGATTTATTATGTATTTTATACATTGGATTGAGTTATAAAGTTTTGGTATTGCTTTGAATTTATACATAATGTTTGCTCGATCTGCTTAGAAGATATATACTACTCACTGAGCTTGTAGTTGCTCACCCCCCTTTTCCAATCTTTCCAGGTTCTTTGGTTAGCGGCTAGTAGAATGAGAGCGCTTTTGTGGGGACTTTTGGGAGCTGAACCTTTTGTGATTAGAGGCTACGTCCTTCGGGTGAAAAGGGTGGTTGTGTCACCTCCATCCTTGCAGGATTCGGGGTGTGACACCTATGGCTTCATAGAGAGGGTCCTGCGGAAGTTGACCTCTCTTGCCATTCAAGAAGATGCCTTGGTTGATGATTAGAAACAGGCATACAGCCAAAAGCTCAAGAGTGTGGTTAGAGCAGCTTAAGGGGGTCTTGTATGATGATGATGATTTGTTTGATGATGTTCAGTGTGAACTTGGAAGTCCTGAGAAACAAATTGAACAGTCAACTACCAAAACTCAGGAAGTTTATGCCGCTTCTTTTCTTTTCTAATCCTTTCGTAATCCATCTCAAAATGAGCAAAAGATTAGTGAGATAGGAGGAAGTTTAAAGCAGATGGTTGCTGAGATTGAGGAGTTCCGTCTCAGCAAGCAAGCCTTTGATGGAGGTGTGGTGGGAGTGAAAGTAAGAGATGAAACCAAATTTGGCAAGAGGATTTGATCCCATCATTGGGAGGGTGGCTTATAAAGACAAGATCATTGATCTCCCAATGCGGCAAGATCTGCCTACAGATGGTGCGAACCTTTCGGTGATTCCCATTGGCAGAACTGCACTTGCTTGATTGGTGTTCAGTGACGATAAAATGAAGGAGCACTTTGCTTTGTTAATTTGGGTCAGTATGCCCGATGATTTTACCATGCGGCTAATAATGGAAAAAATCATCAAAAGTACACTTAAGCAAAGTTTGAACAACTTGGATTATCGCCAACTGCAAACTCTTCTAAGAGACCTTATAAATCGCAGAAAGTTCTTACTCTTCTTAGATGGTGTGGGGAAAATGAATCGGGATGAATGGGATGATTTGATGGACGTGTTGGCGGAAGCCGTTGATGGAACAAGGTGATTGTGACCACACTCGACTAACAGCTCCTATGGGAATGGACTTTGTATCGATGGACAATCTATAGGGCCTTTCACATGAAGACACAATGTCCTCATCCAAGACATGGGCGTTTGAGAAAAGTGAACTGGAAATAAGTCCCTGTCTTCTCTAGATTAGAAATGAAATCGTAGAAAGATGCAAGGAGTTCCTCTGATGTTGAAGATGCTAGGTAGCCTATTGTACTCGAAGGACAACAAATGATTTGGGGAGCTGGTGAGAGACATGTAGATCCGCACAAACAGAGGATGACATATTACTTAACCTAAAACCGTGTTATAATCATTTGTCATCTCACTTGAAACAATATTTTGCCTGTGTTCTTTTTTTCGTAGAGGTGCCTGCATCACCTATTTTAAGTATGGCTTATATTGGGACTGCATTGTAGAGCAAAACAGTGAACACTAACTATACAATAAACACTTGTTATTACAAGAAATAGATAACACTATACTCATTACATGAGGTACGGACTCCTAGAGTGCCAAAACTTGGCACGGGGGGTCAGTTAAGTGCCAAAAGTTATAAAATGTATACTTAAGTGTCAAAATCGGAGCAAAATGGATCGGTTAAGTGTCAATGGTGAAAAATTCTGACTAAAATGTCATGTGCCCATTTTCCGACGACTTCATTTGCTGACAGAGCATTTTTTTGCAAAATAAAAAATCCACGTGAAAATTTTAACAAAAAAAAAATTGCCAAGTTAGACTAAAATTTATTTTTCAAAATCGATTTTATTAAAAAAAAGAAAAAGAAAGAGAGGAAGGGATTTGGCGCTATTGTCGTTGTCGCCCCACCATCATCAGGAAGGGCTGGCGATGGTGGGCGAGGGTCAGTTGGGGTCGCCGGGCCTCGACCAATGGCTGGCGACCCTAGTTGGCCTGCGCTGGCCCTCCGGCGAGCCCTCGCCCAAATCTGGGGCGAGGGTCGCGCCGATTTAGTTGGCTGGCGGCCCTTAGCCCGACTGGGCAAGGGTCGGCGACCCTCGCCCATTGTCGCCGGCCCTTCTCGGTGACGGTGGGGCTGTGATGACGGCGGCGGTGAGGGCTACACAGCCCTCGCTAGATCCCCCTTCTCCCTTTTTTTTTTTTTAATTAATCAATTTTATAATAATAATATATTTTTAATTATCTTATATCATTTAATTAATAATTTTAAAAATCCACGTTAGTGCAAAACGACATTGTTTTGGCTGATTTTTCATCGATTCAGTTTCCGGCGAGCCACATAAGCAAGAAAATTAATAAAAAATTGCCACGTAGGATTTTTAGTAGGATTCCGATGACTTGGCACTAAAATGATCCATTTGTTTTGAAAAATGGCACTTAAGTGTATATTTTGTAACTTTTGGCACTTAAATGTCAATTTGTGCCAAGTTTTGACATTTGAGCTATACTTATGCCCTCATTACACACTCAAGACACTCTCTAACCCCACTCTCTTCACCAGCACCACATGCACACACAATGCACTCTCACATTACTTCACCACACACATTACACACGCTATCACTCTACCCACAACACTCTTTTCGCTCTCTACTTTTGTTGGCAAGGGAAGCATCACTATTTAAGGGAGACTTCCACTAAGGACAAAAGAAGTGCTCCAAGCGAGCTCAACATGGCCAATTCTTGAATCACAAGTTTTACCTACTTTTTCAAATGGTTTTTAATCACTCATATCACCTAACACAAAGAAAACTTCAACACCACAATTCTCAACTACCTACTCTAGATATTTAATTCTAGATTAATCTAGAAACATCGAGAGAAGAGAAAGAGGCGGTGCTCATTAACACCCCCTCACCAACTACTCTCTCTTAGCATGGACCTCGTGATCAAACCAAGTTGTCTTTGAAATTCTTCGAACTTTATAGTTTCCAGGCACTTTGTGAAGATGTCCATAACTCTGTCAATTTGTTTTGCCATACTCTATCTTTATCTCACCCTACAATACCTTTTCTGGCAGGAAATGCTAGTGCATTGCTACGTGCTTGGTCCTCATATAGAAAATTGGATCCTCTGCTAAGCTCATGGTTAATAGATTATCACAATATAAGCATGCCAAGTGGTCTATTGGTTGATGAAGATCCTCCATTAAGTGTACTAGCCATGCACTCTTTTGAGTTGCCATCACTGATGCTCTATACTCGACTTCTATCATAGATAGTGGCACAATTGATTGTCTTTTACTACACCATGAAACTACTGTTGATCCAAGACTAAACATGTACCTGGAAGTTGGTCGTCGTGTGTCACAATCTCTAGCAAAGTCAGCATCGCATTAGCCTACAACTTGACATGATGCTTCTTTCTTATATATGAGCCCAAAAATCAAATTTATCCTTTACAATATGCACTTGATTGCATCCAAGTGAGGCTTTTGTAGCTTCTCCACAAATTGGCTTGCCATTCCCACTATGAAGGCAATGTTAGGCCATGTTACGTTTAGGTAAATAAGGCTACCCACCAATTGCCTCTACATAGTTGAGTCTCTTCTAATTCTTATCCTTCAATTGCACATGGCTTTACATTTCCATCCATTGGAATATATATAGATTTACAATCAAGCATCTTGAACTTTTCTAAGAGATCTCGTGCATAGTTCTCCTAACGGAGGAATAGTGCTTCCTTGGTCTTCTCAACCTCAAGTCCCAAAAAAATGTTTTAGTTCTCCAAGCTTTTTCATCTAAAACTATGCTGAGAGTTTCACTCTAATTTGACATATCTCCTCTTTATTATCTCCAATGATAATTAGATCATCCACGTTGCAAGCTTGCCATCTTCTGCCTTCACAAACAAGCTCGAGTATATTAGGGCTACTAAGTAACCATCTTGCATCAAGAATTAAGCAATCTTCCCATACCATGCTCTTGCGGCTTGCTCTTAGCCATAGAGGGCTTTCTTTAACTTGCAAATAGTTTGTATGAGTCTTACTCTTGAAACCATCTAACTACTCCATGTATATATCGATCTAGTTCTCAATGTAAAAATGCATTATTAACATTCATTTGCCATAATTTCTATGACTTGCTTACTACAAGTGCTAATAAGATTCAAACTATTGTAATCTTCGCTACTGGGCTAAATGTCTCATCATAATCTAGGCTATACGTTTGAGAGATTCCTTGAGCAACTATTCGTACCTTATATTCTTCTATTGACCTGTTTGGTTGAGTTTTAAGTTTGCAAATCCATTTGCAAAATATATGACGTACCTCTTTAGGTCTCGACACTAGGTCCCATGTCTCATTCTTTTTTAGTGCTTGGATCTCTTCTTCCATGGCCTTCCTCCATTATACTTCCTCATATGTAGACGGCTCCAACATGTTTAGGGTGTGTTTGGTACAACTTTCCCAAGGGGCTTTCAGCCCTGAAAGCTCATTGGGAAAATGCTGAACCGTTTGGTTCAGCTTTGAAATCAGCTTTCAATTGAAAGCTAGCCTTCAAAATGCTGAAATCACTATTTTTCTTTCCAAAACTACTATCGCTGATTTTTCATATTTCCGATTTTACCCCTAAATATTTTTTTTTAATTGAAAAATAAGGCAGCCCTTCGCCGGACCGGCGAAGGGCTGCGGCCGTCGGCGAGCCAGATCTGGCATCGGCGACCGTCAGGCGACCTCAGCCGACGGCCG
>CM026420.1:14810989-14849583 GCA_014858505.1 Corymbia citriodora subsp. variegata | reverse complement strand
GGCCGCCGGCGCCAGATCTGGCTCGCCGGCAGCCGTAGCCCTTCGCCGGACCGGCAAAAGTTTTTTTATACCCATTATACCCATCAAAGCCCATTGTGAAAGTTTTTTTTACCAAACGCACATTCAACTCAAAGTCCATTTGTAAAAAAATTTTACCAAACACAATTGCATTTCCCCAAGTAGCTTTGGGCTTTCAGCATTTGCATTGGACTGAAAGCCCATTGCAAATGCTGTACCAAATGCACCCTTAGTCAATACCGCATTTGCATATTTGAGATTTGAACTTCTTTGCCTTGTTGATCTCCTAAGTTGAGGTTTTCGCTCTTTGGGTTCTCCCACATGACTTGGTCGGATCTCTCCTATCATTCTTGGATGTACACCAGTTCGCCACAGACTCTTTAATTTTTTAGTGACTATGCTCTAACTTCTCTTCTAGCTATAAGATTATTTCCTTCTTCAACTAGCGAGCTAGCACTTGTCAAGCTCATCACTTTCTTCCATTCTTTCGCGAACCTCTTCTTCCACTTGTTTTGAATTAGATGGTGACGACCACCAAGATGACATTCGTTGAACACCACATTTCTAAAGTGTAACACCTCCCTATTGTAGGATCACAAAACTTCCATCCTTTCCTTTGATTGTCGTAGCCCCCAAATATAACAAACTACCTTTTTATTGAACTTCTTACGTAGATGGTCTGGTGTGAATGCATAACATACACATCCAAATACTCAAAAGCAACTTACCATGGGCTTGTGATTACACAACTTCTCGTATGGTAACATAAAGCCAAGCCCTGCTAGAGGTAATCTATTGATCATGTGTGCTACTGTCTTTGTACATTAGGCCCAAAACTTGGGTTGAACATTCTTCGGATGTAGGTCTCCACCAAATGCCGATTCTTTCTTCTGACGACTCCATTTTGTTGTGGCTTATTCGGGCAAGTAAATTGTCAACATATCTTCCATTCTTGAAAATACTTTGTAAAGTCATTTGAAGTATATTCTCCCTCATTATCCATATAGAAGAGGCATAGTATTTTCTTACCTACTTCATTTTCTACTTTAGCTTTAAACTCCTTAAATTTGTTTGATGGATCAATTTTTCTTTCATAAAGTCAACCCAGACATACTTGGAGAAGTCATCGATGAAGGTTATTATGTACTTTGATCCTCTGACTGGCAGTTGCTTCACTAGTCCAAATACATCTAAGTGGATGTGTAATATTCAAGCCTTTTTTAACCAAGTCAAATAAATGGTGGGACTCACTTGGGAAAACAAAACAGAGAGAGTCGAAAAGTCAAAAAGTGAAAGGGAAAAGAAAGCATAGTTGACATGTAGCTATTTGAGGAGAGCCAAAGCACTGAGAGAGAGAGAGAGAGAGAGAGAGAGAGAGAGAGAGAGAGGGGTTTCTTATGTGCATGCCATGGGAGCTAGCCAAGCCAACTCAACTACATTATGTAACGCTCGATGAGTATCCATGCCTCTCGTTCCTCCAATCGAAGCATTTTTTCGGTTTAGGGCTCAAATTTGGAATTTTGGGAAATTTGAGCCACAAAGTTCGATTTTTGAGTCGTTGAGCCACGTATATTTATAGGAATGATAGTTTAGGGTGCCATGGAGCCATATGATTTTACGGAATTGGAGTTGAGCTTATGGTTTGCCCAAAATTTTTTTTTTGAACTTTTCTGCGCATTGTGAACAATACACGCCCAGCCACTTTGAGGACCTATTTTGTTTGTTTTGGCTTGAGTTTAGGTCATCCAAGTTGTGAGTCTTCTATTTTCATTTTGACTACAAGATTGCTTGAATCAAGGTTCGGGTGAGAGCACTCAAGCCTCATGTTGCAAACGATTTTGAATAATCACTTCAGATAGGTGATTTGTTAGCTCTTAGAGGTCATTTTGTTAACATTAAGGCATAGTTTAGTTGTTTCATAGTTGAAATAGAGTTTATTTGATTTTCACTTTATCCCTCGATTATTTGATAGGGTCACGACTTTGATGATATGAATACTGTTTTGTTTGATCGTAGGTCACAAGATGAGTGATACTAAATCTTCTTTGAATTTATAAAACTCATGTTATAGTGTGGATTACAAAATGACATTGTTATTGCATAAAAGCCGGATCGGGTATGTATTACTCTTTAATTATTTACAAATGTTTAGAAATCATATTATATTGTTTTGCGATTGGTTTATGAAAAAGAAAATGAATGATTTGAGAAATGGATAAAAATGACGGATGGTTATGTTATAAAAATGTATTTGCTTGGTTTATGATATTGATTTCTAGATTTAACTAATATTAGAGAATGGTTGTTTATGCTCATTATTACTTTGAGCTCATTGAGGGGCGTGGGAGTATGCATGCCGAGCCACCGACACTCTAGGTGGAGACCTTGACAAGAGGGAATCTTGACTGCCTTATCACAAGGCATTGTGTTATGACCATGGTAGAATATTAAGCAATAGATTAGTCAATGAATGGACCATTGATGTGTGGTTTTTCAAGGAGATTATTGAATGACTTGACCATTGATTCTTGAATTGTGATGGTGGTTTAAATAAGTCTCTCATATTAGTATAAAGCTTCGATAATAAGAAGCAACTCTTATATGATTCGTTATGTATTTTATACATTGGGTTTGCGTTATAAAGTTCTAACATTGCTTTGTATTCATGCATAGGGGTTACTTAATCTATTTAGAAGATATGTACTACTCACTGAGCTGTGGTTGCTCATTCCATTTGTCTTTTATGTTTTCTACTTCCTCAGTTAGCAATGAGTAGAGCGAGAGCGCCATTGGAGGAAACTTTTGGTTTCTTTTTGGGTATGGCTTAAGGAAGAAATGTGTGACGTCCTAAAATTCTATCATATTTTGGGATTTTATAAAATGGTGATATTGATCAAATGCCCAGTTAGTACAAATACTCCAAACTAATCATTCGTGGGATAATGGACTTTAGGGAAACGCCATTAGGGAGATGATACGTGTACAACCCATAGTTTTAATCAGGAATGAACCATTCAACCATAAGGGCTTGAGTGGAAACAATACCATCCTGTATTAGACGATTAGCAAACGGAAATAAATCAATTCGACAGAAGTACGAAGCCGGATTGTGGGTGATTCCGCATGACTTTGATACAAGCTACGAACGATGTTAAATCGATTCCTTTTTATCTTGTAATCAAAATTATCAATTGAACCCCTAGGATTATATGACAATCGAGGGTCATCCCTAGTTCAAGAAATTGCTTAAACGTGGATTGAAAAGCTATCGACCACGGGTCCAACGTGAGGAAAACCGTAAAGGGGCGTCCGATAATTTAAACTGTACTACAGTCGCAATTGATTCAATTTAGTCCTGAATTTTAATCCGATTTCGGATATCGACTTCTCGAAGATGTTATGACTAAATATTTGGATGTCGCCTCATTTATTCTCAAGTTTTTTGAGGAGTTTTAAAATGTCGGAAAAGGAAATTTTAGACTGGGAACTTGGGCCCATAAGTGGGTTGGCCCAAGATTGGCAGCCCAATGTGCCCATTAAGGCCAGCTGAAGGTGAGCCTAAGCTTGCCTATTTCCCTTCCTCTCCTAAGCTCATGTGCCCTCTCTTCTAGAAGCTCTCTTTGTGTGCTTTGTTTTTTACTTGGTTGTCATTGGCTTTGGAGAGCAAGTTGGCTTGGCTTTTTGGACAAGTCTTAGCAGCTCATTCTCTCTCCTCACTCCTCCCTTGTAGTTGCCCCTCACCTTTAGCCCACTCTCTCTATTTTCTCCTCCCTTTTCCCCTCATTACCTTCACCTTTTTCCTTGCCCCTTGCTGGTTGTTGCTGCCATTGACCCTGCTTCTATTCGTTGGAGCTACTACCATCGTCCACCGTGTAGCTGCTGCCATCCAAAGTCTAGCTGCCAACTGCTAGCCGCCGCTTGTCACCATCGACCACCCATTCTAGCACCGGTAGCCACTGCTATGTTTTCTATGAAAAATCATGGGAAAACGTCGCCGTCCCTGAGCTAGCCCCATATAGCCCTCACCCTCGCTGTCACTCTGGTGTCGCTGCAATCTTAGAGTCCATAAGTTGATTTCCTAATCCCTTAGTTAGGAATTAATCTTGCTCTAGGAGTAGTTTAATTAATCTAAGTGTGATTAGCGATTAATAAGAGAAGGTCGTCTAGCAATCTTAGGCATACTGTAGTAATCAATTATTTGGACAGGGCTATCAAATGGTCGACTGCGAAATTGGCTAAAAGATCTAAGAGAGAAGCAACTCTTCCAACTATTAGAATATGATAGGATGCAAGTCTAGGTGGATTTAATTAATTAATTATATTATTTCATAATTTCGAATTATTATTTAATTATGAATATTAATTATTTTGGGAAAATTATTAATTTTGATTATTTATTGGAAATTGATTTAATTGAGTAATTTTATGGGGAAAATTACTATAGTCTATTTTCTAAAGTTAATAGTGTTTATATACTATGTTATTAAGTGATTTTGGTTTTAGAAAATGAAATTATTTGGGTGGAACTATTATTTATGGGATTGTTATTTAATGATAAGTATTTTATGGAGATTATGGCGGTTTATCATAATAATGAATTGTAATGTTATATGCCCTTTTAATGGGTACTTTCGGGGATAATCTTAGTTTATCCTTGGGTTGTGACGACTGATTATTGATGAAAATAATTCCTTATTATTAATCGTGGAGACACGTGATAATTTATTATTGATTATTGAGACAACTAGTTGGGTGTTATTAGTAATCAAGTTACATGAGTATTGTGACGTTCATTGACTGGAATTGATTGTCGTGTTGCAACTGAAATTGCTGCTAAAAGGTTGTATCTAGAATAATTGGGCTTTTGCTAGTTTGCGTGACCATTGGTTATTATTGCATTGCATTAGATGTGTTAATTGCCATTGCATGTCGTGTGAACATGAATCATGATTGTATTGATGATAGAGAAAAGAATGGATTGGTTGATGGTTATGCTGCATGGTCATATCAAAGGGAAAACTCGGCATTGCCGAAAGACCACTAATCCCTTAGGGGTTGTGCCATGGCCGTTTGGTTGTTTGATAGTGGTCAAATGCTGAGTCACGATAAATGTCGGACCAATGCTTCTCCGAGAATGCTGTCTAGGGGAAGGCCCATGACGTAGCTGTGCCCATGGGGGATGATGCTTGGTTTTTGACTAGTAGACTGCCAACCATAAAGTTGTGCCATGGCCTAGGGAGTCATAATAATTGAAGCTTGTGTGAGTACTGAGGCATGAGAAAGTTCTATAAAGTGCTATGATTATGTGCATGTCTTGTGATATTATCATGCTTGGATGGTATTTTTCTGCAGGGTACGTGTGCCAAGATGAGGTAAGAGTGCCGGTGTTTGTGTCTAATTATTGAATTGCATCATAATGGTGTTTCTCTTATATGTTGATAGATAAAGCAAGGCTAGTGTTGCTTTGCAATTGATCTATCATCGGTACTAGGTTGTATAATTGGATTACTTGATGAGGTTCGGTGTCCCGATCATGAGCACCTCTATCACTATGTTGCTCGTCTTGGGCTGCAATTTTGTATATAAGTATCACATGACGATAGTTTAGGTTGATGAGGGAGATAGGGATCATTATGTGTCGCACGTCTTCAAGGCATGGTACGTCAAGCTGAGGGATATGGTGTATGGTCCCTTGAAGGGTTACGATGGGCCTGCACCACCAATGGGGCCGATCGATGAGATATAGGATCCAATGGACCTCGATCCCCCTGATGGCACGATCATAGACCCTTCTATGAGTGAGTCTGACCCTTCTGAGACTAGTGATTAAGTATTTGTAACCAAGTCTCTTTTTGACTAACCCTCCTCTCATTTTTGTTCTGATAGGTTAGCTAGGCCGAACCCTTTTTGCTTTGGCCTTGGTATATCGCATGTAGTAAGGCATGCATATATTCTGCTTTCCCTAGGCTAACCTTGCAGATAAATAAAAGTAGTACTCTTGTTGTTCTACTATTGCTTTCCTTCTACTATCCATATTGGTTGTTGGCTAGGTGTTTGATTCTACTTCCGCATGTATTTAACAACAAGATAAAATGAATTGGCCAGCGATAGTACCTGAGATGTTGCATGTTTTAGACCTCAAGTGAATTGAGATTGTCACAAGCTCGAAAGTTAAGGCGTGACAAAATGTATATAATGTTTTCTATCTTTTGGATTAGTTGAGTTCTAGTTGTAAATATTATTTTGGAAGATCATAGAAATTCTAATGTGTAACCAACCTTTTGATTTGTTCGATATGTATATATGGTTTGAGATGTATATATATCGGAAAAGAATTATTTAAGTGTCAAAACTTAGCACGAGGATACTTAAGTGTCACTTTTTTTAACAAATTGAATCACTTCAGTGCTAAGTCCGGTGACCCATCCCGGAAATCCTATACAACAATTTTTTTTATTAATTCTCTTACCAACATGGCTCGCCAAAAATTCACCTTAGCTAACCCTCACCCAAAGGGACGCCAATTCCATAGATGGGCAAAATAAAGTGCCTAAATTGGCCAAAATAATATTGTCTCCCCATTTTCCCCAGCCTTAAAAGCGATGTCTTCCCAACTTTGCCCACTAAATCCCTAAATCAGCCAAAATTCCCAAGCACTCAAACCCTAATTTTGATTTGCCCCAAATTCCTCAATCACTCGAATTATTTCAATTTACCCTAGATTCCACCACTGAATATTGGAAATGGAGAGTAGGATTTTCAACAGCAGCTCGAATTTGTCTTACCAAAGCGAAGGAGAAGTCGAGCGCAAATGTTTCTATTATTGTGGGTTACCGAGTTCAAGAAGAATATCGTGGACTCGAATGAATCATGGGAGAAGATTCTATAGATGCACCGGATATAGAGAAGGGTCGAAGTGCAAATACTTCAAATGGGTTAATGCGAAGTTCTCTTACCGAGTGACAAAGGTGATATTGGACTTACTTGATGGGCGACGTCAACCTTCGTCTATGTTTGTGGACGATTTGGAGGACGTTGAGTCAAAGCAAGCCGAAGCATCTTCAGGTAACTATTTGAAGAATGAAGTTTTAAGAATTGAACGAAAGTATTATGAAGTGTTTATTTTGGTGTTGTCTTATTATATAACCTACTTAATGACCAAATGTAAAGCACTTGAAGATGAGAAGAAGTTTCTTTAGTTGCCATAGTTGAAAATTAGTTGATAAACATAATTGTTCTAGATCAAATATAGGCTATTTTATTTGGGTTTGTGTTGTCCACACAATCATTGTGGCTTTTGGGGAGGTCAAAAAAAGGAATGAGTGTATAAGATGATACATGTATTATGTTTTTGCTTGTTCTTCAACATAGAGTAGTAAGGATGTGCATTATGTCAAATTGTTGTAGTGGCTTGTTTGCTTAAAGTGAATGTAACCTAGTAAACATTGAAGTTAATGGAATGGAGTTGTTGGCTCTAGTCTCTGGTTTGTTGCAAATCATCATATACATAGGACAAACACGAGCAATTACTTGAGTGCCATAAATTGTATTTAGTGATCACTTTAGTGCTAATCATGCAAAAAAAAAGACCACTTAAGTGGTGATCATTTAAGTACCACTCATACTTAAAAGTGAACACTTAAATGCTAAGTTTTCTAGAAAATGAGCACTTAAATGCCAAAATTTATAGCTTCTCTCTAAATTAACACCAGCCACCAATTACCTCAAATAGCCACGACCAATCACCACCATGACCACCAAGCATCATGATAGACCCACCATTAGCAGTCATCAACCACCATCGCAACACGAACCACCAACCACTACCCCATTAGCTACCACCAGCATGAGCCACTATTAGCTAGCACTAAGGCTATGGTGTGCTACTGTTGCAAAAGGTGTTGTTACAAGCACATTGTATTAGCTCTCGCACAAACTAGTGTAAGATGTGCAGACTACACACTTGTACAAGGTATTACGCAAGCCATTCAACAACCACCACAGGCCCACTACTAACAGGCATGAAGTTTCAACACAACATAAACCACCAACCGTGACTACAGTCCAAACCACCATTAGCCTGTACTGGGGTTGTGGTGTGTTGCTACTGTAAAAAGAGTTGGTGTAGGCAGCATGCACTAGTTCCAGCATGAACTAGTGCAATTGCACACTTGCACCATGTGTTGCACAAGCCCCCTAGCCACCAGCAAGAGACACAAGCCTTCAACATAGCACAAACTACCAGTCACTACTACAGCACGAACCACCATCAACCTACACTTTAGCTATGGTGTGCTGCTGCTACAAAAGGTGCTGGTGCAAGTATTTTGCACTAGTTTGCACTAGCACCATATGGTGCAAGATATACAGATTGCACACTTAAACCAAGTGTTGCTGAAGCCCCTAACATTCACCATACACCCACCACCAGCAACCATCAACCACCAAAAGAGTACAAACCACTAGCCACCAACCAAGACAAGTAGCAAGTATAAGCGGAAGCAAAATCTAAATCGAAAAAATGAAAAACATTACAACAAAAATTGATAAGCAGCGATATTATTCTATTGATATTGATTTCGAGTCTGACAAACTCAGTAACAAACCAAAAAGAACCATCCATAACAAGTTATAACAAAGCTAACCCTTCTTATTAATCAATATCAATATGCACAGGCCCCCATGTTCGTGCTCCTTTTGATGGACCTCGATTAATTATCCTTACACTCATTCTAATTGGACGTGCAACTTTTTTTTCAATTGTCTCACCATGCATTGATTCAGATGGAAGTATAACCGTCCCAAGATTAATTGATTTAGATGGAATGCTGAGTTTTTGTTCTTTCTTATTGGCGCAACCAATGTCATCTTCTTTTTTGGCACGGTTGTTGATTCTTGAGTTGGGCCTTGGGAGATAAGAACTTTTAAACTTCTCTCGGGTTACAAAAACATGAGGAAATTGTGAGTAAAATATCACACAATTAATTAAATGCAACCAATAAAACTTACATTAAAAATGACTTTTCTAGTATGCTTATTTGTATAAAGGCCATAATCATATTATCTTAGCATCTTCCTAAGAGCCCCTCTTGTTCGAATTAGAGTATCACGTTTAGCATCTTGTGATTAATTAACCCTTCTTCTGGCTTGTGATTTCTTGGGCCCTTCTTTTTACTCTTTAGTTGTCCCTTCATGTGGCTCTTCTGTTGGCCATTCAGCTTTAGTCACATTTGGCCCTTCAAGTGCAATAAGGGCTTTTTCGGCCAATTTTTTAGCTGGGTGTCTTCTAAATGGTCTTCTTGTAGCTGGCCTTCTTCTAGTTTTCCTTTTTCTTGTATCTAGCCTTTTGGCTCTGACACCTTCACCTAGCCTTTGTGATAGCCTTTCTATTGGCAATTGAGCTCGAGCTTGCCCTCTTCGTACTTGATAAAGACATTATGAATATAACATCAGCCCATATAATAATATAAAGGAAAACTAAACAAATTATTAAACTTATTGGGTATTTTTTCCTCAACTGAGGAACTGTCAACTAAATTAGCCCTTGAGTAGCTTTAGCCAATCTTTCAATTAATTGTCTTCCACCTCATCTTATTCAAACAGGCCCTTGAGTTTCAGGTACAGCTAGGGCTTCTACTAATCCTGCAGATGTTATACTCGTCACTTGACAAACACATTAAAAATACATGGTAATTATACTATGTACAAATATGTAATAAACCAAAAAAAAAAACATAAATAGAACTATCACAACTCACGGGATTTCTTAACGTCAACTGAAGAATAGTTGACTCACTTTGTCTTTCTGTTTGGCCTTTAGTTGCCCTCCAACGATCTATTCATAAGGCCATTTGATTGGCCTCTCACCTAAATGTTTTTGTTGCTTTCTCAATCGACAATCATTACAATTGTGGCCTGCTACATGGCAATAAGAGCACATGATCTTTGCACCTATCTTATCCATCCTTTGCTAACACAAGACCCCTCTCTTTGGCATTCTTCATCTTCGTTTTAGCCTTCCTATTTGCTTTTTAACTGGCAAAAGTTGAGGTGATTCACAATATGTTCGCTCCTAGAACTTGCTACTTCTAATTGGTTGCAACATGAATTGATATAAAGCAAGATGTTTCATTTTCTTGTACCAATCATCAAGGTAATCCTTTATGTTATAGCTTTCCAATTAGATGGCACATACGGCATGTGCACAAGGAATTTCACTTAGTTGGCAACATACTATATGAACACTTCCTTGTACCTAGATAGACAACATACTTATTGGAATCCTTCATTATCTCACATCCTTCATTTCCATTCTAAATAGGATGACAATATCTATTTGCAGCCAAGTTCTCATCCAATTTCTTAGCAATCCTAGGACCACATTACTTAGTCTACTTTGCAACATCATCTCTTTATTTGTCTAGCCGAGTCATGATCATTACTCATATATCTTCAAGCATTAAGATGATTGGTTTGCATCTAGCATCAATTATTCTCCCACTGAATGCTTTGCAGATGTTGTTGTTGACATGATTACACCTGAATTGCTCACTGAAGAAGACCTTGCACTAATACTTCAGTTCTGTCTTGAATAATTCATCAAAGCCTTCATTGGTCAATTGAACCAATCCTTATTTGGCCATCCTAAAGTCAGTCATGTTTTGCTCTTTGCTAGCTACCAAAATTGCAACTATAGCTTATCTCCTTTATAGAACTTCACCCAATTTGAATATATGTACTATGCACACATTCGATGTTCGGCATAGAGCATCAACTCGGTTAATACCAAAACCAATCCTTACAATAATTTAAACCAAGAAATTTAACAAAATAACATAACAAATTACTATGACATTACCTTTTGTTGGTCGCTCATGAACGCACCCTTCCTCATTTGTTATCTCCAAGTTAGCCATGGGATTTTTCAAGAACTAGGACCAATTGTCCTTGTTATTTATCTTCACAACAGTCCAAGTCAGTTGAAACATTTGGTTATTCGCATCTCTTCCGATTGTGGCCAACACTAGCTCTTTAAAAAACAATCATCCAATCCTATCATTCATCTATACCCGGCTAAAAATCCCCATTTGGATGCATTGAAGCACATGTAGAACTTATCAAACTTGGTCCCACTATCAAGAAGTGGCATCTCCATGACCTCGACAAAGACTTTACATGAAGGGTTTTACATCCTATACTTCCAAGTATAATCTCGCACTTACCCATATTCCTTGCCATATTCAACTTTTACTTCATTCTTTTGCACCGATTCTTGAAGAAATTTATGCCTACATTCTCCTTCACTAATTACTTGAACTATGTACTCTTCATCTCAAGCATCAACTTGATCAGATTAAAGAAGTGCTTCAACAATCATGCATTTGTTTCCCTTTTATTTTGAAAATGAATGGAACAAGTATGTTCCTCTTAGAAGGACCTAATCTGAAAGGATCCACTCCTCCTAACGAATGCGTTGTAGATCTTCCATGAATAATTTTGTTTTGAATACTTAGCTCTTATAAAGGCTTTAGTGTTTTTAATGAAGCAAATATTCATTTGTTTAGCAATGGAGTTCTTTAGTATAACTTCCCTAAATTGTTTTACATCTTGGAATTTCATACCTACTAATAAAGAAAAAGAGGTAATAGACGGATCATAAGAAGGAAACTTACTTTTCCTTCTACGCACAGTTTGTCAATCTTCTTCAAGCTCATCTTGGGAAGTAGTATTTCAATGTTTTCTTAATTATCAGTCTCTTGACTAAAAACACCAGCATCTATGCCTTTAGCCACGTTTAGAACTTCTTCATCTGCTTGCAAAACTGCAAACTTATTGGTCAAAAACTCCATTTGCTTTCTCCTTAACTATACAAGCTCCTTGTCATCCTCATCGCTTAAAAAATTTTCAACGGCTAACCCTTCATTGTCATCATCACTAAGTTGAGCTACTTCCCAATCTAATCCAATGATTGTGACATCACCTATGTCATCACCACTTTCTTATCTATCATGCCGTCTTTCATCCCAATCATCTCCTCTTTCTCCTACTTGGGTGCTCTCTCCATCATCATCTTCATCCTTAGACTCACTATTGTACTCAACATGCACTTTCATTTCTTCACTTTGAAAATAATGGTACAAAAATCTTTAAAACCATTATCATCTTCTAAGTTTCTCAAAACATCTCTCAAACCCTTCTTAGGAATACAATACAACAATTTTGGCACAAGTACAGCCCTAGTGTCAAAATTTGGCATGAGAGGACACTTAAGTGTCAAAATTGGAGCAAAAATAATCAGTTAAGTACTAATGGCGAAAAATTCCAATCAAACTACCACATGTCCATTTTTCGACGAGTTTATTTGTTGACGAAGTATTTTTTTCAAAATAAAAAATTCACGTGGCAATTTTAATAAAAAAAACTGTCCACATTAGATTGAATTTTTTTTTTAAATTGATTTTATTTATATAAAAAAAAAGAGGAAAGAGGATCCGGCAAGGGTTGTGTAGCCCTCATCGTTGCCACCCCACCATCGCTGGGAAGGGTCGATGACAGTGGGCAAGGGTTGGCCGGGGTCGTCGGGCCTCAATTAGTGGCTAGTAATCCTAGCTGACCTGCGGCGAGGGCCTGTGGGCTCTCACCTAGATTTGGTGTGAGGGCTCGCAGCAAGTTGGCCGAGGCCTAGCAACCCCGGTGACGAGGGCTGCACAGCCCTCATTGGATCCCCCTTGCTCTCCTTTTTTTTTTTTTAAATTGATTTATTTTTTTTAATCTAACTTGGACAATTTTTTTATTAAAATTGCCACTTAGATTTTTAATTTTGAAAAAAAAGCTCCATCAGCAAATAAACTCACCGAAAAATGGAACACATGGCAATTTAGCTAGAATTTTTCGTCGTTGGCACTTAATTGATAATTTTTGCTCCAATTTCGGCACTTAAGTATACATTTTGTAACTTTTGACATTTAAGTGTCCTCCTGTGCCAAGTTTTGGCACTCCAGGGGTCCTTATGTCCAATAATTTCTATATTTTGCAAAGCAAATATGTCACTATATCCTAACAAACCCAATATAGTATACCTTCTATACATCGACAAAAAAAGTGTCATAGTTTCCCCACTCATACTCCCACTCATTCTCCCCAATGACAAAGTTCCCTTCGTAGCAAACAATGACAATAACATAATCATTATCATAAGCTATTTCTATAATAAAGAAAAAAAGAAAACAATTAACTTTTTGGGACCACATTAACAAAAGACAACAGACAATTGTAATTGCGCATGGAGATACCCACACTCTCATACGTTTATTAAAGAAAAAGGAAGAACATCCCTCACAACAGTTACTTTAACTATAAAATGACCAACAAATAGAAATCCCCATAACAAAGATAACTCCCCACAACATTCATTTCAACATTTCAATTAGAAAATGATCAGAGGTCTCCACAACAACCACTCTAAGCTTTAAAAATCGCCCTTGCACATCACAATATCCATTAGAGCCCTAAAAATACCCTCGCACATCACAATACTATATCCAAGCCCTAACTCACACATCACAATAGCATACCGGTCTTAATTTTTTCCTAGCCTAGCCCTAAATTGCCAATCTGAACCCTTGAATTACTCTAACATGACATCTAAGCCCTATATCATATATCACAGTACTATCCGAGCCTTACATTTCTTGGTCGACCCTCACATTTCACAATTGAGCCCCAAATTTCTCATCGAAGCCCCAATAGACCACTTTGAGCCCTGATTTCATACCATAGGGAAAGAAGATGACAAACCTCGAGGAGCGAATGATGGTGAGCAACAATCAATGATGATGAGCAATGACCACAAGTGACAAAGTGCCTTATGTGAACATGAACGGTGACGTAGACAAGAGTGAGCATGAGAGATAGCCAGCTAAGAGAATCGGCTAATATCTTTGGCCAAAGTAAGCTAAATGACGTCGTTTAGCTTAGCCAAGCTGTCCATGTGTAGATTTTTTAAGTCCACATCGGAAAAAATTCATTGGCCATGTGTGTTTTTTTTTTTAAATAATTGCCACCTCAGTAAAGTTTGTTGTTAGAAAATGTCATGTATGATTTTGGCTGGATTTTCTCGCCGTTGGCAGTTAACTGATCACTTTTACTCATATTTTGGCACTTAAATGTACATTTTGTAACTTTTTGCACTTTAATGTTTCATATGCCAATTTTTAGTACTCTAGGAGTCCGTACATCTATATGTGTGTGCGCGCGCACGTATCATGTCATTGGTTATGTTTGAGGATGCATCCTTTGTATGGAATGACAGCCATGTCATGTCCCATTTTCTTGCAGTTTTGAGGTGTGATAGGATGAGCTCGAGAGGCACCTTAGCTCTAAATAGGGACTCATTGTATGGAAGCTAATGTGCCTTCTCATACTAGTATCCACACAAACAAAGTCTTCTTGGACTTCCAAGTGGGGAAACCCGTTAGCATTTCTTTCTTCATTAACGCCTTTAACTTATCATAGCTTACATGTTCAAGTTATGCATGCTATAAATCAATTGTATTGCTCTTTCGAGCTTTGTCCACATATGCCGTATGAGCTGACATCATGTAGAGAAACTCTGGTCGACACCCCTATGATTGGTGTACTGGTAGGTTTCAAATTGTGGTACACCTTAACGTCTCTTGCATTGAATGCCACATAACTGCCCAGGTCAGTGAGTCATGACACAGACAATATATTCTTCCTCATTCCAAGTACACGATATACATTTTTCAATTCAACCTGATGTGAACTGAATGGGGGTGTTTTCACCGATTGGCCAACATGGGTAATTAGCAATGTTAAGTTGTCTATAGTGACAACTACTAGTCCATCAGTGTACTCAAACATGTCTGATAGCTTTCCTTAATCTCCAGTCGTGTGATTTGAACATTCGAATCAACTATCCAATCACTAACATAATTATCGTGATGAGAGAAGTCATATCTTCTAACTCAATGATGGAGGAGGCTGCATGCTCTTCTTGTTCCTCTACTGTAAGGGATGTTTGGAAATCTCACTCCTCCTCCTCGCTATCATTCTTAGATGTTGTGACGTTTCCTTCAACACTTTTACCTCCACAATCCCTGGCAAAGTGACTTACTTTGCCATAGGTGTAACACTGTATGTTACATCTTCTATTCTTCTTATCTTTATTGTCATCCTTATCACAATCTTGGTGAACTCCCCCCCACCGAGGTCCCATTCCTTCTAGTTGCTTTTGCCATTCTCCGTGACTTTTTCTATGTTTACCATCTCTAATAACTACACTATTTCTACTCTGATCCTTAATCCCTCTTTTATTATTAAGAGGACACTTTCATCCTCCTTAACTGAGACCTTAGACATTTGTCCATCTAAGGTCTCTTAGTTGGCCAATGTATTCTCCAACTCGATCAAAGTTGGCTCATTTGCCCATCCACGGGTGGCCGAAATGATACCATTATACTTTGGCCATAACCCATGTATAATAATTCTTCTAATTCTCATCTCAAAGATGGCATTTTGAGGATCTAATTTCGAAATTTCTTCACAAATAGATTTAACTTTAGAGAAATATTGACTCACCGTCATGCTTTGTTGCGAGATTGAGAGGAACTCAATCCTTAGGCATTGTAACTAGCATTGTTTGTCCTTGCAAACAACACCGCCAAGTTATCTCAAGCCTCCTTCAAGCTCTTCGAACTTTTTATGTGCTGCAATAATTCATCTTCAATAGTGACAGCAAGAACATAAAGAGGCTTCCCCAATTGGATGCTCCACTTTCTTAAATCACGGCATAAGTACAGCGAGGGTGCCAAAACTTGGCATGGAGAGACACTTAAGTGCTACTTTTTAAAAAAATGGATTACTTAAGTGCTAAGTCGCAGGAACCTTGCCAGAAATCCTACGTGGCAATTTTTTATTAATTTTTTTGCCTATGTGGCTCGCCGGAAATTGAAACGACGAAAATCAGTGCAAAACGACGTCGTTTTTGCGCTGACGTGGATTTTAAAATTTATTAATTAAATACTTAAAATATATATTATTATAAAATCGATTTTATTTTTTTAAAAAAAGAAGGGGATTTGGGCAAGGGCCTGCGGGCCCTGGCTGCAGGCCAACTGAGGTTGTCAACCGCTGGCCGGGGCTCGGTGACCTTGGCCGACCCTCGCCCACCGTCGCTGGCCCTTCCCGGCAAGGGTGGGGTGGCGAAGGCGGCAGCGGCAGTGGCAAGGGCTGCATAGCCCTCACTGATCCCCTTCTCTCTCTCTCTCTCTCTCTCTCTCTCTCTCTCTCTTTAATAAAATCGGTTTTAATTTTTTTAAATCTAACATGGACAATTTTTAAAAAAAATTTGCCATGTGGATTTTTTATTTAAAAAAAAAAACTTTGTCAGCAAATGAAGTCGTCGAAAAATGGACACGTAGCAATTTAGCCGGAATTTTTCGTTGTTGGCACTTAACTAATCCCTTTTACTTTGATTTTGGCACTTAAGTGTACTTTTTGTAACTTTTGGCACTTAAGTGTCCCTTTGTGCCAACTTTTGGCACTCCAGAGGTTTGTACCTCCTTAAATCACTATCATTTATGGTTGGTGTGGTGTTGTTGCCGCCCATGATATCCCATAATTCTTGTCCTAGCAAGTAATATCGCATATTAATTACTATAATTGGAGCTTGGAGCTATTGAGCTTCTCAAAACCATTCACCGAACTTGAGAAATCCGCCATCATGACTTGAGTATAATGCCCGGCACTATACCAATTAAGCCTAGTCCTCAATCAACCAACTTCATAGTCCTTGACTTTTTTGCATTGGCGGAACTCTGGGGTACATTGCTCCTTTTCTTGATGATCTTGATCACTAGGTTCATGGTCTCCAACCACCTGCTCTAATACCACTTGTTGAGCAAAACAATGAACACTAGTTATACATTAAACACTTGTTATTACAAGAAAAAGATAACACTATACACATTACACATTGAAGACACTCTCTAACCCCACTCTCTTCACCAACACCACACGCACACACGATGTACTCTCTCACGTTACTTCACCACGCGCGCTACACACACTGTCACTCTACCCACAACCTCTCTTCTTGCTCTCTGCTTTTGTTGGCAAGAGAAGCATCCCTATTTATAGGGAAATTTCCACCGACTGAGGACAAAAGAAGTGCTCAAAGAGAGCTCGACGTGGCCAATTCTTGTATTACAAGTTTTACCACTTATCTCGCCTAACATAAAGGAGACTTCAACACCACAATTCCCAACTACCTACTCTACATATGTAATTCTACATTAATCTAGAAACATCGAGAGAAGAGAGAGAGAGGCGGTGCTCATTAACATGCGTGTGGGCTAGTTCCATCATCAGATGGAAACCGAACTCCTACAGTCATGTGTAGCAAATGCTTCAAAGTGCTGTGATCCAGATCCTTCTTCCAAGAAACCCGGCAAGCCGACCGAAATCTCGTTTTCAGTATCCACAGAACAAAATTATCACTTCCAACTTAATGTTAATTCCTTGAGAATTCCAGAAATATTGGAATTTATGCATCTAAAATGGGAAGTGTTTCCTATGGGGAATATTTGGTCCTTTGCTGCGTGTCATTTCCGACACTTGAATACCACTGATGATGAGCTGGAGACTTAATCGTGGTATTCTCAAAATCTCAAGTCGTCGTCAATTGAAGAAAATACCTCTATTAACGAGTTTGTGGCGTTTTCAAAACTCGACTTCTCAGCTGAACAAAATAAAATTCTTGCATTTTCAATTGGTCAATGACTAAAACTTTAAATCAGGTTTCTGCACTCACCACAAATTGGTTTTAATCAAGTAATGCATCGAACTTTCAACTTCTTGTTATTGATGCACTTCGACTGAAAATTTAATCCAACTTTTGACTAAATGTGGACGCGGTGCTTCCGAGGCAATAACGTGAAGTTTGGAGAGGACGGCTGCGAGTTTGCCAAATTAGCAATTTGTCAAAAAATCGCTTCAGACCCATCCATGCGCACCAATTACAAATGGGCATAAGTACCCTGGGAGTACCAAAACTAAGTACCGAGGGACACTTAAGTGCCAAAGTTACGAATGGTACATTTAAGTGTCAAAATTAGAGCAAAAAAAATTAGTTAAGTGCCAATGACAAAAAAATTCCAGCCAAACTGCCACGTGTCAATTTTCCAACAAGTTTATTTACTGACGGAGCATTTTTTTTCAAAATAAAAAATACACGTGGCAATTTTAATTAAAAAAATTGCCACATCAGATTAATGAATTTTTTTAAATCAATTTAAAAAAAAAAAAAAAAGAGGAGGGAAGGGGTAACCGGCGAGGGTTATGCAGCCCTTGCCGCCGCCACCATCGTCGGGAAGGGCCGGTGACGGTGGGCGAGGGTTGGCCGAGGTCGCCAGGGCCCGGCGACTCGGGCCAACTTGCGGCAAGGACCTGTGGGCCCTCACCCAACCGGCGACCCTCCTCACCCACCGTCACTAGCCCTTCCTGGCGATGGTGGGGTGGCGATGGCCCTCGCTGGCTCCCCCTCCCCCATTCTTTTTAAAAATTAATCAATTTTATAATAATATATCTTTTAATTATTTAATATTATTTAATTAATAATTTTTAAAATCCACGCCAACACACTGATTTTTCGTCGATTCAGTTTCTGGCGAGCCACATAGGCAAGAAAATTAATAAAAAATTACAACGTAAGATTTTTGGTAGGGTTCCAACTACTTGGCATTTAAATGAGTCATTTATTTTGAAAAATGGCACTTAAATGTACCATTTTTAACTTTTAGGACTTAAATGTCCCTCGATGTTAAGTTTTGGCACTTCTGGGGTACTTATGCCATTACAAATGTATAGAGTGATTGATATCCAAAGTCAGTGATTAAACTTTAATTGCCATGGATCGAATTTGCATTGCTGAAATCCCCACAATCCCCGCATGCTCATTCCTAAATCCTCAGCTAATTTACTCGTGAACTCACAAAAAAATGTTCTTTGTTTGTAAAATCAAAAAGACCAAGCGATGAGTGGATCAATGCGTGGTGGTGTTAAAAGTTTCCTGCTGCTTTGCTGTTGAGTGTTGACGATAGAGACCAGCCATTGTAATTGAGGAGCTGAAACGTAAGAAATAAATCATAAAAGTATCCAAATGAAGCTATCCACTTTGTTAGGGTAACTTTCTCAAGTCAGATAAGAAGAACTTTTGTCACTGGGACTTTGCTACATGGATCGAGAATAAAGTCGACATTCCGACTCTTTCACACGAGCGCCTTAACAATTTGCAAGTTAATGTGCCCCTAGACTAATAGTAAATGTTTAATATGTTACATATATTGTATGAAAATATTTAATGATGTCCTTTCATTAATTCAAGTCAACGAAATCTGATAATGCGACCTCCAAGCCATTAAACTAGAATGGTGGGCAATAAAAACAAGTTACACATGGAATACCCAAGTAAGATATTCATTTTAGACTAGGATATAATAATCCACATCAATGCCTAATTATTTTCCCCTTTCCTAAAGGACGAAAGACTCGTCATTTTTTGAAATTCAACTCAACATATAATAATCCATGTCATCAAACGATGGCTAATATGTCGTTTGAGCAAACGGAAGAATTATAATGGACATTTAGTAATAGTTCAAGGATTACATTGAAAAAATTAAAATTTTAGGGGGACAACATTCCACGTTAGGTCAAGGTTCAAGGAACATAAATGTCAATTTCCCTAAGAAACTCAGATGTTAGTAGGAGGGGTCATGGCGGTGGATCACTATGTTAGTTCTTTTCCAGATAGCTGGCTAAGTACAGTTATGGCTTCGGACTATCAGAGCATATATATGGAACCAAACATAGCTTCTCAAGGGCAGAAAGGGAATCATAGTATTAAAAGTACTTGACCATTAGTAGGCACGGAATGTGGTGCGCCCTACCTAAATGTAGGAAACAGAAGGGGTAACGCCCAGCGAAAATACAGGAAGTCTTCTAGTGAATGCTCCCCTAACCGAGCTAAGGCAAACACACCTTGGTTAGCTTCACGGTAAGCATCATGCTTGATGAAAAGCCGTTCGAGCTCCACCATTAAGCCCCAGCGTTCCATCAGAACAAGTTCAATTAGGGGTTGGGGGATGAAAAGTTGCTGATGACGCGTTTACAGCAATGCTAACATCTGGCTCTATAACTGATTTGGGCATTTATGTTTAGTATTCGTTCTGGTGAAAGGCCATCACGTAAGGCCCGAAATTCAGTCATCGCATTGCTAGTTATTACAATGTTCCTGGAGAAGCTGGAAATCCACCGTGCCTCAAGAGTGTGGGATTGCACCTCCTGCACCTGCTCGTCCCTGATTTCCCGAGACCGACCCGTCAGGGGTCTGGTATAGACCACTCATTAAGGGGGTCTAACCCAATGAACAGAGGCACAAGTCATCATAAAAAATAAAGACCTTTCACTTCTTGTTAGGCCAACGAATTTAGCAGATAATGTTAGCTGAGTTCACTCATATGTGGAGAAAGCTCAATAAGTTGCAAGCCCAAAAGGGCTTGAGCCCATATAATAAGTTATATGGAGAAATTGGATTTCTTACCATCATTGAAGTGGTAGTTGCAAAAGACGTAGTAACAAGAGAAAAAGAGAAAGCAAAATTTGAAGTTTGGGGCAAAGTCTGATTTATATCAAGTTAGCATCGGAGGTCGATTCGAGGTCTAGTTGAGCTGAAATTTTGTCAACATGTTCATGGTGCAATCTCCTTGAATCTGAATGGTTTGATTTTCGTTTGAAGCTCCCTACATTAGGTTTTTCATGGATTGATCAAAATCTGCGTTTTTTGTCAGATTTATCCTTGATCTCTTGTGAAGTTTATGTGTATTGCCAAGAATTATGTTCTTGAGATCTTTGCTGCTATGTACCTCTAGTATTTGTTAGAGAAGAACATTGTTTACCCAATTTTGCTTATAGTGAAGATTTTTTGGTGGACTCCAGTCTTGTGGTTTTTGATCTCCTCACACCAAATAGGGTTTTCCACGTAAAAATTGTCTTATGTTTGCGTGCTTGGTATTTATTTTGCTCTACTATATCGGTTCCTATTAGGTTTACACAAGAAAGGAGATTATTTTATTCCGCTGCATTAATTTGATATTGTTCAAATTGTTACTGTTCTCCCATTAGAGTGGTATCAGAGCTTCAGGTTGTTGCTTGATTTTTCTGCCTTGTGTTAAACAATGGAAATGAATACGAGTAGAATGATTACACTGAATGTTTCAAACTATCATATTTGGAAAGGGAAGATGGAAGATCTTTTATATGTGAGAGATTTTTAATTGCCCGTATTTGTCGAGGAGAAACCGGATAATAAAACTGATGCTGAATGGTCTATATTTCATTGCCAAGTGTGTGGTTATATTAGGCAGTGGGTAGATGATAATGTTTTGAACCATATTATTGAGAAAACACATGCACGCGGTTTATGGAATAAGCTCGAACAATTATATGCTTGAAAAACTGGGAATAATAAGTTATTTATAATAAAACAGATGATGGCTCTGAGATATCAAGATGGTACTCGTTTGACTGATCATTTAAATTCTTTTCAAGGAATTATAAATTCATTGGCTGCGATGGGAATCAAGTTTGTTGATGAGATACAAGTACTATGGTTGCTTGGTACTTTGCTGGACTCATGGGAGATGTTTTGAACGTCTTTGTCTAATTCTTCCCCGGATGGTACAATTACCCTGGATTTGGCCAAGAGTAGTATTTTGAATGAAGAGATGAGAAGGAAGACACAAGGATCATCCTCTTCACACACTGATGCCTTGTTGGTTGAGAAAATGGGAAGAAGTGAGTCTCAAGGTCCTAGAAATAGAGATAAAAGCAAAGGTAAATATAATAAATTTGCTAATGTTGAGTGCCATTATTGTCATCAAAAGGGACATATTTAGAGGTTTTATCGCCAGTTGAAAAGGGAGAAACAAAAGGAGAAAGGTAAGAAGAAAAGTGATAGTGGCAGTGATGACAATCGTGTTACTGCACTTAAAGAAGACTTTCTCATTATTTTTGATGGTGATGCGGTGAATTTTGTATCTCATGAGACCATTTGGGTAATTGATAGTGGTGCATTTATTCATGCTATATTTCATAGGGATTTTTTTACATCATACAAGTCAAGTGACTTTGGATCTGTGAAGATGGGAAACAATGGGCTGGCTCAAGTTGTAGGCATCGGTGATGTGTGCCTAGAAACCAACAATGGCACGAGGTTAATATTGAATAATGTTAAGCATATACCTAATATCTGCTTGAATTTAATTTCTACAAGTAAGTTGGATGATGATGGGTATTGTAGCACCTTTAGTAATGGTCAATGGAAACTCACCAAAGGTTCTCTTGTTGTGGCTAGAGGTGAAAAATATTCTACGTTGTACCTTATGCAGGCAAAGTTGTCTACAGAAAAAATTAATGCAGTAAACAATGAAGATGCAACTGAGTTATGGCATAAGAAGCTCAGTCACATCAATGAGAAGGGTTTGTCTATATTGGCCAAGAAGAAACTCCTTTCAGGATTGAAAAGTTTAGCTCTAAAAAAGTGTGCTCACTGTCTAGTAGGAAAACATAACAGAGTTGCATTTAAAAGCTCCCCTCCTTCAAGGAAGTCAAGTATATTGGATTTAGTGCATTCTAATGTTTATGGTCCTATGAAAACAAAATCACTTGGTGGCTCTCTTTATTTTGTTACCTTCATAGATGATTTTTCAAGGAAAATTTGGATTTATACCTTGAAAGTTAAAAATCAAGTATTATATGCTTTTAAGCAATTTCAAGCTTCAGTTGAGAGACAGATTGGAAAGAAATTGAAGTGCATCAGAACTGATAACGGGGGAGAGTATATTTGACCTTTTGATGAATATTGCAAACAACAGGGTATTCAACATCAAAAGACACCTCCCAAGATGCCTCAGTTAAATGGCTTAGCTGAGAGAATGAATAAAACACTGGTTGAAATGGTAAGATGCTTACTTTTACAATCAAAGCTACTTGGATCCTTTTGGGGTAAGGCTTTAAGTACAATTGCATATGTATTGAATCTTACTACATGTGTTCCTTTAGAGTTTGATGTTCCTAATAGAGTTTGGACAGGCAAAAATATTTCTTATGATTATTTGCGTGTCTTTAGATGCAAATCATTTGTGCATATTCCCAAAGATGAGATGTCTAAACTTGATGTGAAAATACGACAGTGCATATTCTTTGGTTATGGACAGGATATGCTTAGCTACAAATTTTATGATCCGGTTGAAAAGAAAATTATAAGAAGCAGAGATGTTGTGTTTATGGAAGATCAAACAATAGAGGATATTGAGAAATCAAAGAGGATTTCAACACCATAGGTTAGTGATGTTGACACATGATTTTTTTGGTCTATATATTTTAATTGCCCATTTATTTCTTGCATGTATAAATATATAGAAATTTGCAGAAAAAGAAAAAAAATTCGAAAAAAAATTCAAAAAAAAAAGAAAAATTTAATCGCTCAGCCCAGCCCATTTTTCGTTTTTTATTTTCCAGCCCACTCCCCCTTTTATTTTTCTTCTCCCCCCCACACAGGTGCACAGGAGAAGATAGCAGCCGACGACGCCGTTTTAGCACGACTCCCCCACCGCAGCTGACGTCAGCCGCGTGACGCCAGCGAGGGAAGATTCCCTTGCTGCGCTGTCACGCGGCCATTGGAGGGGTGGAGAAACGGTTATGCAGGAGGGTCGACGAGGAGGAGGGAGGCAGCAGCGAAGAAGAACCAGAAAAGAAAGAGGAGAAGAAAGGAGAAAAAGGGAGCGAACAAAGGGAGAGAAGGATTGACAGCCAGACCTGGTCTGTTGCCGACATTCCCCCCCGCTGTGCCTCAGCTCCGGCGCCGGAGAACGGAAAACTTGAAGAACCAGAGGTGAAACCAGCAAGAAAAAAGGAGTGAAGAGAGCTATTCTCCCTGTCTTCGAGAGAGAAAGCCCCGAAGCGATACCCAAACGCTGCCGGAGGCTCTCCGCCCTCTGTCATCCGCCGTGGCTCACTCCCTGAACCAGGTAGGTCTCCTCTCCTGCTTCTTTCTGTTTTGTCCTTGTTGAGGTCGCGGGCCGGAGCTCGCACTAGTTCACGCGAGTCTCAGCCCTTGTCGATCCTCCATTCACATCCCTGCGCATGTTCGAATAGTTTGATAGAAGCTCGGGCTCAGTCTCAGGCCAGTTCGAGTCGAAGAATCCTTGTTTTATTCATGCCCGCAAGTTGTTTGTAAAAATGCCTAAGAGAGACCTAGAAATTTTCATCGTTGAATCCATCCCCAACGACCTATTTTTGTAGATTTATTTACTGAATATGGCTTGATTTCGTGTTTCTCTCAGCATGGTAGTTAGTTTTATGAGATTCCCGTGCTTTTTTGGGTCGAAAAGAGGCATTTTTAGTTTTCCGGCGACGGCGAGTTTCCGAGTTCGCCGGAAGTCATCGCCGGCGACGTCTGGCGTCGGCCGGATAGAACGGCCGACACTGGACGACGCGACGAACCCTTTAGAACCGGTGAGCATCTGTAGCGGTGTCTGCGGTAGCGAGGAGGGAGATGCTAGGTTTCCTACGAGCGGCGTGGGACGCCTACGAAGAAGAAGACCGTCAAAAAAAAAAGAAAAAGGGGGGCTGGGTCGGCCACTTTTTATTTGTTTGTGTGAGCCCAATCCGGGTTTGGGCCATCTTTTATTAGGAATTAGGAATGGTTTTTTTTTAATTTTGTTAATGGGCCTTTCTAAAAGAATTTTTTTTTGACCGGGCCTTTCAGCCAGCCCGGTCGCTGCTCCGGCTCGGCCTGATAGGGTCCGGGTCGGTTTAGTAGGGCCGGGTCGGGAGACCCGGTCCGAATCATTTTTTTAATTAATTAAAAATCTAAAAAAAATTAAAAATTCAGAAAATTAAAATAAAATCTTTAAAATCTTTAAAATTTTCGAAAAATCATCAAAAATTAAAAAAATAATTTTTTTAAATTCAAAAAGGTTTTAAAATTTTATTTTTATTTCTTTTTTCGAATATTAAAAAATTCCAAAAAAAATGAAAAAATTAGAAAATTCCAAAAAAATTAATAAATGTTTTTTTTATAAAAATCAGAAAAGCCAAAAAAAATTTAAAATCTTAAAAACCCTTTTTAAATAAAAAATTCAGAAAATTAAAAGAAAATCTTTAAAATCTTTAAAATTTTCGAAAAATCATCAAAAATTAAAAAAAATATTAAAAAGGTTTTAATTTTAATTTTATTTCTTTTTTCGAATATTAAAAAAATTCCAAAAAAAATGAAAAAATTAGAAAATTCCAAAAAAAATTAATAAATGTTTTTTTTAAATCAGAAAAGCCAAAAAAATCTGAAAATATTAAAAGCCCTTTTTAAATTAATTTCGCAAAATTAGAAAATATTAAAATATTTAAAAAAATTAAAAATATAAAAATTTCATAAAAATTTAGTAAAATTCCGAAAAATTAGAAAAAAATTGAAAAAATTAGAAAAGCCTTAAAAAGAAGAAAACATCCAAAATTGAATAAACCTTTAGGGCTTTACAATAGGTTTTTATTTTGTGTTATGTTCCTGCACTTTATTTGTCACGATTTCTAGACGTTATTTCCTTAGAAAGGTTAGGATAAACTTTGGGTTTCTCGAACGTGTTGCCATGACCTTAGTTAATATACAATCAAGTTAGGTACCGAAAAGGCGTCAGTCGCGTAACTAACGTAATCAAGTCCCCGACCCCAGACCCTTTGGTTGCATAAAAAGTGAGACACGCTCCCATGTCTTGCTTGGTTCCTAGTCGACCTCGATAGACTAGTAGTAACTCCATATTTGAATATTTTTTATGAATATCTCAACGTCGCGTGGGGTATGGGCTTGGGAGAGCCCGAGTTAATTAAGGGCCGTCGGCCCGAAATTAACAATACCCCTAAACCTACTATATTATTATATTATTTTTGAAAAAATTTAGGTCGCGACAGCTTGGCAACTCCACTGGGGACTAGTTCTAAACCTTAGAGGACTTAGGCCTAATTTGCTTGATTGTGTGTTATCTAATGTGTTTCTTTGGCAGTTCATTTGAGAATGTGAGGTAAGTCCACTAACCTCGTGTTAAATGTTGGTGCAGGATTGGAGTAATAAAGGGTGGAGTGTTTGCTAACACTTTGTTTTGTAGGGTGGCAAATGTGAATGAGTGTATAGTTAAATTTTTGAAGTGTTGGTTGCTATATAAATTGTTGTGCATGTCTCCCTTACATGGCACTACACTTTAGCACACACAACCTGCCGCCGGACCTGGGCCGTATTAGGATCACTTAGGATGGTGTTGAGATGGATACCACTCTGACTACCATCATGTAGTACGAGTCACCCATCTCAATTCCGAAATTCTTTCGATATCGAGAGCTTCCACCCCAGCTTGCAAACACGCAGCACGGGTCGACTCTTTGACAAAGCCAAAGTCACGGGAACCCCGACTTAACCGCGATCATGTTAGTTCAGTCCGGTAATCCCGTGGCTTCATTTGAGCCGTCTAGAGTAAAAATTGATCCACAATCTCATGCGCATGTCTATGTGATTGAAAATAGAAAAAAAATGGAAAAAGAAAAAATCATCGCCAATGGTAAGAATGATTTCTCCTTTTACTTATTCATTTTTTATTGAAACTTTCATTTTTGAAATTTGTGGAGATCAATCGAATGCCCTCAGTGTAGGCTTCTAATTGGAAAATTGGCAATTACGCTTCATAATCAAACATTCAGTGTCAATTTCAAAAATTATTAATTTAGCCCTGCACAACGAATGATTTTGTCAAAGTTTCTAATTATGGGCTTAAAATCATACCTTGTCAAAAGTTCTTCCAATTCATGATTATGATTTGGGGCACAAAAAAAATAAAATTGAAATCACACCTTTAATCAAATTCTTTCCCTTTCACATTTTGAAATTGAAAATTCAAATCACATTTTGTGTATAGATTTCTCAAAATAAAAATCACCTCATTTTGGCAACAGTGAAAGTACAAATCATTCTTTCAAAATTAATGCCACATTTTGCATATGAAACTTTTGGGAAAAGAGTGGGCATTCAATTGATAATCGCAGATTGATCTTTCAATGATGTCTCCTCTTACAATCAAATCTTGGCAAAATACCGAAATCCTGTAATAGGAGTTCTGGGGCATATGTCATCGCCTTGATTTCATTGTAAGAGGCGATCTCATTGGAGGATCATTTCCTCATTCACATACTGACATCGTTTCTTCTTCTTGCAGATGCGTGACGACCACCCTTCGAATTGTTCTTACTTGACCGTGCCAAGAAGTGGACTTTAAGTTTAGGATGAGAATTTTTGTTATTCATCGGAATGTATTGTATTTCCTTGTGTCTTTATTCTTTTTATGGATGATGTTTTCAATTCCAAGTTGATCATAAACCTAAGTGACTCATTCTTTTTGGGTAGAGAAATTTAATTTTTTTAAGCATCCTTTGGCTTCGAGGGCAATTTGGAAGTTGGTGTATTCTATTGAATTTCCATAAGTTTCTGAAAGTCAATTTATTGTGTTCCTCTCACGTGTTCGTCCTTTGTAGGGAATCTCAAGAAGGATAATCTAGGATGGTAAAATCGCGATTGTTCCAATACAATCAATTTGTTCTAAAACTGATTTGTTCATACATTTTTCTACAGGAGAGAACTAAACAATTTTGACGTTGGTATTTGAATTAGATCACAAGCAAACATTCAACTTTGACATTTGACTCTGGGGGCAGCATCTCTCCTCCCCCACTGATGACACATGCTGGGGCAAAAATTCATCACAAAAGGATGTATTGTTCCCAAATTGAGCCCCAATTAAGTATGGAAATGACACAATTCATCTTCTTTTATTATAGGGTGATCATCGACACAAGTCACTCAAAGCATAGCAAATCACACCCATGAAGCATAATAAAATGGAGTCAATCAATTCAATGCCAAAAGGATGTATCATTCTTAAATTAGTCCAATTCAATGTTGGAATGCAAATAACATGTCCCATCTTTTGTAGGAAAATATGCGCATTGATTGCGGGAGTAGTGTCTTCCACCAAAGAAGCATGTTAAAGCTCAATCATCCATTTTGGTGTAAATGATGTATTTCGTTCCTAAATGATTTCCAATTGAGTGTGAAAATAACATGCCCAATCATTTTCTTCACAGGCGATAAATGGGGCAAAGCATCCAAGAAGTAATGCCCTCAAATGTCACATCATAAATGCTCATACCTGAAAAGCAAAAGCACATGAAGGGTAAATTGTATCGATTCCAATTGCTCATGTTGATGTTGTCTCTAAAATGATCCATTTTTCCTTTGATAGGGAAACATCAAATGCACAAAAAGAAAGATGCCAAAAAATGCAAGTGAAGGGTAATTTAGGGTTGTCAAATATCCAAGAGGATGATGTCGGCACTTGAGTGATAAATACGAGTGAAGGGTAATAGTGTATCGTTTCCAATTTTTCAATCTCTAAGGATTCTTGCACTAACACTTTCCTTCATATTTTTTACAGGGCTACCAAGTCGCCCTATTATAGGTAAGTACCGTTCTTCTCAAAATCAAAAAGAAGATAAAATTGAAAATTTTCATCCAAAATAAAAAATAAAAAAAATCAGCATTTTATTGAGAGCATATAAAAAAAAAGATAGAAATTGAGAAAATAAACTTTTCACAAAAGTTTTTGAGCATTGTTTTTTATCTCAAAATTGTATGTCCGCTTAATGGATCACTCATTTTGAATCAAAATCCCCCATGGAGATTAATCTATTCAAATGATCTCGACTAAATGAAATTGAGATGTTTAATCATGCCAAGCGGGAAATGCTTAGGATGATGAAAGGCAATCTATTCCCAAACACATCCCTTAAATACTATGAGAGCTGAGCGAAAGAAAACACCTATGTCGTTTAAGGACAAAGGAGTCATTCGCAATTGGTACATAGACCAAAATGAAAAGAGGCGTTCCTTTTCTCTATCTTATACACTGCAAGTGACCATAGTCAGCCCCTTTGAGCCTTAAATGAGAAGAAATCAAAAATACCCCTGTCAAGAACCACCCCACAATGGGGCAAATTTGGAGGTTTTGATTGACATCATGTGGTGAAAAGATGAGAAAGACTTCTTTGCTTTCACTTGCATTAATCTTTTTGTGGTAATTTCAGGTGAATTCTTATGAAAGCTTGAAATATCCCAAGGTGAATAAGAGCATTCCTTTCTCTACCCAAACACCGATGCCCATTGTTTAAACCAAGTTGAGCCTGATTGTTCATTTCTAAAACCCAAGTGGTGATTATCTCCCCATATTGGGGCAAGGCACATGATTGATCGACACAATTGGCATTTACACGAACATGCGGAAAGTATCTCGAAAGTCCTAAAAGCTCAAAAAGTTCAAAAGAGCAAAAGTCCAATGAAAATTAAGGGACATAAAAAAGGAGTGTGCCTGGTAAAAGCAAGGCCAATGCCCGTAAAAAAAATTGCATTAAGGGGCATAAAAAGAAATCCTATAAAAAATTGTCAAATTCAAAATGTTTACATCAAAAAGCAAAATCATTGCCAATGCAAAGAAAAATTGAGAAGGGCAAAGCTCTTACTTGATTAGTCAAAAGACTTTTGAGACAAATCAGATTTCAGAAGCCAAGTACCTCCAAAAGATTCGAGTGATATCATCATGATGCCATGATAATCACCTACTTTCAAATCCCTTTTAGTGCAAAATTCTAAGCCTTTCAAGCCATAACCAAACCAACATCACAACCCTTCCCGAAGTCTCTTCAGATTGGGATGATTCAAGCGAGAATAAGGATTTTCCAAAGAAGCCATCGCTCGAAGAAGTGGGGGCAAAGTTGTCTTATCTCATCTCAAGGTTTCTTGACTTGTAAACCTGGCGAAGATGTTGGCAGATAATTATTTCATTTCATGACCAATGATGCTTATCCATTGCTAAAACCATGACCAAACCGGCATTACGGTCTTTCTAAAAGATCTTTTGGATTGGTCAAGATGTACTTATTGCGAATGATTCCCAAATCCTTCGACATTGGAAATGTGAGGTAAATTGAGTGATCAAATCACTTCCCACATGAATGGATGAGATTAAATAGCCTTTCTTGAGAGCATGTGATAAGCCCTTTCTAATTAAGAGCTTTTGCTTGCCATGCTTAATAAACCTCTTTCATGAAGAGGATCATTTTGACATGATTTTTTTTTAAAGGATCTGATGATTAATGATACCTTTCAAACTTGATGACAATTTTGTGGTACATGTTACAAAAAAAAAAATCAAAAAATCAAATGTTTTCAATTTGATCGGACTTAGCTTGATTCGCTTATGCAATTGATGCTACAACACTACCAATGCATTTTTTCTGATATTGTCTCTAATGACATTCGCTCAAGTCGAATTTAACAGGTTCACTCAATGAAGCCGTACAATTTCAAAGGTTCATGGTCAACCTAAAACCACGCATTCTCGGTTGAAGCCCATTCTTACACGGTAAGACCCTCTTTCAAGTCGAAGCCCGTTCTTACACGGTAAGACTTTACCAATTCAGTCGAAACCCGTTCTTACACGATGAGACCCCATTTCAAGTCGAAGCCCGTTCTTACATGGTAAGATTTTACCAATTCGGTCGAAACCCATTCTTACACGGTGAGACCCTATTTCAAGTCGAAGCCCGTTCTTACACGGTAAGACTTTGCCAATTCGGTCAAAACCCGTTCTTACACGGTGAGACCCCATTTCAAGTCAAAGTCCGTTCTTACACGGTAAGACTTTACTAATCCAGTCGAAGCCCGTTCTTATACGGTAAGACTTTACTAACTCAGTCGAAACTCGTTCTTACATGGCAAGACTTCACTAACATAGTTGAAACCCGTTGTTACACGGTGAGACATTACTAACTGGGTTGAAACTCATTCGCACGAGCCAAAATCTCCAAAAACAAAAAAACAAAAAAAAAGGAAAGAAAAAGAAAACAAAACAAAAAAGAGAGAGAAAAAACAAAACAAAAAAAAAAGAGAAAAAAGAAAAAGGTAAAGGTGAGTGAGAGAAAAAAATGAATGGAATAAATTCGCACTTACATTGCTCGTCTGCAAAATCAAGTGTTACCTAGTTTTTGAAATGAACCTTTTCAAGCTCCCTTTCAAAGAGGAGCAGCTATTGACACCTGATTTTTTTGGTCTATATATTTTAATTGCCCATTTATTTCTTGCATGTATAAATATATAGAAATTTGCATAAAAAAAATTTTCGAAAAAAAAAAAATTTTAATCGCTCAGCCCAGCCCATTTTTCGTTTTTTATTTTCCAGCCCACTCCCCCTTTTATTTTTCTTCTCCCCCCCCCCCCCCCCCCCCCGGTGCACAGGAGAAGATAGCAGCCGACGACACCGTTCTAGCGTGACTCCCCCACTGCGCCTGACATCAGCCACGTGACGCCAGCGAGGGAAGATTCCCTTGTTGCGCTGTCACGCGACCATTGGAGGGGCGGAGAAACGGTTATGCAGGAGGATCGACGAGGAGGAGGGAGGCAGCAGCGAAGAAAAACCAGAAAAGAAAGAGGAGAAGAAAGGAGAAAAATGGAGCGAACAGAGGGAGAGAAGGACTGACAGCCAGACCTGGTCCGTCGCCGACATTCGTCCCCCTGCTGTGCCTCAACTCCGGGGCCAGAGAATGGAAAACTTGAAGAACCAGAGGTGAAACCAGCAAGAAAAAAGGAGTGAAGAGAGCTATTCTCCCTGTCTTCGAGAGAGAGAAAGCCCCGAAGCGATACCCAGACGCTACCGGAGGCTGTCCACCCTCTGTCATCCGCCACAGCTCACTCCCCGAACCAGGTAGGTCTCCTCTCCTGCTTCTTTATGTTTTTTCCTTGTTGAGGTCGCGGGCCGAAGCTCGCGCCGACTAGTTCGCGCGAGTCCCAGCCCCTGTCGATCCTCCATTCACATCCTTGCGCATGTTAGAATAATTCGATAGAAGCTCGGGCTCAGTCTCAGGCCGGTTCAAGTCGAAGAATCCCTATTTTATTCATGCCCGCAAGCTGTTTGTAAAAATGCCTAAGAGAGACCCAGAAACTTTCATCGTTGAATCCGTCCCCAACGACCTATTTTTGTAGATTTATTTATTGAATATGGCTTGATCTTGTGTTTCTCTCAGCATGGTAGTTAGTTTTATGAGATTCCCGTGCTTTTTTCGGTCAGAAAGAGGCATTTTTAGTTTTCCGGCGACGGTGAGTTTCCAGGTTCGCCGAAAGTCATCGCCGGCGACGTCTGGCGTCGGCCGGATAGAACGGCCGACATTGGACGACGCGACAAACCCTTTAGAACTGGTGAGCATCTGCGGCAATGTCCGCGGTAGCGAGGAGGGAGATGCTAGGTTTCCGGCAAGCGGTGTGGGACGCCCGCGAAGAAGAAGACCGTCAAAAAAAAAAAAGATTAGAAAAAAAAAAAGGAAAAGAGGCCGGGCCGAAAATTTAAAAAAAGGGAGGCTGGGCCGGCCACTTTTTATTTGTTTGTGTGAGCCCAATCCGGGTTTGGGCCATCTTTTATTAGGAATTAAGAATGGTTTTTTTTTTTTTGTTAATGGGCCTTTTTAAAAGAAATTTTTTTTTGACCAGGCCCTTCGGCCAGCCCGATCGCTGCTCCGGCCCGGCCCGATAGGGTCCGGGTCGGTTTAGTAGGGCCGGGTCTCCTGACCCAGTCCGAATCATTTTTTTTAATTAATTAAAAATCTAAAAAAATCAAAAATTCAGAAAATTAAAAAAAAATCTTTAAAATCTTTAAAATTTTCGAAAAATCATCAAAAATTTTAAAAATATTTTTTTAAATTCAAAAAGGTTTTAAAATTTTATTTTTATTTCTTTTTTCGAATATTAAAAAAATTCCAAAAAAATGAAAAAATTAGAAAATTCCAAAAAAATTAATAAATGTTTTTTTTTATAAAAATCAGAAAAGCCAAAAAAAATTTAAAATCTTAAAAGCCCTTTTTAAATTTAATTTCTGAAAATTCGAAAATATTAAAATTTTAAAAATTTTAAAAATTTTAAAAATTTTAAAAATTTCATAAAAATTTAGAAAAATTCCGAAAAAATAGAAAAAAATTGAAAAAATTAGAAAAGCCTTAAAAAGAAGAAAACATCCAAAATTGAATAAGCCTTTAGGGCTTTACAATAGGTTTTTATTTTGTGTTATGTTCCTGCACTTTATTTGTCACGATTTCTAGACGTTATTTCCTTAGAAAGGTTAGAATAAACCTTAGGTTTCTCGAACGTGTTACCATGACCTTAGTTAATATACAATCAAGTTAGGTACTGAAAGGGCATCAATCGCGTAACTAACGTAATCAAGTCCCCGACCCTAGACCCTCTGGTTGCGTAAAAAGTGAGACACGCTCTCATGTCTCGCTTGGTTCCTAGTCGACCTTGATAGACTAGTGGCGACTCCATATTTGAATATTTTTTACGAATATCCCAACGTTGCGCGGGGTATGGGCTTGGGAGAGCTTGAGTTAATTAAGGGCCGTCAGCCCGAAATTAACAATACCCCTAAACCTACTATATTATTATATTATTATATTATTTTTGAAAAATTTTAGGTTGCGACAAGTGATGATTTGAATCCAGTTCCTCTTTCAAATATTCCTACACAGGTTGATGAAGAGCAGCAGGAAGTCGATGTTCCAGATAACACACATGTTCCTGAACAAGTTGAAACAGATAATATTATTTCTAAACCAGATGCTCAATTAGATGTTCCATTGGATATTCCAGTTCGGAGATCCATTAGAGACCGACAACCTTCCACAAGTATTCTGAAGATGAGTATGTATTATTGACTGATGCAGGTGAACCAGGGTGCTTTGCAGAAGCAATGGAAAATGAGTACAAAAGCAATTGGTTTGATGCAATGCGAGATGAGATGCAGTCACTTTATGATAATCATACTTTTGAGCTGGTGAAGTTACCTAAAGGTAAAAGAGCTTTAAAAAACATGTGGGCATACAGGTTGAAGCAAGATGAACATACTTCACAACCACAGTACAAAGCTAGATTGGTTGTTAAAGGATTCAGTCAGAGAAAGGGTATTGATTTTGATGATATATTTTCTCCAGTAGTGAAAATGTCTTCTATCCGTGTGGTACTAGGGTTGGCAGTTACCCTAGATTTGGAGATTTAGTAAATGGATATCAAAATAGCCTTCCTACATGATGACTTGGAGGAAGAGATATACATGGAATAACCTGAAGGTTTTTAAGTGAAAGGGAAAGAGGATTATGTGTGCAAACTAAAGAAAAGTCTCTATGGCCTAAAGCAAGCACCGAGACAGTGGTACAAAAAGTTTGTGTCAATTATGATAAAACAGGGCTATAAGAAAACTTCCTCAGATAATTGTGTGTTTGTCCAAAAATTTTCTAATAATGACTTTATTATTCTCTTGCTTTATGTTGATGATATGCTGATTGTTGGCAGGAATGCTTCACAATTTGAGTTACTGAAGAAACAATTGAGCAAGTATTTTGCCATAAAAGACTTGGGCTCGGCGAAACAGATTATTGGCATTAGAATTACCCAAGACAGAGATACTAAGAAGTTATTTTTGTTGCAAGAGAAATATATCGAGAAAATCCTTCCGAAATTTTATATGGACAAGGCTAAAGTGGTTAGTACTCCTCTTGCTGCCCACTTTAAGTTAAATATGATGCAAAGTCCTACGATTGATAAAGAGAAGAAAGATATGGAAAGTGTTCCATATGCCTCAGTTGTGGGAAGCTTAATGTATGCGATGATATGTACATGCCTAGACTTGGCAGATGCAATTGGCGTTGTTAGTCGCTATTTGTCAAATCTAGACAGAGAGCACTGGAATGCAGTGAAGTGGATTATGAGGTATCTTCGGGGAACTTTAAATTTGAAACTCAGTTTCGGGACCGAGAAACTTGAGTTAGTTGGATACACAGATTCTGACTTGGCATGAGATATTGATACTTATAGATCTACTTCTAGTTATTTGATTTCTTTTGTGGGTGGAGCTGTGTCATGGAAGTCAAGATTACAGAAGTGTGTTGCACTTTCTACAACCGAAGTTGAATTTATTGTAGCGACTGAAGCTAGTAAAGAGATGCTATGGATGAAGAAGTTCTTGGAAGAACTTGGGTTCAAGCAAAAGAGGTGTGTGTTATTTTGTAATAACCAAAGCGCAATTCATCTTAGTTAAAATTCATCTTTTCATTCTAGATTAAAACATATTGATGTTAGATATCATTGGATAAGGGATGTTCTAGATGAAAAGTTGTTGGAACTTGAGAAAATTCATACAGACCGTAATGGCTCTGATATGATGACAAAGACTCTACCAAGAGAGAAGCTTGAATATTGCCAATTGATAGCAGGGATGGAGAATCCCTCCACATTGTCGTGAGGGGGAGATTTGTTAGTTGGATTCACTACTATGTGAAGGAAGCCCAATGAGTTACAAGCCCAAAAGGGCTTGAACCCATATAATAAGTTATATGGAGAAATGGGGTTTCTCACCATCACTGAAGTGGTAGCTGCAAAAGACATAGTAACAAGAAAAAAAGATAAAGTAGAAAATCTGGGGTTTTGGGCAAAGTCTGATTTACATCAAGCTAGCATCGGAGGTCGATTCGAGATCCGATTAAGTTGAAATTTTGTCAGTGTGTTCATAGTGCAATCTCCTCGAATCTGAACGGTTTGATTTTTGTTTGAAGCTCCCTACATCATGTTTTTTGTGGATTGATTAAAACATGTGCTTTTGGTCAGATTTATCCTTGATCTCTTGTAAAGTTTATGTGTATTGCCAAGAATTATGTTCTTGAAATCTTTGCTGCTATGTACCTCTAGTATTTGCTAGAGAAGAACATTGTTCACCCAATTTTGCTGATGGTGAAGATTTTTGGGTGGACTTCGATCTTATGGTTTTTGATCTCCTCACACCGAGGGGGTTTTCCACGTAAAAATCATTTTGTGTTTGCATGCTTGGTATTTATTTTGCTTTATTATATCGGTTCCTATTAGGTTTACAAAAGAGGAAATTATTTTATTCCGCTGCATTAATTCGATATTGTTCGAATTGTTACTGTTCTCCCATCAGATAAAGCTAGAACAAAGATCAACTTGTGCACCCAGTTAAGAGTTAGCTCAGAATTGCACAACAATGTTGAAGAGTCTTGAATCGCAACAAGATCACTATATCAGAATCCTTGATTTCATCAATAAATAAAAAAGAAAGACGTAGAATAGGAATCTCTTATCTTCACATATCAAATTGTTTCTTGACAACTTGGACGAAATATGACCACTTTTTATTGAAGACTTGTCCGGATTATAGCCAAGGACAGCTTCAAGGAAGTGTCGGGGGCACTACTGGCTTTTTATAATACACGGCCTCCTCATGTTTGGAGTTTAGGCAGCAATACAACTCCAAAAAATATATAACTTACATATTTTAGTTCCATGCAGATATCATCTTCTTACATTTTCAGAGTACATTTCCTGCGACTTATTTAAGTTAGTGGCGTACAATGTATGCTCATTATTGCTATCTTCAAAAGACATTTCATTTAATTCGCATCAAAAGGCAACCTCAGATGGCAGGGTTTTAATCATTTAGTGTTTAGCTCTTGGGTGGGTTCGCATCTGTGATGGCAATAGTTATTAAATAAATAAGCTCATTACTCGTCTGCTTTTGATATAGTGCGTCTCACATGTGCTCTTCAATCGAGAAATGTAGGATTCCATTCAGTTTATGTCAAAAGGTTATCCGTTAAATGGCGGAGCTCTTGTATGACGCAAGCATTGTGACGTGATATTCCAGAGGCCACGGCATCAAGGAAAAAAAAATAACAGCGTTAAAGAGCTAGGAATAAGTCTATAAAAGCGACCCAATAGCTCTTGTCCAGGACGACCTCTCCAAACACAAACCAGAAAGAAGAAAAGACATGGCGAGTTCAGTGCTCTACGGCATCACCGAGAGGGTTTTGCAGAAGCTGGGCTCTCTTGCCGATGCCTTGGTTGATGATGGCATTGAAGCCAAGCTGAGGAAGCTTCAATACGCTTTGGCTTCCATTAAAGGGGTGCTCTTGGATGCTGAAGAGAAACAGGGGCACAACTACAAGCTCCAGGTATGGTTAGAGCAGCTTAAACAGGTCTTGTATGATGTCGAGGACTTGCTTGATGATGTCCAGTGTGAAGCCCTGAGGAAGAAACTCAAGGATCAACAACAAAAACATGGCAAGGTACGCCACTTCTTTTCTTGTTCAAATCCCTTCACATTCCATCTGAAAATGGGCAAACAGATTAGTGAGATAGGAAAAAGATTGGAACAGATGGTTGGCGAGATTGAGGGGTTTGGTCTCAGCAAGCGAGCCTATGATGGCGGTGTGGTAGGAGTAAGGGTGAGAGAGATGAAACCAAATTTGATGAGAGGATTTGATCCCATCATTGGGAGGGATGCTGATAAAGATAAGATAATTGAGCTCTTGATGCAGCAAGATCCACCGAGAGATGGTGCAAACCTTTCCGTGATTCCCATTGTCGGAATCGGAGGTTTGGGCAAAACTGCACTTGCTGGTTTGGTGTTTGATGATGATAGAGTGCAAGAACACTTTGCTTTGACAATTTGGGTGAGCATGCCCGGCAGTTTTAATGTGAGGCTAATCGTGGAAAGGATCATCCAGGGTAAACTTGGCCAAAGTTTGAACAACTTGGACTATCCCCAGCTGCAGACTCTTCTAGGGGGGATTATAAGTCGCTGCAGGCTCTTACTGGTCCTAGACAATGTGCGGCAAATGAATCGGGCTGGATGGCATCATCTAAGGTCTCAGTTGGCTGAAGCTGCCAATGGAACCAAGGTTATTGTGACCACGCGAGATGCAAAAGTACCTGTCATCACAAGTTCCCTACTGGTGTACAACTTGCAGGGCCTTTCACATGAAGACTCTATGTCCTTGTTCAAGACATGGGCATTTGACCAAAACGAACGGGAAATGAGCCAGCGACTCCTCCAGATCGGGGATGAAATTGTAGGAAGATGCAGGGGAGTCCCTTTGGTAGTGAAGATGTTGGGCGGCCTACTGTACTCAAACAACGACAAACGATTTTGGGAACTGATGAGAGACCATGATATGTGTAGATCCATACAGACAGAGGAGGACATTCAATGCATCCTGAAACTGTGTTACATCTATTTGCCATCCCACTTAAAACAATGTTTTGCCCTGTGTTCCGTTTTTTGTAGAGGCCGCATGATCTTCAATTTTGATATGGCTTATTTTTGGACTGCGTGTGGGCTCATTCCACCATCAAATGAAAATGGAACTCCTGAAGACACCTGTATCAAGTACTTGAAAGAGTTGTGGTCCAGATCCTTCTTCCAAGAACCCTTGGAATGCGGTCCAACTCTCTCTTTTACAATGCATGATTTACTTTACGATCTGGCATTATCAGTGTCAACAGAACAACT
>CM026420.1:14766158-14798172 GCA_014858505.1 Corymbia citriodora subsp. variegata | reverse complement strand
TTCTGCCCTTGAACATCCATTTGACCTAATGCCTACACCAAAGCTGACCTTTCAAGTCTTATAAAATTAGAGCTCTATAGGTCCTCAAAAGCCTGCTATTACCGGTTAATCCTAATAGGATTTCTTGGTTTCTCTGGGGGATTGTGCTCGACAGCAGTTTACTTGTGATCGTCTGCTCGAAACCACATGACTGGCCTCATCATCGACTTCTCTATTCCTAGGGGAACTCGACCGTCTCTGAGTGCGCATGCAAAAGGGCATGTCCAGATTCGATAGTCGGCTGTCTTTTAGATCATGTTGTACCTTGTTCTCAAGGCCAACGCTGCTTCCGTTTTAAGTAGTCCGAGACTCTTCTTTGTTGTAGTTCGCTTTTATTCTTGCTTGTACTCAGATTACTGATGCTTGGCCCGTGATATTTGATTGCACTGTGGCCGAACGTAAACCTTGCAAATGGTTAGAAGCTAGTAATCTTTTTGAGGATCAAGAAAATCTCAAGTGAGAGTCGAATGAGCATGTCCTAATATATTTTGCTAGTGATATTAACAATACCGAATGGACTGGAAATAATTTGATCGAGCCAGGGAGGTGAGCCTGGAAATGCAAGCAATGTGAGAGAAATCTGAATATCCTGACAGAACATCAAAATTCTGGGTTCGAGAATGAACAAACCCTTAGGGAAAACTGCCCGGTTAAGTTAGAAAATCCAAAATGGAGTTAAAAAGAAAAAAAGAAGACGTTCGCTGCAGAAGCCGCGACCCTACATTTCTTAATGCCCTTTTATTCCTTCTCAACTTTTTCTCCGATGACAAGCCGAAACAGACCATCCATAGTCAATTTTGGGATCTCAGTTAGTCATTGAAACAGCCTTTTGGCTCTTCATCGCATTCAAACCAGTTCTGGACCGGAAGGCAACGGCTCATACCCATCGTGATGCTTTGGTGTGTCTCGTCCAACAGGGATGCACTTGATAAGAGCTCCCAAAGGCAAGCTCACTGAGCCAAGCAAGATGCATAGCACCCATAGTTGCCAGTTTAGTGGCACAGTGTGTTGGAACTAGTATTAACACCTAGAGGGGAGGTGAATAGGTGTATAGGAATTTTATGCGCAAGCAATAACAATTTTTTGCAATCTATAAACTGAAATTAAATAAAGAGAATAGAGAAGATTGCAAACTTAGTTTATAGTGGTTCGGCTTTAGACAAGCCTACGTCCATTCTCCGGTCGACCAGCTAATTTGGTTGTATTTCACTATATGATCAATGGTGATTACACAATCTCGAGTGTTTGTACTCGGTGATGATCTGTCTCACTAAGTCACTCTGTTTCTGTAAAACACCTAGATCACTCAAATGTGCACTATGAACAACAATTGAAGAATTGAATCAGCTTTGGAATGATGTTTTTCTTATCTATCCCCTAAGTCTCAACCTACCCTTATATACTCTCCAAGTCATACTCGACCGTTGACTCTTTCCTTGAGAGTTTCGTCTTCCCTTTCCTGGACAGACTTTATAAGGCAAGTCTTTTTGACCGTTGAGAGTAGATCAGATCCCCTTAGATTCTGTTCGCCCATACAATCAGAATCCGGGCTTCCATAAGTACTCTATTCTTCATTGGAAGTTGCTCATTAATTGATCCTGTCAATCAGATTAGTATAACAAGATCAATTTTAAGAAAGTAAGTGAAATACTCTACCGTTGGTGATCTTATAGTGTAGGTCCTTCTTAAGTCTGATGGTCTTAAGTATTGAATCAACCTAGATGTTCAGTCTGGTTCGTTCAGACTTAAAATCTCAGTCTAGACTTAAAATTTCAGGCCGGTTCATTCAGACTTAAAATCTCAGTCTAATTCATTCAGACTTAAAATCTCAGTCTGATTCATTCAGACTTAAAATCTCAGTCTGGATGAGTCTTTCTATCTGGTACGGTCAAACTCTTAGACATCTCATGCTTTATCTTCTGCAACCAGCAGACTTTAAAGCCCATGTCATTCTGTGTCCTTTTCTTTCAAGAGATTGATACAAATATCATTCATAAGCTGTTTTGTTAACATCAAAACTAGGAGTTTTCTCAACAATCTTCCCCTTTTTGATGGTGACAAAACATCTTAAACATATGGTTTAATGTCCCTGCAAAATATGGTTAAATAAACATGTTTCCAACTATCCTGCCCAACTCATAAGTATAGCTCATATCAACCCTGCATAACATAATTACAGTTCAACAAGATACATACTTTATCAGTACTGTGTGATCAGCCAATAAGAAAATATCATCAGTTTTATCATGCATTAACACAATGATAAAACCATCTGTCATCCAACTGTCATGATAACATCAGCACAATGATAAATCCATCGAAATTCAATCAAAAAACCAAGTCAAGCAAAACAAAAAGCCATATCTACTCCCCATTTTTGTCAACTTCAAAAAGAGTTAGTCAGTTCAAAAAAATATTTTTAAGTGGTTTTCTTGTTTGGGGTTCGAACAAGGGTAAAATCCTCCATATCTAATGCAAACTTCTCAATCCTGTCAATACACTGATTGACTGTCTTCTCAAGAGTTTCCAGTCTGTTATTGAAGGAGGTTTCCATATGTACCTGTCGATCCCTGATCTCTGTTAAAAGTTCTAAGATCTTTTGATAATCAGCATTCCCAGATGAAGCTGCAGGAACTTGAATGTCAATATTTTCATGGTGATGCTCCCCCTGAGTTGATGCTTCATTCTGTCCTTGTTGCCCCTCTTTTTCTCTGTCCTTATCTCCTTCTTCTTCTTGTTCTTCTTCTACGTCTGTTTCTTCTGCTTCTTCTGGCTCATCCATTTCTTCATATTCTGCATTCTTCTCATTTTCTGTGTGGAGAATGTGTTCTGCATGTGCCTCTGGTTCAGACATTCTCTGAGAATTTTGATGCATATTTGCCAGAATTGCAGAGATGCTTTCTTCTTCATCTTCTTCATCTATCAGTAGGAGTTGCCTTCTCCTTTTAGAACTTGGCTCAGCAATAGCTGATTCTTTGCCTTTTCTTTTTGCTGTCTCTGCTATAGCCAATTCCTTTTATTTTTGTCTCCATGTCTCTGCAACATCCTTCAGTCTCATCTTATTGATCATTTTCATATCAATGATCATTGTTGGAAGAGTTTTAGTACTGAATCTTCTGGGTATATCTATCTTAAGATGATCAAAGATTCTTGTAACTAAAGCTCCGTAGGGTAGCTGTCCTTTGCCCTTTGAGACTATTCGATACATATGCAATATGATTGTGTGAGGCAGTGAGAACAGTACTCCTCTTTCAATTGCCCACATCAGTTTTGCCTCAAATTTGGACACATCAGTCTTGGATAATGCTTTTGGACGAATGCAACTGATAATGATCTTGTGCAGAATAGTTCTTGCAGACGTTAAAAGAGGATAAGTTATAGTGGCCCTTACAGACTTTGTGAGAAACTTACAGACTGTTTCATAAGGGACATCTATTGACCTGAATGCTCCTCTCTCAACATTTATAATGTCAGCAAGAGTATCTGAACTAACCTCATAAAACCTGTCATTCACACTGAATTGCATTATGTCTGGAGATAGAAATGTCAAATTCGAGTAAAAATATGCTGTTAATTCAGGATAAACAGCAGCAGAATCAATGCAGAATTTGTCCATCTGCAATTTCTCAAAACATTCTCGCAGATTCACTTCAGCAGCATCCAGATAATCAAAATCAACAATTCTATGGTTCATGACTCCTCGATCCAACAGATTGTTAAAGAAAGTCTTGTGTTCTTTGGATCGAAATAATTTTCCAATTGTGTTCTGGACTACAGCAGCTATTCCCATTCTTACTTCAAAATTTATGTAGATCGTTTCATCATCTTCCTTCACCTTATCTTTACTTCTCCTTGTATCACTAACTCGTTCTCTACGAGTAGATATCGATTCGGCAGCCTGTACTGCTTGAATAAGACGGAATTCATTCGCAAACCCATTCTGTCTCAAGAAAAACAGTTTCACATCTTCCCTGACATTTCTTCAGACTAACTTCTCATATCTCCTCATAATTACATGAGGATTTTCAGTTGGTGTCGGTAGAGTTAATCCAAACGTACCTCTACGTGAGACATTCCTTTCTTCAGATTCTGAGCGGAGAGTTCTTGGAGATTCCTCATAATCTTCTTGATTTCCTTGAGGAGAAACCCTTGGAGATTGTCCTTGAGTATCTTCGGAAGTCTATGTCAGGTCGAAATGCGTCTGCCCTTCCCCAATTCTTCTTCCTCCTTTTCCAGCAACTCTGTTTGATCTTCTTCTAGGAGATGGAGATCTTGATCTGGATATGGAGGATTTCGAGGCCATGTTCGGAGAAGGTTGGTTTTGGACGAAGATTGGTTTAGAAAGCGTTTTTCTTAGTTAGGGTTTGTAAACAAACGTTCTGAAGAGTGGTGAGGAAAAGACTCGACTTTTGGATGTTTTTATACCCTTGTTAGGAGAACAAGTGAATAGTCGCAACCCAAAATAATTTAAAAATAGCAGTTATTCTAAATTTAACAAGAATATTCAATCATCATAGACATATGCCAGAAGATATGCAAATCAATTATTCGAATCAAAAACTTACTAAAATAATTACCAGATTTCAATAAGGAAATAACACACCATATCATTATTTCCTTTTTCAATGACCCGACGATTTCCACTGTCAGACTTTGTCCTATTCTCATAGAATTTATAAGAAAGGGTTAATAATGTTTAAACACCCACATATTGAATCGAATGTACCTTTGTCCAGTGGCTTTGTGAAGATATCTGCTAATTGATTCTTAGAATCAATGAATTCCACATATATATCTCCCTTTTGCACATGGTCTCTAATAAAGTGATGTTTGATCTCAATGTGCTTTGCCCTGAAATGTAAAATTGGATTCTTAGTGAGGTTTATAGCACTCGTATTATCACATCTTATTTCTGTGCAGCATTCTTCCTTCCCGTAGTCTCTTAGTTGCTGTCTCATCCACAGAATCTGTGAACAACAGTTTCCAAGTGCTACATATTCTGCTTCTGCTATTGATAGAGCCACAGTATTCTGCTTTTTGGAAAACCATGAAACTAGCATTTTTCCCAGAAGTTGGCATGTTCCTAAAGTACTCTTCTTGTCTACTTTGCATCCTGCTAAATCTGCATCTGAGTAGCCAAGAAGAGTAAAATTTGTTTCCTTTGGATACCATAGCCCTAAGTTTGGATAAGTGGCTATATACTTAATTATACGTTTAACAGCAGAAAGATGTGATTCTCTAGGATCTACTTGAAACCTTGCACAAAGACAAACACTATATAGAATATCTGGTCTAGATGCAGTAAGGTAGAGAAGAGAACCGATCATGCTTTTGTAATTCTTCTGATCAACCTTCTTCCCATTTTCATCCTGATCAAGTTTGATGGAGGTTGCCATTGGAGTTTCTATCCTCTTGCAGTTCTCCATTCCAAATTTTTTAATCAAGTCTTTGGTGTACTTCTCTTGATTGATAAAAGTTCCACGTTTCGTTTGATTAACTTGAAGTCCTAGGAAGAATGTCAGTTCTCCCATCATGCTCATTTCAAATTCTTCCTGCATAGACTTTGAGAAGATCTTGCACAAGTGCTCATTAGATGAACCAAAAATAATATCATCTACATAGATTTGTACCAGCAGAATATCTGTACCTTCCTTCTTAATGAACAAGGTTGTATCTACCATTCCTTTTCTGAATTTGTTATCTAGTAGAAACTTGCTCAATCGTTCATACCAAGCTCAAGGAGCCTGTTTTAGACCATAAAATGCCTTTTTTAATTTATATACATGGTCAGGCTTTCTTGATTCCTCGAATCTAGGGGGTTGTTCTACAAACACTTCTTCTTTGATAAACCCATTCAGAAAAACACTTTTCATGTCCATTTGATATAGCTTGAAATTTTGATAATAAGCATAAGCAAGTAATAGTCCGATTGCTTCTAGTCTTGCAACTAGGGCATAGGTTTCATCATAGTCTATTCCTTTAGATTGAGAATAACCTTTTGCCACGAGCCTTGCCTTGTTTCTGGTGACTTTTCCAAGTTCATTAACTTTGTTTCTGAAAATCCATTTGGTTCCAATGATTGTTCGTCCTTTTACTTTGGGTACCAATTCCCATACATCATTTCTCTTAAACTGTTAAAGCTCTTCTTGCATTGCTTCTATCCAGCTTTCATTTTCCAGTGCTTCATCGATTCCTTTAGGTTCTATTTCAGAGATCAGTGCAACAATACCTGTGTCCTTTTTGTTTCTTGATCTGGTTTGTATCCCTTCGTTGATGTTTCCAATCACAAGCTCCCTAGGATGACTGGACTTATGCTTCCAGTTTCTGTTTGGAACTTCATTATTATCAGAATCTTCTGCTGATGCAGAAGTATCAAGTTGAGTTAGTCGTTCTTCATGAGTTGCTTCTTTGACTGTTTCCTGAGAAGATTCTGCTTCTTTGTTGAGACCAGATCTTTCAATAGCTGCATTTGATTTTGATTCTTCATTTATTGAATTGCTCTGTTTTGTAACTTCTTTCTCCAAAAACTTTACATTCATGGATTCTTCCACTATCTGAGTGTTCTTGTTGAACACTCTGTATGCTTTACTAGAGTTTGAATGGCCCAGAAACATACCTTCGTCTGACCTTTATTCAAACTTACTAGGTTGATGATTAACATTCTTAAGGATATAGCATGGACAACCAAAGATTCAAAAATATGAAACAATAGGTTTTCTTTCTTTGAAAATCTCATAAGGGGTTTTCTCAAGAATTGGTCTAAGAAATACTCTGTTAATAATATGGCAAGAGGTAGAAACTGCTTCTGCCCAGAACCGAGTTGCCACCTTGCTTTCTATAAGCAATGTTCTGGCCATTTCCTGCAAAGACCTATTCTTTCTTTCCACAACTCCATTTTGTTTTGGAGTGTAAGGAGATGAAAATGTATGATGTATGCCATTTTTGTCACAAAAGTTTGTGAAGTCATGATTCTCAAATTCTCCCCCATGATCTGTTTTGAGACTTGAAATAGAGTAACCTTTTTCATTTTGGATTCTCTTAGCAAACGTTGAGAAATATGAGAATGTATCTCCTTTATTTGCTAGAAAATATACCCATGTGTATCGAGAGTAATCATCTACTATCACAAGACAGTATTTCTTACCTCCAATGCTTTGGGTTCTGGTTGGTCCAAATAAGTCCATGTGAAGAAGCTGTAACACACGATTAGTAGAAATCTGTTTTATAGATTTGAAAGAGCTTCTCACCTGTTTTCCCAGTGTACATGCAGAGCAAAGCTCAGTTTTCTTGTAACTTAGTGACAGTAGGCCACGAACAAGCTTTTTGCTGGCAAGCTTGGAGATTTGTTTCATGCTGACATGCCCAAGTTTACGGTGCCACATATCTGCTTCGTCTTGGACTGATAATAGACATTTCGCAGTATCTTCATTTATGTCCAGAAGATAAATGTTCCCATGTCTTCGTCCAGTAAAAGTCTGTGAATAGTCATTGCTTGTTCCAGAACATAGGTTCTCTTTGAAGTTTATTCTGAAACCGGCATCACGTAACTGGTTGATGCTCAGAAGATTATAGTTTAAACCTTTGACTAGAGAAACGTTGTTGATGATTAAGCTACTGATCTTGACAATTCCCAGTCCTATAATGTTTCCTTTGGTGTTTCCTCCAAACGAAACTATTCCTCCCTTGATTCTGTCGTATCCAATGAACATCTTTGAATTTCCTATCATATGTCTTGAACATCCACTATCCAAATACCATTTCTTTTTACTTTTGAAACTTACCTGCAATGTTTACAAATACTGATTTTTTCTTTGGTACCCAAATTTTCTTGGGTCCATTGAAGTTAGTAGTATAAGCTTTTTCTATCCATTTCTTTTGAACAGGTCTCCAGACTTTAGGACATTTGTTTTCAAAGTATTCTCTTTCTCTACAGTTAGAACATTTGAGATTGTTTCTACCAATAGGTCTTAAAAAATTGTTTTTGAAATGATTTCTATAAACTTGTCGAGGAGGTCTTTGTCTTATTCTTTCCTTGACTTTAGGAAAATCAATCAGGAAATCATTTTCCTTATAAAAACCAAGTCCAGACTTATCATAATAAGGAATTTGAATGGAAAGTATATGCTGTAGAGTTTTTGATCCTTTGGAAAATTTTGTGGTAATATCTAAGAATTCCTTTTTGAAAGAATCATTCTCCTTTTGTAAAGAGTTTCGATTTTCCTTAGTTTCCAAAAGTTCCTTTTTAATAGATTCATTATCATTTAATAAAAACTCTCGATTTTCCTTAATTTCCAAAAATTCCTTTTTGAAATCATCCATTTTTCCTTTCAAAGAAACGTTCTGTTGATTCAACTTGTAATTTTCCCTTTTTAATTTGGAAATCCTTTTCAAAGTAGATTTTAGATTAGAACAAAGCTCATTTATATAATGTGAAACTTCTATAGGGATCTCAGAATGATTTACCTCGATCTCTCTGTCTGAGTCTGTGTCTGAACCAGTTTCAAAGTCTGAGTCTGAGTGTGCCATAAGACAGATGTTTCCATATTCGTCTTCACTATCCTCAACTTCTGTGTCACTCCATGTTTCAGCTTTGAGAGCCTTCTTGTACTTCTCGAATTTTCCTTTGTTCTTTTTGAGTTTGGGACAATTCTGTTTAATATGTCCTTTTTTCTTACACTCAAAGCAAATTACATCCTTGGTATAATCATCCTCGTCATCAGTTTTGGCGTTGCCCAGATTGTCTGTTTTGTTTGCTGCTGTTGAACTTTCTGCCTTTTCTGTTTAATTTCTTTACCTTTTTGATCAACAGTGCAAGTTCCTCGTCGTCCAGTTCTTCCTCAGAATCTGTATCATCAGAATCAGTGTTAGACTTAAAAGCAAGGGATTTTTTACCTCTGGATTCCACTTCTTCGTTCATTTGTTCTGCCTCATAGGACTGTAGGGTACCAACGAGCTCATCAACAGTTAGAGGTGAAATTCGCAGAGTTTCTCTGATAGATGTCTTCACATTGTTCCATTCTTTTGACAGTCCTCTCAAAAGTTTGTTGACATTCATTGGTCCAAGAACAGGTTGTCCTTGATATGCTAATCCGTTTACAATTTCTGTAAAACGACTGAACATATCTCCTATGGATTCTCCATGCTTCATCTTAAAAGATTCGTATTGACCAAGTAATATGTTTACTTTGGTCTCCTTGACTCGATCAGTTCCTTCATATGTCACATGTAGTATGTCCCATACTTCCTTTGCCGTATCACAAGAAGATATACGATTATATTCATTAGGTGATAAAGCACAATATAGAGAGTAAATAGCCTTTACATCAATAGTTTGTCTCTTTGTTATCTCTTCTGGAGAGAGAGTGGCTGATGGTTTTGGTTCTTTTCCATCGGTACTCTTTGACGTCTTTCTGGTATTATCAGTGGGCTCAATTCCCCTATTAACCACATCTCATTCCAGTGGATCTTTCGACCTGAGAAAAGCCTTCATTTTATTCTTCCAGATATTGTAATCCTTGCCGTCGAAGTATGGTGGACGAGTGTTGCTCTGCCCCTCAATTAAACCTGGTGCAAGAATACTAGCCATAGAGGATCTTTAACTCAGAAGTAATAAACACTTCAAGATCTCGAGTACAAGGCTCTAATACCAATTGTTGGAACTAGTATTAACACCTAGAGGGGGGGTGAATAGGTGTATAGGAATTTTATGCGCAAGCAATAACAATCTTTTGCAATCTATAAACTGAAATTAAATAGAGAGAGTAGAGAAGATTGCAAACTCAGTTTATAGTGGTTCGGCTTTAGACAAGCCTACGTCCACTCTCCGGTCGACCAGCCAATCGGCTGTATTTCACTATATGATCAATGGTGATTACACAATCTCGAGTGTTTGTACTCGATGATGATCTGTCTCACTAAGTCACTCTCTTTCTGTAAAACACCTAGATCACTCAAATGTGCACTATGAACAACAATTGAAGAATTGAATCAGCTTTGGAATGATGTTTTTCTTATCTATCCTCTAAGTCTCAATCTACCCTTATATACTCTCCAAGCCATATTCGACCGTTGGCTCTTTCCTTGAGAGTTTCGTCTTCCCTTTCCTTGACAGACTTTATAAGGCAAGTCTTTTTAACCGTTGAGAGTAGATCAGATCCCCTTAGATTCTGTTTGCCCATACAATCAGAATCTGGGCTTCCATAAGTACTCTATTCTTCATTGGAAGTTGCTCATTAATTGATCCTGTCAATCAGATTAGTATAACAAGATCAATTTTAAGAAGGTAAGTGAAATATTCTACCATTGGTGATCTTATCGTGTAGGTCCTTCTTAAGTCTGATGGTCTTAAGTATTGAATTAACCTAGATGTTCAGTCTGGTTCGTTCAGACTTAAAATCTCAGTCTAGACTTAAAATTTCAGGCCGTTCATTCAGACTTAAAATCTCAATCTGATTCATTCAGACTTAAAATCTCAGTCTGGATGAGTCTTTCCATCTGGTACGGTCAGACTCTTAGACATCTCATGCTTTATCTTCTGCAACCAGCAGACTTTAAAGCCTATGTCATTTTGTGTCCTTTTCTTTCAAGAGATTGATACAAATATCATTAATAAGCTGTTTTGTTAGCATCAAAACTAGAAGTTTTCTCAACACAGTGCTTGCGAAAGTGCCAAGGAACTCCACGATGATTGCTTGGAATGCGACTGTGGAAGCTATGATGCAGAGGAATATCCAACTGCTGAACATGCCCCGGAATACATTTATCTTCTCTATGTCTCTACTGTTTATTTCGTTAAATACCTGAAAAGAGGTCAGCACTTTATGCCATCAGCAAGAATTATGAAATTATCAAGAGAAATCATAAGCAAAATATTCTTGTATGCACATAAAACTGGCGACAAGATGGTAATATCAGAAGACCTGATCAGCACATTTATGCAAAAGGAAGGTGCAGAGGAAGCACCTGCGTCGATCATAATTGAGAAGCATAATAAACTAGTAAAGAATTGAGCTAAAACAGAAAGGAGTTAATAATAACCATGCCGTGTTGTTGGTATTGTTCATGATCGTCTAAATATAGCTAAAACCAGGAAAGAAGTACCTGGCAGAAAACAAATGCGTTGAAAATCACAGTATCAAGGACTTCAGTAGCATCTGAGCCATGAAGTCGAAGTAAACTCTTCCCATCGAAATTGAGAACTCCAAGGACAGCCAGTTGATATATGCTTTGACCAATTATATTTCTCCACATGGCCCTTGTTATGAAGCTGGTACCCTTTCCTACTGGTTGTCTTTTCATCAATTCATCCTTTGGCGGCTTTGTGGCCAATGCCAGTGCACCCAGGGTGTCCATTATCATGTTGACCCAGAGTAACTGCACTGCCGTGAGTGGCGCAGATCCTGAAAAGCATAAATATAGGCTTTTCAATCAAATTGCTTACAGTCGATGTCAATGTTTTAATACTTCAAAGAAATTCCGGATAAACAAGCTAATCCGCTCACAAAGCACCTGAAATACATGCTGAGACGAAGTTTATCACTAAAGCAACCACATTCACTGTTAACTGGAACTGCACAAATTTCTGAATGTTTATATATACTGCACGTCCCCATTTGGCCAGTCACAATGGTTGTGAAATTGTCGTTCATTATTATGACATCGGCACTTTCTTTGGCAACCTGAAGAATCAAATGAAACTTCACTATGAGGACAGAAGGAAACAAAATGTAATGTGTCAATGTCATCCACCAGGCTATGTCTCAGCAAACTAACAATGTGAAGATGGCTGTAAAATGAGCTCCACAGAAGAACATGAAGAAAATTGCTGTAACAAGCAATGTTCCTAATACAGTAAGAAGCATAGAAGCAAAAATTTAGATGTATGAATGAACAGTTAAATAAATCATCTGGAAAATTTTTTTCTTTTGCAGTTTGGAACGTCAGGTACCCCAAGGTTTTTTTTTTAGTGTGCACACATGCATGCACGAACACGCAGATACAGATATGTCCAGCACATATTAGCAGCACACACCTCTGTTGTATGAGCTGTGCATGCTATAAATTAGGTATATTGCTCTTTCGAGCTTTGTCCACATGTCGTATGAGCTGACATCATGTAGACAAACTCTAGTCGACACCCCCATGATTGGTGTACTGGTAGGTTTCAAATTGTGGTACACCTTAACGTCTCTTGCATTGAATGCCACATAACTGCCCAGGTCAGTGAGTCATGACACAGACAATATATTCTTCCTCATTCCAGGTACACGATATACATTTTTCAATTCAACTTGATGTGAACTGAATGGGGGTGTTTTCACCGATTGGCCAACATGGGTAATCAACAATGTTAAGTTGTCTATAGTGACAACTACTAGTCCATCGGTGTACTCAAACATGTTTGATAGCTTTCCTTAATCTCCAGTCGTGTGATTTGAACATCCGAATCAACTATCCAATCACTATCATAATTATCGTGATGAGAGAAGTCATATCTTCTAACTCAATGATGGAGGAGGTTGCAAGCTCTTCTTGTTCCTTTGCTGCAAGGGATGTTTGAAAATCTCACTCCTTCTCGCTATCATTCTTCTTAGATGTTGTGACATTTCCTTCAACACTTTTACCTCCACAATCCTTGGCAAAGTGACTTACTTTGCCATAGGTGTAACACTGTTTGTTACATCTTCTATTCTTCTTATCTTTATTGTCATCCTTATCGCAATCTTGGTGAACTCCCCCTCACCAAGGTCCCATTCCTTCTAGTTGTTTTTGCCATTCGCCGTGACTTTTTCTATGTTTACCATCTCTAATAACTACACTATTTCTACTCTGATCCTTAATCCCTCTTTTATTATTAAGAGGGCACTTTCATCCTCCTTAACTGAGACCTTAGACATTTGTCCATCTAAGGTCTCTCGGTTGGCCAATGTATTCTCCAACTCAATCAAAGTTGGCTCATTTGCCCATCCACGGGTGGCCGAAATGATACCATTATGCTTTGGCCATAACCCATGTATAATAATTATTCTAATTCTCATCTCAAAGATGGCATTTTGAGGATCTAATTTCGAAATTTCTTCACAAATAGATTTAACTTTAGAGAAATATTGACTCATCGTCATGCTTTGTTGAGAGATTGAGAGGAACTCATTCCTCAGGCATTGTAACTGGCATTGTTTGTCCTTGCAATCAACACTGCCATGTTATCTAAAGCCTCCTTCAAGCTCTTCGCACTTTTTATGTGCTGCAATAATTCATCTTCAATAGTGACAGCAAGAGCATAAAGAGGCTTCCCCAATTGGATGCTCCACTTTCTTAAATCACTATCATTTATGGTTGTTGTGGTGTTGTTGCCACCCATGATATCCCACAATTCTTGTCCTAGCAAGTAATATCGCTTATTAATTATTATAATTGGAGCTTGGAGCTATTGAGCTTCTCAAAACCATTCACCAAACTTGAGAAATCCACCATCATGACTTGAGTATATTGCCTGGCACTATACCAATTAAGCCTAGTCCCCAATCAACTGACTTCACAGTCCTTGACTTTTTTGCATTGGCGGAACTCTGAGGTACATTGCTCCTTTTCTTGATGATCTTGATCACTAGGTTCATGGTCTCCAACCACCTGCTCTAATACCACTTGTAGAGCAAAACAGTGAACACTAGTTATACATTAAACACTTGTTATTACAAGAAAAAGATAACACTATACTCATTACAAACTGAAGACACTCTCTAACCCCACTCTCTTCACCAACACCACACGCACACACGATGTACTCTCTCACGTTACTTCACCACGCGCGCTACACACACTGTCACTCTACCCACAACACCTCTGCTTTTGTTGGCAAGAGAAGCATCCCTATTTATAGGGAAATTTCCACCGACTGAGGACAAAAGAAGTGCTCAAAGAGAGCTCGACGTGGCCAATTCTTGTATTACAAGTTTTACCACTTATCTCGCCTAACATAAAGGAGACTTCAACACCACAATTCCCAACTACCTACTCTACATATTTAATTCTACATTAATCTAGGAACATCGAGAGAAGAGAGAGAGAGGCGGTGCTCATTAACATGCGTGTGGGCTAGTTCCATCATCAGATGGAAACCGAACTCCTGCAGTCATGTGTAGCAAATGCTTCAAAGTGCTGTGATCCAGATCCTTCTTCCAAGAAACCCGGCAAGCCGACCGAAATCTCGTTTTCAGTATCCACAGAACAAAATTATCACTTCCAACTTAATGTTAATTCCCTGAGAATTCCAGAAATATTGGAATTTATGCATCTAAAATGGGAAGTGTTTCCTATGGGGAATATTTGGTCCTTTGCTGCGTGTCATTTCCGACACTTGAATACCACTGATGATGAGCTGGAGACTTAATTGTGGTATTCTCAAAATCTCAAGTCGTCGTCAATTGAAGAAAATACCTCTAATAACGAGTTTGTGGCGTTTTCAAAACTCGACTTCTCAGCTGAACAAAATAAAATTCTTGCATTTTCAATTGGTCAATGACTAAAACTTTAAATCAGGTTTCTGCACTCACCACAAATTGGTTTTAATCAAGTAATGCATCGAACTTTCAACTTCTTGTTATTGATGCACTTCGACTGAAAATTTAATCCAGCTTTTGACTAAATGTTGACGCGGTGCTTCCGAGGCAATAACGTGAAGTTTGGAGAGGAAGGCTGCGAGTTTGCCAAATTAGCAATTTGTCGGAAAATCGCTTCAGACCCATCCATGCGCACCAATTACAAATGGGCATAAGTACCCAGGGAGTATCAAAACTTGGCACCAATGGACACTTAAGTGCCAAAAGTTACAAATGGTACATTTAAGTGCTAAAATTGAAGAAAAATGATCAGTTAAGTGTTAACGGCAAAAAATTCCAGCCAAATTATCACATGTCAATTTTTTGGTGAGTTTATTTACTGACGAAGCATTTTTTTCAAAATAAAATACACGTGGCAATTTTAATAAAAAAAAATTACCACGTTAGATTAATGAAAATTTTAAAATCGATTTAAAAAAAAAAAAAAAAGAGGAGGGAAGGGGGAACCGGCAATGGTTGTGCAGCCCTCGCCACCGCTGCCGTTGCCGCCCTACCATCACTGGGAAGGGCCAGTGACGGTGGGTGAGGGTCAACCGGGGTTGCTGAGGCCCGGCCAGTGGCCGACAACCTCGGTCGACAGGGTCATGACCCTCCCCCAAATGCGGCGAGGGTCGCCGGTGACCCTCCTCCCCCACCGTCACCGGCCCTTCCCAACAATGGTGGGGCAACAACGGCCCTCGCCGGTTCCCCCTCTCCCATTTTTTTAAAATTAATCAATTTTATAATAATATATTTTATAATTATTTTATATTATTTAATTAATAATTTTTAAAATCCACGTCAACACACTGATTTTTCGTCGATTCAGTTTCCGGCAAGCCACATAGGCAAGAAAATTAATAAAAAATCGTCATGTAGGATTTCCGGTAGGGTTCCGACGACTTAACACTTAAACGATCTATTTATTTTGAAAAATGGCACTTAAGTGTCTCATTTGTAATTTTTAGCACTTAAGTGTCCCTCGGTACCAAGTTTTGGCACTCCTGAGGTACTTATGTCATTACAAATGTATAGAGTGATTGACATCCAAAGTCAGTGATTAAACTTTAATTACCATGGATCGAATTTGCATTGCCGAAATCCCCACAATCCCCGCATGCTCATTCCTAAATCCTCAACTAATTTACTCGTGAGCTCACAAAAAAATGTTCTTTGTTTGTAAAATCAAAAAGACCAAGCGATGAGTGGATCAATGCGTGGTGGTGTGAAAAGTTTCCTGCTGCTTTGCTGTTGAGTGTTGACGATAGAGACCAGCCATTGTAATTGAGGAGCTGAAACGTAAGAAATAAATCATAAAAGTATCCAAATGAGGCTATCCACTTTGTTAGGGTAACTTTCTCAAGTAAGATAAGAAGAACTTTTGTCACTAGGGCTTTGCTACATGGATCGAGAATAAAGTTGACATTCCGACTCTTTCACACGAGTGCCTTAACAATTTGCAACTTAATGTGCCCCTAGACTAATAGTAAATGTTTAATATGTTACATATATTATATAAAAATGTTTAATGATGTCCTTTCATTAATTCAAGTCAACGAAATCTGATAATGCAACCTCCAAGCCATTAAACTAGAATGGTGGGCAATAAAAACAAGTTACACATGGAATACCCAAGTAAGATATTCATTTTAGACTAGGATATAATAATCCACATCAATGCCTAATTTTTTTTCCCTTTCCTAAAGGATGAGTAGACTCGTCATTTTTTGAAATTCAACTCAACATATAATAATCTGTCATCAAACGATGGCTAATATGTCATTTGAGCAAACGGAAGAGTTATAATGGACATTTAGTAATAATTCAAGGATTGTATTGAATAAATTAAAATTTTAGGGACACCATTCCGCGTTACGTCAAGGTTCAAGAAACATAAATGTCAATTTCCCTAAGAAACTCAAATGTTAGTAGGCATAAGTACAGCGGGAATGCCAAATGTTGGCACAAATGGACACTTAAGTGTCACTTTTTAAAAAAAATGGATCATTTAAGTGCCAAGTCGCCGGAACCTTACCGGAAATCCTACGTGGTAATTTTTTATTAATTTTCTTGCCTACGTGGCTCGCCGGAAACTAAATCGGCCAAAACGACGACGTTTTGGCTGACGTGAATTTTAAAAATTATTAATTAAATAATATTAAATAATTAAAAATATATATTATTATAAAATCGATTTTAAAAAAAAAATGAGGAGGGGATCAACAAGGGCTCCCCTTTTCTTTTCTTTTAATAAAATCGAATTTAATTTTTTTAAAATCTGACATGGACAATTTTTTTTTAAAAAATTGCCACGTGGATTTTTTATTTTGAAAAAAAATGCTCCGTCGGCAAATGAAGTCGCCGAAAAATGGACACATGGCAATTTAGCCATAATTTTTTGCTGTTAGCACTTAAGTGATCCATTTTGCTCCGATTTTGGCACTTAAGTGTACCTTTTGTAACTTTTGGCACTCCAAAGGTCCGTACCTTGATGTTAGTAGGAGGGGTCATGGCAGTGGATCACTGTGTCGGTTCTTTTCCAGATAGCCGGCTAAGTACGGTTATGGCTTCGGACTATTAGAGCATATATATGGAACCAACATAGCTTCTCAAGGGCAGAAAGGGAATAATAGTGTTAAAAGTACTTGACCATTAGTAGGCACGGAATGTGGTGCAACCTACCTAAATGGAGGAAATAGAAGGGGTAGCGCCCAGCGAAAATACAGGAAGTCTTCCGGCGAATGCTCCCCTAACCGAGCTAAGGCAAACACAGCTTGGTTAGCTTCACCGTAAGCATCATGCTTGATGAAAAGCCGTTTGAGCTCCACCATTAAGCCCCAGCATTCCATCAGAACAAGTTCAATTAGGGGCTAGGGGATGAACAGTCGCTGATGACGCGTTTACAGCAATGCTAGCATCTGGCTCTATAACCGATTTGGGCATTTATGTTTAGTATTCGTGCTGGTGAAAGGCCATCACATAAGGCCCGAAATTCAGTCATCGCACAGCTAGTTATTACAATGTTCCTGGAGAAGCTGGAAATCCACCAGGCCTCAGGAGTCTGGGATTGCACCTCCTGCACCTGCTCGTCCCTGATTGCCCGAGACCAACCCATCAGGGGTCTGGTATAGACCACTCGTTAAGGGGGTCTAACCCAATGAACAGAAGCACAAGTTATCGTCAAAAATGGAGACCTCCTTTCACTTCCTGTCAGGCCAACGAATTTAGCAGATAAAGCTAGAACAAAGATCAACTTGTGCACCCAGTTAAAGGTCAGCTCAGAATCGCACAACAATGTCAAAGAGTCTTGAATCGCAACAAGATCACTATATCAGAATCCTCGATTTCATTAATAAATAAAAAAGAAAGACGCAGAATAGGAATCTCTTATCTTCACATATCAAATTGTTTCTTGACAACTTGGATGGGATATGACCACTTTTTATTGAAGACTTGTCTGGATTATAGCCAAGGACAGCTTCAAGGAAGTGTCGAGGGCGCTACTGGCTTTTTATAATGCGCGGCCTCCTCAACTTTGGAGTTTAGGCAGCAATACAACTCCAGAAAACATTTAACTTACATATTTTAGTTTCATGCAGATATCATCTTCTTACATTTTCAGAGTACATTTCCTGCGACTTATTTAAGTCAATGGCATACAATGTATGCTCATTATTGCTATCTTCAGAAGACATTTCATTTAATTCGCATCAAAAGGTAACCTCAGATGGCAGGGTTTTAATCATTTAGTATTTAGCTCTTGGGTGGGTTCGCATCTGTGATGGCCATAGCTATTTCATAAATAAGCTTATTACTCGTCTGCTTTTGATATAGTGCGTCTCACATGTGCTCTTCAATCGAGAAATGTAGAATTCCATTCAGTTTATGTCAAAAGGTTATCCGTTAATTGGCGGAGCTCTTGTATGACGCAAGCATTGTGACGTGATATTCCAGAGGCCACAGCGTGAAGAAAGAAAACTAACAGCGTTAAAGAGCTAGGAATAAGTCTATAAAAGCGACCCAATAGCTCTTGTCCAGCACGACCTCTCCAAACACAGACCAGAAAGAAGAAAAGACATGGCGAGTTCACTGCTCTACGGCATCACCGAGAGGGTCCTGCAGAAGCTGGGCTCTCTTGCCGATGCCTTGGTTGATGATGGCATTGAAGCCAAGCTGAGGAAGCTTCAATTTGCTTTGGCTACCATTAAAGGGGTGCTCTTGGATGCTGAAGAGAAACAGTGCCACAACTACGAGCTCAGAGCTTGGTTAGAGCAGCTTAAACATGTCTTGTATGATGTCGAGGACTTGGTTGATGATGTCCAGTGTGAAGCCTTGAGGAAGAAACTCAAGGGTCAACAACAGAAACATGGCAAGGTACGCCACTTCTTTTCTTGTTCAAATCCCTTCACATTCCATCTGAAAATGGGCAAAAAGATTAGTGAGATAGGAAAAAGATTGGAACAGATGGTTGCTGAGATTGAAGGGTTCGGTCTCAGCAAGCGAGCCTGTGATGACGGTGTGGTAGGAGTAAGGGTGAGAGAGATGAAACCAAACTTGGCGAGAGGATTTGATCCCATCATTGGGAGGGATGCTGATAAAGATAAGATAATTGAGCTCTTGATGCAGCAAGATCAACCTAGAGATGGCGCAAACCTTTCCGTGATTCCCATTGTCGGAATTGGAGGTTTGGGCAAGACTGCACTTGCTAGTTTGGTGTTTGATGATGATAGAGTGCGAGAACACTTTGCTTTGACAATTTGGGTGAGCATGCGCGGCAGTTTTAATGTGAGGCTAATCGTGGAAAGGATCATCCAGGGTAAACTTGGCCAAAGTTTGAACAACTTGGACTATCCCCAGCTGCAGACTCTTCTAGGGGGGATTATAAGTCACTGCAGGCTCTTACTGGTCCTAGACGATGTACGGGAAATGAATTGGGCTGGATGGCATCATCTAAGGTCTCAGTTGGCTGAAGCTGCCAATGGAACCAAGGTTATTGTGACCACGCGAGATGCAAAAGTACCTGTCATCACAAGTTCCCTACTGGCGTACAATTTGCAGGGCCTTTCATATGAAGACTCTATGTCCTTGTTCAAGACATGGGCATTTGACCAAAACGAACGGGAAATGAGCCAGCAACTCCTCCAGATCGGGGATGAAATTGTAGGAAGATGCAGGGGAGTCCCTTTGGCAGTGAAGATGTTGGGTGGCCTACTGTACTCAAAGAACGACAAACGATTTTGGGAACTGGTGAGAGACCATGATATGTGTAGATCCATACAGACAGAGGAGGACATTCTATGCATCCTGAAACTGTGTTACATCTATTTGCCATCCCACTTAAAACAATGTTTTGCCCTGTGTTCCATTTTTCGTAGAGGTTGCATGATCTACAATTTTGATATAGCTTATTTTTGGACTGCGTGTGGGCTTATTCCACCATCAAATGAAAATGGAACTCCTGAAGACACCTGTATCAAGTACCTGAAAGAGTTGTGGTCCAGATCCTTCTTCCAAAAAGCCTTGGAGAGCGGTCTAACTCTCTCTTTTACAATGCATGATTTACTTTATGATCTGGCATTATCGGTGTCAACAGAACAACTCGATTGCTCCATGCTTAGTCATAGTTCCCAGAGAATCACAGAGAGAACTCGACATGTTTCATTATTGCATACTGTTGAGAACGAAGTCCCATCATTCTTGAGCAGGTTAAAGTTGAACAGAGTGCGAATGATTTGCTGTGAGTCTGAGGACACATTCAATACAAAAGATGTCGACAGCATGTCTAAGTGCGAGTACTTGAGGTTCATGGAATTGCCCATTTCCAGCTTTGAAGAGTTACCAAGTTCCATAGTCAAGTTAAAGCATCTGACAGTGCTTCGCCTAAGGGCTAATTGCCGCATGAAGAAACTGCCAGATGCTATCTGTAAGCTACATAGTTTGCTGCATTTATCTGTCTCCAGGTGCTCAGGACTAGAGGAATTGCCTCAAGACATGGATAGGATGATCAACCTTCGATTTCTATCATTGACCACGAAGCAGAAGAGTCTACTAAACAGTGGAATTCATCGAATGATGTCTTTGAGGTACTTGTTCATCCGTAAATGTGGAAATCTAGAAGTGTTGTTTGGAGGCACAGTATGCTTGAACAACCTTCTACATTTGGTAGTAGATAATTGTCCACGACTGGTGTCTCTGCCACTGGGTGAACTGACTGCATTGGAGTCATTGTTGATCCTACGTTGTGACAAGCTCATGTTGACTCAGCTCAAGGATAGCAAATCGGACCTCTTCCCAAAACTTCGTATCTTCATGGTCTCGGCTTCACCGCGATTGGTGCACTTGCCGCTGTGGCTTCTGGCCTCTGCTCACACCTTAGAGGAGTTGCACATTATTGACTGCAGAAACTTGATGGCTCTACCGGAGTGGATGCAAGATCTTACACATCTCAAAAAGCTTCATATCTTTGGGTGTCCTCAATTATCGTCGATGCCAGGAGTGGATTTGCTCACTGCACTCCAAGAGTTGTGCATTGAAGGCTGCCCCGAGCTGAGTAAAAAATGTCAGATGGAAGATGGTGAGCTTTGGCCAGAGGTTTCTCATGTGCCCTTCATTAAGGTTGACTGGAAAGTGATCCAATCAAATGATCATTAGGTATGTTCCTTGCATATCCTCTATTTTTCTTCTCACTTAGTTAAGTGTCGGTCTTTTTCAATACCCATTGCTTATTTACTGGATGTTTTATCAACAAGTCTAATTCTAGGGGAGTCGAATGACTGCCGATTCAGGATGAATGCAGTCAATGTATAAGATATACCGATTTAGTTCTGCATGGAATGTCTACTTAGCACGCTGTTGTCTCTTTTTCATGACAATAATATAACAAAGTCAACAGTCCATTTGCCTTTTTAATTTTGATAATAACCGGATGTATATTGGTGTACTAAGCCTATCGGTCCTTTTGTTGAGCTCTTGTTAGAGTTGGAAGATGTCAGATGAGTAGACATAGCTAGATCATATGCAATAGCGCTCTCACATTGTGGTAGCTCTGTTGGTTCACATTCACAATCGATTTTTTCCTTTTTGGGTTTGATTGCAGGTAATGTGAACTGTCCGCTTAAAAGCATATGGAGAGAGACTGCTCTCTAAAACTCTCTATTTCCAGGAGTTCATACATCTGCTGAGCCTTCCCAAGTCCGCAGGCCAACAGTGTCAGCATTTTCTGGATTGATGTACATTGTGTTCGGCTTGAAGACCAACGCTGCTTTTTTCTTTAAGTAGACCGAGACTCATTCTGCTGTAGTTTGAATGCGTTTCAACGCTTGTACTTTCTTAAAGATGAAGACAAAGCTGCATAATGTTAGTGCGCCCTCTTGAGGATTGTTTTCATGCGTTCTGGCTTTGGAAACTATTCATTTCTCTTTGAAGTTAGACTACTTATCTCATTGCAAAATTAACTTTGTCTGAAAGATCTTTGGAATATGGATTCAAAGGAATGTGTTATTCGAAATTTAGCACCCAGTGATACACACGTCTATTTGACAAGAAACGTGTAGTGATAGGAAAATTCTATTCTGTATTTTTCTCAATGGATCAATTGTACAGGTATGAGCCTATATTTGTAGTACAAGAAATAAATCAGAAGGAATATACAAAATATTGCTTTCCCAAAAAATGTTCCCCATCTACGATTTGCAATATCGATCACCAAATTAGAATCTTGATTGGGAATCAATCAATACATCAAATCAAATTCTTTCTCCAACACTATTCAAGCTGTTACATATAAAGATAGTTGTGCGATCTAGCTATTAAATGATCTCATCGTTAAATTTGCCAATTTATATGAAATTGTACTAGGCCCAACATGTTGATAATTGATTCAAGTAGACCCTTAAAAAAAATACACTTGGATACATCAAATCGGCCCCCCTTAGGTGGCAAACAAAGTAGAGTGGTGCATGAATTGTTATTTGGGTAAAAATGTTAGTCGGTGTTTTGTCCCTAATTAGTTTAAGTTAATGATATGTTTATTTATTAGTAATCATTAATCAGTTAAAACTAAGTTGATGGCCCCCTTCACCTTTCTTCTTCCTCAATTTTTCTGTCTATATGGTTGGGGAGAGAGAGAGAGCAGTTTTTCTTTTAGAGAGAGATGACTGAATCTTCCATGAAACTTTAGCCAAATTTCACTTGTTTTTTGCCCTATTCTCAGGCAGTATGTAGGGAGGGCCTAGATTTTTATTTTTTTTATTTAAATGGAGACCCTTGATTATTTAATCCGAAGCATGCTAAAGAACAATAATTCTTATGATGTCCTAAAAAATTGAAAGCAAACCTTCCATCCGTATTATACACTCAAAAACTTGGGTGGGTTGACATGTGATGGCCATAATAATTGGATAAACAAAGCATACGTGTCTGCTCTGCTTTTGATGCGGTGTTGTTACAGGCAATCAAGAAAAGCTGGTTCAACTTCGGTCTCACATGGTCTTTCATTAAGAAATATAACATTTCGTTTAGCTTTTAATAAGGTAAGTTCTAAATGGTAGCGCCACTGTTGTAGAGCTGGAGGAGTCTTAATTTAAGTACTTTGGTCTTTAAAGAGTACTTAAGTGGAGCTAAATTTTGTTTTGTTTTTAATGTTACCCAGTGGCTCTAGTTTAGCATAACCCCTCCAACTCCAACACAAACCAGGAATGGTGAGTTCAGCGCTCTATGGCTTCATAGAGAGGATCCTACAGAAGCTGACCTCTCTTGCCCTTCATGAAAATGCCCTGGTTGATGATGAGATTGAAGCCAAGCTGAGGAAGCTTCGCTGTGGGGAAAATTATCCAAAAAATTTTAAATATATTGCAATTTTATCAATTTAATTTTAAACATTTTAATTTTTACAATTAAGTTATAAATGTTTTCACATTTTACCAATTGAGTCCATCAAACCAATTTTAATACGTCGGTCATGCCACATATCACGGTCAGCACTGATGTGAATAATTACAAATAACAATTTAATATTTTATTCGAATTTATATATTTATTTCTATTTTTCTTTTTCTTTGTGTTTCCTTTTTCCTCCTTTAACTAGTCATTAGCATTAGCAATTGACCACAAACCTTGCCAGCCTTGGGCGAGGCTCGTTGGCTTCTAGCGAGGCTAGACCTTGCCGTTGCTAGACAAGATCAGCCATACCATGGCTAGGCAAGCTTGACCTTGCTACGGGTGTGCAATCGGATTGGGTTTACCTGGAGCCCAAACCAGACCACCCGAAAAATAGAGTTGGGAACCGGTTCCCAGTTAAACGGTCCAGGAACCGGGTCAAGCAAAGACCCACTCGGAACCGGTTTTTACCCGTTAAAAAAAATAAAATCGTCTCTTTGTATAGTGTCTTTGAGTCTCTTTGTCTTCAAAGAATTCTTAAAAAAAGAAAACCTTCTTTTGAATCAAGTTAAGGGAGAATTGTTTTCAAAGAATTGTTAAAAAAAACCGTTCTCATGCATTATTTTTCTTTTTTAATGGTCTCACCTTCAACTATTACTATAGTCACGAGACTAGTGTTATTAACTATTGTAGCACTAATTAAAGCATTGTCAGTCCAACTCAAAAAAGATGTCATTTTAATAACAACTCCGTCGCATACACATGAGAAGGCGCATTAGATTATATTAGAAGTATTTGTGAGAATGAGACTAATATTAGATTCATATTTGTTACTAATGTTTATGCATTGTTAAGATTTTTACTTTATCTTATAATGTTAGGAGAATTACGTTGTTTTTTTTTTTGCGAATTAATGTAAAATTCAAAGCCGTATAGGATATCGAACAGTTGTAAAACAAGTTTTAATGAAAATAGGATTGACCCTATTTCCAAATCGGAAAAATAAGGTCGGGTCCAAAATAGGGTCTATTAAAAACAGGGTAGGTACATGGTCCAAAAAATGAGTACCGGTTATAACAGGGTCAAGTACAGGGTCAATTTCAAGGTTTAGGTCTGAACCCTACCCACCTTGGACCCAATCACCCATACTAGTGGACAACACAAGCAACTTTGCTAGATTGCCGACCCTTGCCTTTGGCTAATCGCCGAGGCCCAGCAACCAATGAGAGAAGAAAGAAAGGAAGGAAAAAAAATAGAAAACAATAAATAAATAAATAAATAAATAAATTAGAAAAATATATTAAAATTATTAAAAAACTTGTCCACATCAGCACTAGCCACGACCGCACCATGTAGGACGATTGGCTTTCATGTCAATGATTTCTAACTAAAATTGGTCAAATGGACTTAATTGATAAATTATGAAAATGTTTATGATTCAATTGATAAAATTAAAAAAATTAGAATTAAATTGATAAAAGTATAATAAATTTAAGACTTTTGAGACAATTTTCTCTTATTAGGGGTGCTCTTGGATGCTGAAGAGAATAATGTGGCGCCCAAAAACAAAATTGACTAAGTCAACAAAGCAATGGTGGACGCTTAGATTATTAAAGGCACCGAGAGCTCGCAAAACAAGGAGGAACAGGGAAAAGAAAAGAAAGAAAAAAGAGAGACGAGAAAGGAAAAAGGGGAGAAGAAACACGGGACCATGCCAAGCTAGATTTAATTCAATTCGTAATGCTCGATAAGTGCTCATATGCTTCATTCTTTCAATCGAAAAAGTTGTCAAAATTAAGGCTTAAATTCAAAGTTTTGTTAAATTCAAATCACGAAATTTGATTTTTGAGTTGTTAAATTATAAAATTTCATGAAAATTGTGAATTATAGCATTGTGGAGTTGTAGGGTTTGATAAGAGACAATTTGGATTAGCGGTTTAGTCTGAGTGAGAATTTTAGAATTTCGCGTGCATCAACTATATATTGTGAACGGTAATTTTGGGTGAGCAATTTGTTGTCGCGTGTGAGTTGTTTTGTTAGCATTGAAGCATAATTTAGCCAATTCATAGTTGAAGTGGGATTTTACTCAATTTTGACGTCAATTCATTTAATCGATAGGATTATGAGATTGTCAGCTTGTTTAGCTACACATTATTTGGGTATTTCCCAGTGAGTGGTGTTATCTCTTCTTTGAATGTGTAAACTCAAATTTTGAAAATGAAATGAATATCTTATGCAAAGTGTGATTTGGTTAAAAAGTAAAAGTCATGTTTATGGCATTTTTAAAAAGTCTCGATAAGACATTTACTACTTTTTGGTTCTTTATGAATGGTTTTAAAAAAGATATTGTGAAAGAAAATAGATAATGAATTAGTTTATGAAATGAGTTTAGATATGACTTGAGAAATTCTTTACGAAAAGTATTTATGGTGGATAAGCTATGTTGTGAAAAGGTTATTTGTTTCGGTTTGTGAAATCAAGTTGTGATATATATTCTAAATTGGTTTTGTAAATTATTGGGAGGTTTGATTAATATTCATGATCGCTAAGACCTAGTGATGAGTTGTGAGCATGCATATTGAACAAGGATTAAGTGTTACACATGGATGGGAGCCACATATAAGGCTGTGTAGTAATCGCTTATGAAAAGTATTTATGACATATGAGACATGTTGTGAAAATGTTATTTGTTTTGGCTTGTATTGGTTTTGTAAATTATTGGGGATGATGGATTGATGTTCATGATTGCTGGGAATCTAATGAAGAGCTGTGAGTGTGTATACCATGCAAGGGCTAAGTGTTACATAAGGATGCTAGTCCCATGAGAGCCACCTATATACAACATAGTTCATATGCTAGAAATACTTTTTTTTTTGGTAAAGATGCTAGAAATACTTTTCGTAAAGCATTTCTCAAATCATTTCCAAATTCATTTGTTTTGGTTTGTGATATACATTCTGGATTTTTTTGTGAATTATTGCCTAGGAATCTAGTGAAGAGTTGTGAAAATGCATATTATACAAGGGCTAAGTATTACATGGGGATGCAAGTCACATGAGAGCCACCACTAGAACCTGTAGTTGAAGTTAAGTGCTACACAATGACGTAAGTCTCTTGGGAGCCACTTCTAGCACCTTGAACTATTGATATATGATAGATAATCAAGGACTAAATGCTATATGATAATGCAAGTCTCATAAGAGATATCTCTAGGGCCTTGTATTAATGATATGATTAGTCAAGGTCTAAGTGCTACACAAAACGCGAGTCTCATGGAGACCAACTCTAGGATCTTATGTTATTAAGATACATTGGTCAATGATTAAATGCTACATGATAACATGAGTTTCATGGAAGCCATCTCTAGAGCCTTGAGTTGAATATTGAGTATGGAATAGACTATTGATATGTGATTTGACGACATTGATTATTGATAGTATTGATAGAATGGGTATTTCTGCTATGAATATTGTTATATTCAAATAACATATGATGTGTTTTACTCTTATAAGTATATTATATTTTGGATTAGTATAAATGAGTTGTGTCTTTGAGTTTTTGTTGTGTATTGTGGAGGCCCGATATGCTTAGAAGAGATGTACACTAAGTTGTGGTTGGTCATTCATTCATCGTTCGTATTGTTAAATTCCTATGTTGGCCATAAATAGTATGAGAACACTTTCGATGGGAACTTTTGAAATTAGATTTTTTATATGGTCGGAGAGAGTTATTTTTATGACTGTTGATAGTTATTGGGTTTAGTTGTTAGCTGGAAATGTAAATATTCTTTTGGATGGATTATAGAAACTTTTATGTTTTGATCAAACCTTTTGATTTATCATACATATGTATGATTGGATATATATATCATAAATTGCTGGTTTCTATTTAAAGTTGCATCCTTGGAGTGGAAGGAGGGTCATGTCATCACCCATTTTGTTGGTTTTGGGTTGTGACACAGGCATACAACTAAAGCTCAAAGTGTGTTTAGAGCAGCTTAACGATGTTGAGGATTTGCTTAAGGATGTCCATTGTGAACTTGAAGCCTCGAGAAACAAATTGAACAGTCGAACCACCAAAATTCGGCAAGTTAAGCCACTTCTTTTCTTGTTCTAATCCCCATATATCCACCTCAAAATGGGCAAAAAGATTAGTGAGATAGGAGGAAGATTAAAGGAGATGGTTGCTGAGATTGAGAAGTTCGGTCTCAGCAAGCAAGTCTGTGATGGAGGTTTAGTGGGAGCGAGGCTGTGAAATTGAGAGAGATGAAACCAAACTTTGTTAGAGGATTTGATCCCATCATTGGAGGGGGGCTGATAAAGATCATTGTGCTCCTGATGCAGCAAGATCTGCCTGTGGATGGTGAAAAGCTTTTGGTTATCCCTATTATTGGAATTGAAGGTTTGGGCAAGACTGCACTTGCTGAATTGGCGTTTAATGCCAATGAAGTGAGGGAGCACTTTGCTTTGCTAATTTGGGTCATATGTGCCATGATTTTAGCATGCGGCTAATAATGGAAAAAATCATCCAATGTGCACTTAAGCAAAGTTTAATCAGCTTGGACTATTGCCAGCTGCAAAGAGACGTTACAAGTCGTGGAAAGTTCTTACTCTTCTCAGATGGAGTGGGGAAAATTAACCATAATGAATGGGATGATTTGAGGGACTAGTTAGCAGAAGCCGTTGATGGAGGCAAGGTGATTGTGACCACTTGCGACTCAATAGCTACTATGGGAATGGGTTTTGTATGGGTGTACAACCTACAGGACCTTTCACATGAAGACTCAATGTCCTTATCCAAGAGGTGGGCGTCTGAGAAAAATAACGGGAAATAAGTCCCTGTCTCCGGCATATTGAAAATGAAATCCTAGAGAGATGCAGGAAAGTTCCTCTGGCGTTGAAGATGTTTGGCAGCCTACTGTACTCAAACAACAACAAACAATTCTAGAAGCTGGTGAGAAACCATGACGTGTGTAGATCCGCACAGATAGAGGACATATTATGTATCCTGAAATTGTGTTACAATCATTTGCCATCAAACTTAAAACAATGTTGTGCCCTGTGTTCATGTTTACGTAGGGGCACCGGCATCACCTATTTAAGTACGGCTTATATTTGCACTGCGCGGGGGCTTGTTCCATCATAAGATGGAAACCGAACTCCTGAAGTCGCCTGTAGCGAGTGCTCTAAAGAGTCATGGTCCGGATCCTTCTTCCAAAAAGCCTGGCAAGCGGGCCCAGACCTCGTTTTCAGAATGCACGATTTACTATAATATCTTGCATTATCAGTATCAACAGAACAAAATTACTAGTTCAAACTTAATGTAAATTCCCAGAGAATTCCAGAAAGAACTCGACATGTCAATTACTCTGTACTAATTTGGCAGGAAGATTGAAAGAGGAACAAACCCCACCCTACTTAACCAAGTTATATCGAGTGCAAATGATTAACTGTGAATCGATGGACACATGATGCGAGAGGATCTGTCAACAACATATCAAAGTGCAAGTAATTAAGGTTTCTAAACTTGCATCCTTCTATAGTTAAAGAATTACTTAGTTCCAATGTATGGGGCAAAATCGCCAGTTGAAGAGACTTCCAGATTCTGGTAAGCTACGTAATCCGCTGTTTCTATCCCTTGCTAGGTGCTCCGTACTGGAGGATAGGCTAATCAACCTTCAATAGCAGCAAAGTCTCCTTGAGAGCGGAATTCATCGCATGAAGTCTTTGAGGCACTTGCTCTTCCGTAGTTGTGGAAATCTAGAATTTTTGTTTGGAGGCAGAATGTGCTTGAACAGCCTTACATCTTGGATAAATGAAAATTGTCCATGACTAATGTCCCTGCTGCTGGGCGAACTGGTTGTTAGGGAAATTTGATTGTTGATGAAGAAAGGGCAGTAGTTATAGATCACTCTAATGCGTGATGATCACTGTCCTTAATTTATTTGACCACACTATTATTGCTACGGGGTTTCAAACATATTTGCAGAATATACATCGAAGCCGCAAAAAAACAAGGTCCACAATTATTCAATTTTTCTCCTGGAATTTCACTTTGAATGTGTTATTAAAGTTGTGCATATGGAAAGAGAAGAAAAAAGAGTGAAGAAGTTGTTTTGAACCATTGTTATCCTTGAACTTGGGCAAGTGATTATTATGAACAATGTGTAATTTTGTCCTTAGTTATAGACAGCCAATCAACATATCTTTTGAAAATAAATACCCTATCCCCACCATTATCACTTTTCATGTCAACAATCACTTCTTTTAATAATCAAGAGTTACACTTTTCGTAAACAAGATTCACCTATTTGATTACCAAGAGTTACCTCTTTCATGTTTAAAGAGTCACCTCTTTCTCTTGATAACTGACTATTTCGACACCGATTGCACTAGAGTCATTGCAGCTTGCAGGTTGTTATAAGCTGATGCTGACTCAGCCTGAGGATGAGGATTGGGCCTCTTCCCAAAGCGTCGATTCTTCACGGTCTCAGCTTCACTTGAATTGGTGCACTTGCCCCAGTGGCTTCTGGCCACTGCTAACACCTAAGAGGAATTGTGCTTTTTTGACTGCAAATGCTTGGTGGCTCCACTGGAACGGCCGCTAGATCTTTACACACCTCAAAAAGCTTCATATTCGCAGGTATGCTCGACTGTCGTTGATGCAAGGAGTGGATTTTCTAACTGCGCGAGAAGAGTCGATCATTTCAGATAGCCCCCAACTGAGACAAAGGCGCAAGGTGGAAGATGGTGAGCTGTGGCCTGAAGTTTCGCATGTGCCCTTCATTAAGGTCGACAGCAAAGTGGTTCGGTCAGATGATCATTTGGTACGTGCCAAGCATGTCCTCCCTCATTGTCCTAACATTGTCAAAGTGGCCTTTTCCTAGGATGAATTTCGGTTCAATGTCTATCGCTCGCTTACTGGACGTTTCAGCTACCGGTATATGTGACTGGAAAGAAGTGATACTTTTGAGCGACTTGGAGCCTTTGATAGCGCAATGAGAATGTGATTATGCTAGATTTTGTCACTGACCGTCACCATGGGACGATTCTAGGGTCCAGTCCTGATAAAAGCTGGAAAATTTCCTGTCGATGGTAGATTCCAACGGGTAATAAATTACCAAACCCATTAGGAATTTACCAACATTCGAATGTAGTTGCTGACCAACTCCCCTGAATTTTATCAGTCTCTTAAGTAAATTAGCAGCACTCCTAAGAAGTTATCAATATTCCATTGTCTTAGTAGACTATTAACTTCTTTGAAATCCTTTTTTCACCAGTATCATAAGTAAATTACCGATACTATTGCAAAATCTGCTGGTATACAATCATTGGAATTTTAGTAAATTACTCCTATATCGGGATATTGGTGAACTTATGATGCATTGGTAACTCACTGCCCATTTTTATCAACAAAATTGGAAAATTACTAGGGGTAAACATGGTTCCAAGATAGAACCTAAAATCAAACTAAAGAACTAGATTGGTGGGAACCTGTCCCAACAGTCCGATTTCAGGTTCCAAGATATATAGTATGGGTTCTAAATTCCAAATCTTGGAGAACTTGTGTCAAAGTGGAGGTTTTAGGTTCTCGGTAGGTGGAACTTAGAACTCGGAATAAGTTTTTGTGCTTTTCTTGGTTTATATCTTCGCACAATCTTGTGATATTTCATAGCGTCTAATAATAATTTTATAATTTGGAACCACTAGTCTAAATTTCTAAAACTTTTACTTTGTTAAGATTTCATATTTTTTTGTGTCTAAATATAAATTATGATCAGTTAATTGTAATAACAAGTTGTGGTCATTAAATGAAAGATTCACTGTAATCGTTCAATAAAGAATATAGATGCAACCGGAGTAGATCCTAAAACTAACCCTAGAAGCTGTGATAGGTAGGTTTGGAATTCTAGTGTATGTAGAATAAGTTTTAGGTTTCAAAGAATGAAGAACCTGTTCCTGTGTGTTAATTCCAAATTTCAAGTGAAACATGTATAAAACCTTAAACCATTCACCTCTACCGGCCACTTCAAAAGTCTATTCTACCGAAACAGAAATTTCTGATTATTTAGGCATAGAATTTTGCCACCCAATGCCCCATATGATACTGGGAGAGAAGTTCGATTCACACGGAAGACGCACGTCAAAATCTCAGTAGTTTTCCCCTCGAAGTTCTCCTGTTCTGCCCTTGAACATCCATTTGACCTAATGCCTACACCAAAGCTGACCTTTCAAGTCTTATAAAATTAGAGCTCTATAGGTTCTCAAAAGCCTGCTATTACCAGTTAATCCTAATAGGATTTCTTGGTTTCTCTGGGGGATTGTGCTCGACAGCAGTTTACTTGTGATCGTCTGCTCGAAACCACATGACTGGCCTCATCATCGACTTCTCTATTCCTAGGGGAACTCGACCGTCTCTGAGTGCGCATGCAAAAGGGCATGTCCAGATTCGATAGTCGGCTGTCTTTTAGATCATGTTGTACCTTGTTCTCAAGGCCAACG
>CM026420.1:14704455-14766058 GCA_014858505.1 Corymbia citriodora subsp. variegata | reverse complement strand
CCCCATTCATGAGGAATAGTTGCAAAAGCGAAAGAGTTGGCCAAGTTAAGGTACCTCAATTGCTGCATCGACCCGATGAATTTGAGCTTGTTTGCATTTCCGAAAAAGATCCCACTCAAGTCTAAGAAGCTCAAGTATCTCAAGTTGAGCAAAGAAGAGTTTAGTTTACTAGTGTTGGAAACAATTTGTGGTAACGGGAATTCATATCTTGGTGACAGCGCATCTAATTCACTTCGTGTGATCTGGAGCATGACGACATGTCCATTTGCTTGGTCACACGTCACTCCCATCCATCGGCAGCAATCTTCACCGCTCCAAGAAGAAAGGAGGTGAGATGTGTCCAAGAGACTTTGTTTGAACTGGAGAAGAGCATCCCTTTCATCTTCAAAGCAAACGGAGGATAAACTTCTGTTACTACACAAACATACACATGCATTGTGTAAGATTAAAAACAGACAGACTAGCACAAGCACTTTCACACTATCATATCCCGCCATGAACGACGGCGAAATTGAAAGCAAAAGCTCTATTGCATGAGGAAGCAACTCGATTAGGCTTCGAGTTTTTGTATTGTGGGCATTTGTTGAAATTTGGGGAGTTGGTTTTGAGTTCGTAAGAGCAGACGGGTTTTTATAAAGAGCAAAAGGAGGACTGACTATGACTATAGCTAATTATTGTTTAACATCATCGGTGGGGTGGGACCTGCAGCATTATTGTGAAAAAGTTATCTTGCAGTGCAAGACCCGCGAGACCCAAGTCAAGTCTTGAGTTCCATGTCGTTATCTTATACAACGAATTGGGTCTATATTGATATTTTTTGCATTTCTTTTGGAGATATGGGAATTTCAACAGAATTATGATGAAATGGATGCTCTCTCTCTGCGTGTATATCAAGCAACTTCCAAATTAATACACGTCTATTTTACAGATGCTGTAGGATCATTCTCTATAATTGAACAGGAGGAAAAGAGTGACTCTTGACCTTAGGTCAATTTCATTCAACCGATAATGTTCATATTGCTAGCTTTTGACGTTGGCGTACTTCCATGGGAGATATATATATCACGTGTTTTCTTGAGCCTTATACATTCAACGTGGGACTTCTTTCTTTCGCATCTCTTACATGCACACTCGACAATAATTTTAGACAAATGTTAACAACTTTGACAGGTTCGCATACTAAGGAAATAAATGTCGGTAAGAAGTTGGTTAGCATGCTTTGTGAAGGGAGTTTTGACATTCTTAAAGCACAAAAATAGAATTTACAAAAGGGTGTAAGTGTGTGTTACCATCTTATGTGATATCCTGTACACTTGTGATCTATTTACCATGTGAGAAACAGATGCAATGCATTTGGCGTATATAATTATTTCGGAGAGTCTAGCTGTTGGTTTGGCTTTTAATTGCAATTGGAAGTTCACGTACTTCATTCAATTAAAGTTTGTGAAATTGATAGTCCATGAATAACTCCAACTCGAGTCAACGTTTACCAGTTTCGATTAATTTCCTTCTTCATCCTTAGTTCAGTGCTCTTTCTTTATTTTCCTTTCGGTGAGCAACAGTCCCAGCAGAGTAGTCATGCCTCACTTTCATAGCCTGAAGTTTGAAACAGAGAGGCGTTCGCCTTTGCCCGCTGCTATAAGCTGATAACATCAACTTACCTCAGTCATATCAATGTGGAAAACCTGCAAGACCCGCAAGCACCAAGTCTAAGTCTAGTGGTTTTTGTCCTCAATCTACCATATCCTTTTTTTCCAGATTTTAATTTGTCCATCTTTATCTAGTTTGCATTTATTTATTTATTTATCGATAAGCAAATATCGCGTATTTTTTTGTCATAATCCCAATTTGTTCTACATATGTCCCAATTTGTGCCCATGTATGTCCTATCATGTCTTAAAACGTAGGTTGAAAGTGAGCATCAATCACACCACAATACAACATGTTGGCATCAAAAGAATTACTAGAATAGTTACTTGAAGATGGCGAGAGTTATTACATGCAAAGCCACGCGACTAGGCTTTTACACTTTGTTTTAGCAAGTATGCTATTCTTAGAGCACACAAACAGAATTGACAAAGGTGCGTTTGGGTGTGTTCCCATCTCATATTATATCCTATGCACCTGTGATCTATGTGCTGTTTCTCACACGGACACATGCATCCAGCATATCTAATCAGTAGGGTGGAAATTTAATGATCGATTGCAATTTGAAGTTTAAATATTTCTTTCAATTAAAATTTAGAAATCGAAAGTCCCCGAATAACTCCTACTCGATGAACTTTTACCACTTTTCGATCAATCTCTTTCTTCATCCTTCCAGATTATTTCCTTTAGGTGAGCAGCAGTCCCATCAGAGTAGTCATGCCTCACTTTCATAGCTTGAAGTTGAACTCGAAACAGAGTTGTTCGCGTTTGCCCACCGCGATAGACGGATGACATCAACTTCCCTTACTCATTTTTCTCTTGGCCTTTGCCCGCAAGACCCGCAAGCACCGAATCCAAGTCTTGAGGTCCTTGTCCTCATCCTACCTGATCCTTTTTTCATCTCATATATCAAACTCATTGCTCATGTCCTCATTCTACAAGACTAACAAAATTCAAGTCCACAACTTTCATTCACACTTGAACTAGAACAAGATCCCAATTGTACTGAAATTTTCCAAAGTTTCAAACAGACAAACAACACCAAAGCAAGAAACGACATATTAATAGGACGTCTGCCTAATTCTGCCATTACCCAAAATATTCATCTTGGTTTTTCTTAGTGCAAACTCATATTTAATCTGCAGTGTACATCTAAGGGTTTGTACAGATGAAGAAATTATAAAAATTTCCAGCTGGAAATAATAAAAATAACCAATCAATTACCGCTCTTAAATGATCGCTTTATTAAAGGATGACATAGTCAAAGAATTAAGAGCTAGAACATTATTGTATGCGTTAGAACAATCACAACTTCGACATAATGTAAAATCGCCATATATAGAAGAGACTAGCTGACTTTCTATTTGATAGTTTAAGTTATAAGGCATCTCTTTACCGCCGAAAAAAGTAAATGAAGAGAGCCAGATGAACAAAGAAACATAACTGTTACTCCATCTAAAACATGAAAGCAAGTTACAAAAAATTATTTGCTGTTGATGAGAGAGCTCAAGGTCGTACCATATTTACATATGAAGAGTTTCTAGAAATTCGTAAGGGCTAAAATCATGGGGAGAGACTTTGTTATACATATGCATTCTATTATTTAAAATGTAACTATCGCAATTTGAGTGTCAAATATAACGAAGGAAAATACATACTACTTTCGATTTGAACACATATCAAATTACTTAGGTAAATGCATGTGTTCCGTCTCAGAGGATGTATATTCAGCAAATGTGAGGTCCACATACATAAATATAATTAGGAAGGAAAGGCAAATTCATTATTGCAATTGGAGTCGGTAGATTGATGACCAGAGCCCATCTAGAAGAGAAAATTCATCCTCTACAACTCAGTCAAGTGCAGCACCGTTAAGGAAATCGTGGAGGACCCCGTCCAGTTTTTGCAGTGCTGGACACAGACCAAGTCAATGTCTTTTGGATCAATGTCGTCAATCATGCAAGGTGATTTATCTATCCCTGTCATTTACCACGTCAAGTCTTTTGGATTAATGTTGGGTATGATACGAGGTGATTTCTCTATCCCTGTCATTAACCAAGTAAAGTCTTTTGAGTGTCGGTTATTATGATAAAGAAAAACACATTCTTCTTTTAATTGGGGATAGTGAAGTGACAATCCGCACATAAGTTCCAGTCAAATGGACATTTTCTCTTAGCAAATGAAAATCAAACCATCCAGATTCGAGAAGATTGCACCTCGAACATGCTGACAAAATTTCAATTCAATCGGACCATGGATCGACCTCCGATACCAACTTAATGTAAATTAGACTTTATCTCAATCCCCTAAATTTTCTACTTTCTCTTTTTCTCTTGTTACTGCGTTTTTTTGCGGTTACAACTTTAAAGATAGTGAGAAATCATATTTCTCCACATGACTTATCATATGGGCTTAAACCTTTTTAGGCTTGCAACTCATTGGACTTCTTCTACATAGGAGTAAACCCAGCTAACACCATGACCTGCTCCACATGCTCTTGATACTAATCTAGGGGTGGTAGTGGAGGGGGGAAGGTAGACGAGTAATTCATGCATTCCATATAGCTCAGAAAAACTTGGAATTTTTCTTGTCAGATTATTCATGGCTAGGTCCAATATTTGCAATGTGAAGTGTAAGTACAGCTGTCAAGAGATATTGGCCCTGAACTTGTTTTCCCGCGGACCAACAATTTGCAGAGACCGAAAACCTGGTCTGATCCAATTTGGAACAAGTCCAGAGAATTTGTTCTAAATCCTTCAAAGATGACAAACTACCTATCAATTGTGGAGTGGACCCACTCGATCGATAATTTGAAAGAGCTAATTTTACCCAATTGGACCTGAGAAGGAATTCCCACAAAGCCATAAATACTTTTTAAGTCCCTAAAGTACACTAACCAGTTGGGTATATGAATTGCAAAACTACAAAACCATGAATGGCGAGCCGGAGCAGAGCCCGAGCTGGTTGAGTTTCTGAATGAATGGCGAGAGTGATGAGCAATATCACATGCAAAACAAGGCAATTAGGCTTTATTCTTTGTTTCTTTTTTGGCAATTAGTATATGCTTTATCAAGTGATTTTGGGTGTCCTTTGAGTGAAGAAACAGAATTTATGGAGAATAGGTTGTAGTGTATGAGCGTGTTCAGCTCACCATCTCATATGATGTACTGGGCTCCCAAGTCTATTTGCATCTAGCGTATCCAGTAATTCAGGGAAAATATGACCATCACTGTGCTTTTCAATAGGAAAAAAAATGGAATGGAAAGATACATGTTTCTTTCAATTGAGGTTTCGTAAATCGGAAAAAACGGAGTTCTTTGTGGACTTTTTTTTTTTTAATCCCAAGTCAACTCGACGGATATTGCACTTCGGTGGGGCTGGAATGATGGCATTATTGCGGTCTGCCCAATTTTTGCAGCGCAAGACCCGCAAACACCAAGTCAAGTCTATAATGATCTGCTCACATCTCTTTCTGAGAAATAAAAATTCTAACATGATTTTAATGAAATCCGTTCGTTTTCTGTGCGTAAATCAAGCAACTTCCAGGATGATGCCCGTTGATCTTACGGATTCTCAAAATATTCTTTTCATATCTTGATTAAAAAGAAGAGAGTCCACTGATGATACAGTCTAGCGAGTCGATTGTGCAGCACCTTTTTTTTCCCTGAAAAATCAAAGAAGCAATGCATCGTCTGCTGTAGGATCATTCTCTGTAAATGATCAGGATGAAAAAGGCTGACTTTTGACCTCACATCGATCGCATTCACCTGATAATGTTCACATGACTAGCCTTCCGCATTGAAGTACGTCTACGGGTTGGAGAAATTGTTAGTTATATTTTTACCAAGCGCAGAGAAGAAGTTAAACCTGTTTCTGTTAATTATGAAAGAGGTTCTAAATAAAGAGATTGGGAAATGATGAAGTTCACAAGAGGAAAAAGATAAAATACGATACAAATCATGCAACCTTCCATTCCCGTGAGTGTCTCTATATTATGAAGTGTTGATCCTATTGAATCCTTTGTAGAAACTTACATGGGCGACAAGCATACCTATGCAACCATTAGCCATATCGGGTAGAAGGAGAATTGATTTAAATACATTTTCGAAAGGAATACTCAAATGGTCACAATTTGAGGGTATCTCAATAATATTTCAAACATTCTTCTATCTCATATTGCACTTTACTTCTTACTATTAATCCGTTTTTCGAGGTGTACAGTGCATGGGAGATTGATTATTGGTTAGATTATATGGGGGCTAATTTTACAACTGATGATTTAACAAAGTGCAATAAGAGGTGTAACTGTTTCTGGCAAAAGGTGCAATTTGTTAGCCCCATCATTCCTAGACAACGGTCCGTTTGATCATTATAGCGAGTTTATATGCTAATTTTCGAGATAATCACTCAATTTTCGAAAAGGTTAACTCTTGATTAAAAATTGGAGCCTCACACAAAAGAGCTCCGATGCAAGCTTCTCCCTTAGTTCTTAAATATTCGAGATTATGCATTCGTCAACAACCTAACAAAGAAAACAAAAGACCAAATCTAAATTAAAGATTGTTTGGCCTAAAAAAGAGAGTAAAAGATTGAGTCAAGCTAGAAGCTCGCAATGGTCGGCAGATGCTCTAAGAAAATCATAAGTGCATCAAGTCTTGAGGATGAAGGGAGAAAGGGGAAATTACCAAAAAAGTTTCAAAACTATTGTAATTGTACTAATTTAATTATAAACTTTTTTTTTATCAATTCAGTCTAAATCTTTTTTTAGTTGTGTTAGTTCAATCCATCCGACCAAATTTGACTAGCCGACACTAATATGAATGCCAGCTAGGCAGCAAATATGGTAATTTTTTAATTATTTTTTTTATATTTTCTAATTTTTTTAATGATATTTTATTTTTTGAATTTTATAATAATTTTTTCTATTTCTTTTTCCTTTTTCTTTTGGTTCTTCTTCCTCCTCTAGCTTCTTCTCCTCGCCTGCTCGCCCACCCGCGAGCGAGGCAGCTTCGCCTAGATATGAGCGAGGCCTCGCCATGGCCTAGCCGCGGATGAGACCATGGCGACCTTCGCCCAGGACTAATCACTGAGCTCTCTCTCTCTCTACGAAACCCACCCTCGAGCTCAGCCATCTCCCGCACCATTGGCGGAGATCGCACGTCGTTAGCCGCACGAGCACAAGTTCCGTCCGATGGGTGTAGGCTAGCAAGAGCACGAGAGGCGAGGAAATGGGGCTAGGATTGTTGGCTTCAAGGGCTCTCCAACCAATGGCCTCGCGGCTCCTCTGAAACCCCTCGAGGGACGGGCTTGTCAAGGAGATCAGGTCCACACCAGAGTGCCAGAGCCCGGAGGCCTTGGCCGCCAAGTCTCAACTTGATCCCACCCCGAATCTCCTCTCCAGGAAGCCTGTCGCCAACGCCACTTCCCGAACCCGGAGGACACGATTGAGGTGTTCGTGGACGGCTATCGGATGAAGATCCCCAAGGGCCTACAGGCATGCGAGGCCGCCTTCGCCGCAACCCCCAAGCCTTGCCCAGATCTTGGTGAGGCCGCCAGCGAGCAGCGGAGAGAAGAAGCCAAACGAGCTCGAAGAACCAAAAGAAAAAGGAAAAAAGAAATAAAAAAAATCATTACAAAATTCAAAAATATTAAAATATTAAAAATTACCACATTAATGTTTGCCGAGCGGTTTGCATCCCCATCAATATTGGTCGGCCAAATTTAGTTGGATGGATTAAATTAACACAATTATAAAAAGTTTAAAATTGAATTGATTAAAAAAAAATTTTAAAACTAAATTAATGTAATTATAATAAATTTAGAACTTTTTGGTAATTGTCTCCTGAGAAAAATGCTTTCCCTAAGCAATCCTTCACTGGCAGCTTCCCTACGCATCCTCGTGATCCAAATTATTAGGGGCTCATCATTGTTAAGGCCCATTTCCGGCACCAGTTATCAGGGAAGATACGGTACTAACGGCACACCTATGACATTTTAAATAGTGAAAGTATTGATATATAGAAACATGTGTGATATCAAAAGTTGAGAGCAAACTGTTGTGATTCAAGTACACAATACAATCTTGACCAAAAAAAAAAAAGTACACAATACAATATCTATCGTCCTTTTAAATTGCAACCATCATCTGATTTTCAGATTTAATTTCAGATTGTAAAAATCCATGCTGAAAGTTAACATATAAAAAAAAAAATTACCAACATTTCAAAGTTACAAACATCAATATCGAATTATGAACTTTTTCTTCAATTAGATATTCCAACCACTTGAAGAAGGGAATGCGATTGAGGCGAGAGAGGAAAAGACAAAAATAAGATTGGAGTTTTCTTTTTTAACTCTTAATAATTCATTATTTTTTGAAATTTGAGCCGTTATAAGTCTCTTCAAAAGTTAACATTTGTAGACCAATGGCTAGGACCGTCCTCAACTTTTCATAGAAAAGACTAGGCAAGCCCAGGTAAATCCAACCCGAAAAACAGTTTGAACCGATGGGCTGGTTTTTTTTTGCCCCGTGCTGATAAATTATTAACCTCTAGTTTATTAAGTACACTTGTAAATTAAAAAAAAAAAACTACTAATTTATTGAATTGTTAGTAAGTTATCAATTAATTTCAAATTTTACTAGTGTGGTTTAGTAAACTAGTAAATATAATGAATTTGACAGTATTCCAATAAATTTGTAATTACCAGCATCTTTTAAATGTTACAAGTTGGTTAGCCGTCATCCAATCCCCTATGGAATTTACCAAAAATCCAATAAGTAACAATTTTTTTTCAAATATTACACGGTTAGTAAGCTTCTACACTATGACAAATTTACTAATATTGGAATTCACTATGTATTCACATTGTGGAAAATTGTCTCTACACTTTCCAGGGTCCATCGTGATTTGGATTACATGCAATTTTTTTTCCTGATGTCTCGAAATTGAGAAGGAAACATTATATTAGGAAAAAAATAGATAGAGCAATGGAGGGCCCTATGACATTAACAATTTCGAGTCCTGATTTTGTATTGCCCACGACATGCAATTAGTGGCAATAGCATAGACAGGACGGAATGGAATTTGCTAACATAATTTCACATGTTGACAACCAAAACATCATGAGTATAATAACACAGTACTGCTAAATTGCTGAGCAACACTAAATTACAGAATGACATGATTTGCACTTCTCATGCCGTTCCATTGGCAGCTACTCGGACAAGCTTGAAATTAAAGAAAACAACAAATTAGCTACTACTCTTAAGGAGAAACAGACCAACTACAAAGACAGTTCTGCTTGAACAAGAAAGCAAGAACTCACGAAATCAATAAGGCATTGGACTAATTGATGTGGATACCAAGTCTGTTACGCTCTTCTCAATCTCCTCCTCAACTCGGCTGCCTTCACTACAACAATCACGTACACCATGTCTGCTTTACGATCCACAAAGTCGAAGTACGCCCGTCTCCACTTCTTCTTGTACACCAAACTGCCAACAACTCCCCAAAATCCGATTGCAAACCCCAGCATTATGACTATGTAGAACATTACCTTTTCAAGCTTACCTTCTTCATTGGCATCTTCTACTGGCGCTTGAGGGGCCTCCGCACCGGTGCATTTCTTTTGTAAAGGATCACCACAAAGTAGAGGATTGTCGGCATAAATTGAAGGTTCATTAAGGGTCTGCATTTGATTTCCTCTCGGTATTGGTCCCATGAAGTTGTTGTGTGACAAGTTTAATGTGCTCAGTGATGTGAATGCAGAAAAGCTCCATGGGATTGTTCCTGAAAGGTGATTACTTGAAAGATCAAGTGACTCGAGCGATTTCATGTCTCCAATCATAGTCGGAATGCCTCCAGAAAGAAAGTTGCGGGATATGTTCAAGCCTCACAATCCGGAGAGCACAGTAAGCTCTCTAGGGATCAGTCCAATCAATTTGTTGCTTGAGAGATCCAAGTTCACCATAAGCTGTAGATCAAGTGTTGTGTAGTCAAGGTCTATCCCCTTCACGACCTGCTCCACATGCTCTTGAGTCCAATCTGATGGAGCGTGAGCCAAATATGAAGAGACGGAAGCCATCAGCCCAAGCACGGGTGCAGGAGGAGCATAAGCAAGGGAGAGTAAGTTGCCTTCATCTATGCTTATGTTCAGCTTCATACCTTTCATATAGCCGAGACAATTTAGAATAATTCCGATCAGATTGTTCACTGCTAGATCCAATATTTGCAGTGCGGAGAGTAGGCATAGCTGTGAAGGAATACTACCATTGAACGGAGTCTAAGAATCTGTAGAAACGGAAAACTCGGTCCAATCCAATGAGGAACACTTCCTGAGATTTTGTTTTCTCCGAGATCCAAAATCCGCAACTGCCTGCAATATTTTATAGTCACTGGAATTCCTCCACGGAGATTGTTGTTGTTCAAGCGTAATGACGTAAGCCCAACTAGATTTCCCAAAGAATTTGGTATGACTCCGGACAACTTATTGGATGATAAATCAAGGACTCCCTGAGGGCTCTCCTTCCAACATGCAGGAATTTCGCCAACTAATTTATTCCTTCCGAGGTGCAAGTTGTGTAGATCCATCTCGCACAATGAGGTCGGTATTGGACCACTTAAGAGATTATCATTCAAATTCAAGGAACTCAGATTCGGGCTAATATCTTGTGGAATTGGTCCTGATATTAAGTTGTGAGAGAGATCTAACCGCCAGGCAGAAGGAAATTTCAACAGGGATCCATTTATTTGGTTGTGGGAGAGAGATAGGAAGTACATGTTAGAAGGAAATTTCGGTAGAGATCCATTTATTTGGTTGTAAGAGAGTTCTAGCCAGGAAAATGACATGAGACCTAGCCAATCTGGGAGGGCTCCGTTAATGGAGGCATTAGACAAATGTAAATAACCTGCATCAACTTGTGTTCTTATCCATCGCAGAAATTCTGTTCCGACCTTGCAAGACACCATCCCCACGTACCAGAGATTGAAGGGTGGTATCCAGTCGGCATCCACTTCAAAAGCTAGATGGTTGTTACTGATATCTAAAAACCGTAGCTTCGAGAGGTTGGCGAAGTGGATTTCGGAAACTGTTCCTCTCAAGGAATTTGTAGAAAGATCCAAATAGTGTAGATATCGAAGCTGTCCGAGACTATGTGGAATAGTGCCATTCAGAAGATTGTTTCTGAGATCTAAAAGCCCTAAGACTTGCGATCTTCCTAAAGCCGCAGGAATATTCCCTGTTAATTTATTATCAGAAAGGATAAGTGCTTCCAAGGATAACCAATCATATGATGACGGGATGGTTCCATGAAGTTGATTATTTGATAAGTAAAGTATTGTCAGTTTTTGCAAGTGCATTAGCCAATCTGGCAGAGCTCCATGAAGAAAATTATAATACATCTCTAGTCGCTCCAAGTTTTTCCCAATAAGTCCCGAAGAATTTCTGTCGACTAAAAATATCTCCTCGTGAAATTCGTTTTGGCCCAATAGTGGTGACTCGAGGAACGGTTTATTCCTTAACAAAGAGAACAACCCTCCTTCAAAACTTCGCAAAAGATTGTTTGCAAGATTGAGATCCCTAAGACTTCTCAAATTATCAAACCACTTAGGTACCGAAGAGTTGAAAAAGTTTGATGAAAGATCAAGGTGCCAGAGAGAAGTCATGTTTTGAAATATAGTGCTTGGGATAGGACCGTCCAAATAATTGCTTGAAAGACCAAGGTACCGAAGATGAAGAGAAGTAGAATTGGCCAAGCGATCCGAAGAAATATGAAAATTATAAAGCCCACAACGTGATAGACTCAAATGTGATAAGGATGGGAGCATGCTGATCACCTGTACGAGGTCTCCAGCTCGGCTAGCATGTCGACCGCTCATGTCAAGGTACTTTAATGCCCGAAGATGTGAAATCCATTGAACGTCATCACCAAGACCCGCATGGCAAGAAAAATAACACCGGAGATCGAGCACTTCCAACTTTGTGAGATTGCCCCATTCATGAGGAATAGTTGCAAAAGCGAGAGAGTTGAACAAGTTAAGGTACCTCAATTGCTGCATCGACCCGATGAATTTGAGCTTGTTTGCATTTCCGAAAGAGATCCCGCTCAAGTCTAAGAAGCTCAAGTATCTCAAGTTGAGCAAAGAAGAGTTTAGTTTACTAGTGTTGGAAACAATTTATGGTAACAGGTATTCATCTCCTGGTAACAGGTATTCATCTCCTGGTAACAGGTATTCATCTTCTGGTGACAGCGCATCTAATTCAGTTCATTGTGTGATCTGGAGCTTGACGACATGTCCATTTATTTGGTCACACGTCACTCCCATCCATCGGCAGCAATCTTCACCACGCCAAGAAGAAAGGACGTGAGATGTGTCCAAGAGACTTTGTTTGAACTGGAGAAGAGCATCCCTTTCATCTTCAAAGCAAACGGAGGATAAACTTCTGTTACTACACAAACATACACATGCATTGTGTAAGATTAAAAGTAGACAGACTAGTACAAGCACTTTCACGCTATCATATCCTGCCATGAACGACGACGAAATTGAAAGCAAAAGCTCTTTTGGTTAGTATGCTCTGTGAAGGGAGTTTTGACATTCTTAGCGCAAGAACAGAATATGCAAAGGGGGTGTAAGTGTGTGTTATCATCTTATATATTGTCTTGTGCAGCCGTGATCTATGTGCCGTGTGAGAAACGGATGTAATGCATCCAACGTATTTAATTATTTCAGAGAATTTAACGATGGCTTTGATTTTCAATTGCAATTGGAAATTCACATACTTCTTTCAATTAAAGTTTGTGAAATTGAAAGTCCACAAATAACTCCAACTCGAGTCCACGTTTCTCATTGTTTGATTAATTTCTTTCTTCATCGTTAGTGCTAGTTCAGTGCTCTTTCTTTATTTTCCTTTTGATGAGCAACAGTCCCAGCAAAGTAGTCATGCCTCACTTTCATAGCCTGAAGTTTGAAAAGGAGAGGCGTTCGCCTTTGCCCGTGCTATAAGCCGATAACATCAACGTCCCTCAGTCATATCACTGGAAAATCTACAAGACCCGCAAACACCAAGTCCAAGTCTAGAGGTCTGTGTCCTCATTCTACCATATCCTTTTTCTCCAGAACTTTATGTGTCCATCTTTATCTAGTTTGCATTTGTTTATTTATTTTTCTAATAAGCAAATATTGTCTATCTGTCATCATCCCAGATTGTTCTGCAAATGTCCATGTAGAGCATATAATGTCCCAAAACCCAGTATAAGAGTAAAAAAACAACCATGTCCTCAGCTATCATACACACTCGAACTATAACAAGATCTCAATTGTCTTGAAAATTTCCCGAAGCTTCAAACAGACCAAACAACATCAAAACAAACAACTAGAGCAAAAGCAAGAAACCAGATATTAACGGGACGTATGACTGATTCTGCCTTGCTTCTTGTCGTATGATAGTGAGGACATGGTTTTTGTTACTCTTGTACTGGGTTCCGGGACATTATATGCTCAACAGGGACACTGTAAAACCATTTGGGATTATAAGAAAAAAACACACGATATTTGCTTATTAAAAAATAAATAAATGCAACTGGATAAATGTGGACATATAAAGATCCGGAGGAAAAGGATCTGGAAGAATGAGGACATGGACCTTAAGACTTGGACGTGGTGCTTGCGGGTCTTGTGGGCTTTCTAGAATGATGTGACTATGGGAAGTTGATGTTATCGGCTTATATTAATGGGATATGTGCACTACAAATCCTAAAATTTATCGTAAAAATATAATTGAGTCCTAAAACTTATAAAAAATGCAATCAAATCTTAAAACTTGTCAAATTGATCCAATTAAGTCATTTTGTTAACACCGTTAACTTCTTTAAAGAAAAATACTGACGTGTCACTTTTAAATGAATTTCTCCCTCCTATGTGGCATTTTTTATTATTTTCTTCTTCAAATCTTATTTAAATTAAATTAAAAAATAATAAAGCTAAAATTTTATTTGAAAAGGCAAAACTAAAAAGAAAAGGACAATGTCACGCCCCAACTCTCGAGCTCGCGGCAACCTCATTTCACTTGAGGTCTTAAAATACGACGTCCCAGGTACTGTCGTCGATCAATTCATTTTATCTTGTAATTAAGCACATGCGGAAACGAACAACTCCCAAACCAAACAACAGGGATAGCAACAACAACAACAAAGGAAAGACAAACACCATTTTATATATCTGAAGGTTAGCCATCACACCAGCAAATACATACACGCCTTACTACCGGCAACAAGCTAAGGCCTACTCAAAAAGGGACCGGCCTAGCTAACCTAACATTGCATAAGTGCCTACTCGCTGGCCTCGGAGGGATCGCTTTCTTCGATCCTCGAGTACTGCACCATCTAGGGCCTGAAAATGTTAACCACGACGGGTTGAGATAAACTCAGCAAGTTAGAATCCTAAACTCCGGTTAGGAACTTCGCTCGCCTCGGGAGTTTAACATACAACCTAATACAACAATCAATGCAATACCACCTCAGAGAGAAAGACAGCATAAGACAGTTTAATAAACAGGTGCAATCACAAGCAACCCTACCTGGCCTTGGCACACGCTACCTGCAGAAACTGTCAATCGCCTCACAACAACAGTAAGAGGCATGCAAATAATTAGAGCATTGCACCAAACTTTCTCATCTCAAAATCCACGCACATGCTCCAATTATTACGACCCTCTAGGCTACGGCACAAGCTTATGGTTGGCAGTCAACTAGTCGTAAACCAGGCATCGTCCTCCCCCGTGAGGCATGGAGACGTCATGGGCTTTCCCCCACCGACGGTATACCATAAGGAACATGGGCTCGGCCTCAACCGCGACTTCGCATCTGACCACTATCAGGCGACCCAATGGTCACGGCACAACCCCGAAGGATTGGCAGTCATCCGGCTCAACCGGGCTATCAACTTTAATCTGACCATACAACACATCAGCAAACAGTTCATTCTTGTCTTTGCTTTTGCTTGGTCGTGAATGCAACATCGCTCATGCACTCATGCTCATACGACATGCCATTTCAAATAACCCACGCAACATGTCATGTGGTATCACTCGACAATTCCAAAATCCAATTTCCAATCAACATTCGATCACGCATTTCATCAATATTCACGAGTATAATTAATAATCGGCACTTCAATAAATCATAACAACCAAGAACACATCAAAATAAACCAAAAATTAGCTTCTGCATGAACAGTGCCGTGAACAGTAATCCGTGAACAGTATTTTGTGAACAGTAAATTTGTCCAAAATTAAAGAAATAAATAAAAATAAATAAACTTAACCATGGTTAACAAATTAACTCAACCCTAGTTAATCTAACCTAACCATGATTAATTTTTAACCTTAGTTACTTTTAAAACTAACCATAGTTACTTTAATTAATTAACCTTAGTTACTTTAATACTAACTATGATCAATTAACTAACCCTAGTCAGCCTTAATTAACTCAGCCACCATTAACAAACTAACCCATAATTAACGAAGCACAAAAATTAAACTAATTAACCCCTAAGCAAGATTAACCCCTAAACAAGGATTAGGAAGTTAACTTACTTGGATCGGAAATCCGGCGACACCGGCGCATAGAGGGGAATGAGGGCTACGAAGGGTAAGCTTGGGGATGGCAACGGATGACAAACGATGGCCGAAACGGGCCAAAAACAGTGCTGGTTACTGTTCACGCAGAACCGGTGCAGCTGAGCGGAAAATGCCGAAACGGGCGGTTCAGGGCGACCAGGGGTGACCAGGGGTGCGCGGCTGGCTTCCTAACTTCCAGGACTACACTTTGGCCGGTTGCGGCGGCTCCGGTGATGGCGGCAAGGCTGTTTTTGGGCTGGAAAACAGCATGGACAGCAAGAAACAGCAGAAATGGAAGAGAAAAGGAAGAGAAAAAGGGAGAGAGAGGGAGGGCTGGCTGCTGCACGAATTTTGGGGGAGAAAGAGGAGAGAGAAGAGGCTGCTGAAGACTTGGATAAGGCCAAGGCAAGTGGGCAAGCCACTTGCTTGAAGGGCCAATAAAAAACAAAGCGAAACAAGCATAAACAAAGCCCACTTGGGCACAAAAGCAAAAGGCCAAAAGAGAGAAGCCCATGGGCTGGAAATGGAGGGGAACTTGGGCCAACTTGGGCCCCTCTTGGGCTGGGCTAAATGGGTGCAAGGCCCATTGGGCCGCCGGTCTTGGGCCAGCCCACCCGCGGGCCCGAAACCCAGTCCAATTTTTCCTTTTTCCGACACTTCCGTGTCCAATGGAAAATTCCAAAATAAATGAGGCGACATCCAAATATATGGTCCTAACATCACTGATAAGTCGGTTCCCAAAATCGGATTAAAAATCGGGGCCAAATTGAGTTGATTGCGACCGTAGTACAATTTGGATTATCGAGCGCCCTTTTTGGACTTTCCTCACATTTGACCCATGGTCAACCATTCTTTGAACCACGTTTACGCCAATTCTCGAATCAGGGACATCCCTCGATTGCCGTGTGATCCCAGGGGCTCAATTGATAATCCCAAGTACCAGATGAAAAGGATTCGGTTTACCGTCGTTCGTAGTTCGTATCGAAGTCGTGCGAAAATCACCCGCAGATCGACTTCGTACTTCTGCCGAATCGATTTATTTCCATTTCCTTAATATTCTAGTACTTAGAGGATATCGTTCCCGCCCAGGTTCTCATGGTCGAATGGTTCGTTCCTGATCGAAATTGCGAGTCGTACGCGAATCATTTCCTATCGACGCCTCTCTGTAATCCATTATCCCACGAACACACAGTTCGGAAAATTTGTGCTGACCAGGCCTTCGACTAATATTGCCCTTTTATAAAATCTTAAAATGGGGTCGATTTTCAGGATGTTACAGACAAGAAGAAGCACAGGGCAAACCTCATCGGTGGGCTACCCCCGCCACCTCCGCCAGCCAATGATTGAGGGGTTGGCGGCCCTCGCTAACCTTGGGTGAGGCCTCACCCACCGCAAGCAAAGGCCAGCAACCCTTGCTAGGCTCGAGCAAGGCCTTGCCGGCCATAGGAGATTGTTGGCAAGGCTAGATCGTGGGTCCCCATCTAAATCTGCATGACATCGACGAGCCTAACCAGCCCCGGGCAAGGTCTTGCTTGCCCCAGGTGAGCGCCCAAGCCCGAGCCCGAGCCCGAGCCCAGCAAGGGTCATTAGGCCTTGTTGAACGCTTGCCTGAGGCCATCAAGGCCTTGCATGGGGTTGGCAAGGGTCGGCCACTTCACTTAAGGCCGATGAAGGTCATTGGCCCCTCCGGCGATGGCTGGTGCCACTGGTAGCGCCCACCCGCAAGGCCCTGCCCTTCTTCTTTTTTCAATTTTTCTTTTTAAAATAATTTTTTTAGCTTTTTTATCTAATTTACATAAGATTTGGATAAAAAAACAATTAAAAATGCCACATGGGATAGATAAATAATTTTTAAAATGCAACGTTAGCATTTTCCATTAAATAAGTTAACAGTGTTAACGGAATGACTCAATTGGACCAATTTAACAAATTTTAGAATTTAATTACACTTTTTGTAAGTTTTAGGACTCAATTGTACTTTTGCGACAAGTTTTAGGACTTATAAATTACATATCCCTATGTTAATCAAGTCGCTAGGAAGAGGAGTTGGTGAGTGACTCATAGTTTATTATTATTATTATTATTATTATTATTATTATTATTAGGGAGTGGCTTGACATTGGATGGTCTTGAACCTCTTTCACTAGCTTAAAGAATGAAACTTTCATTTACATTTATAATGTGATCATCAACCCCTTCTATAGTTTATGTTGGAAAAGTCCTAGAATCTCCCCTTGGTTGGAACCACAACAACCTGTTTCCATGTGATTGTTGGATCCAAACTTATTGGTAAGTTGGCTTTAATACCAATGTCGGATGGCTTTGGACCTCTCTCGCTCTAAAAACTAGCACAAAAGGCAAAACTTTCTTTCATACTTATAAATTAATCACCAATATTTTCTACAACCAATCATAGGATAACTCCGACACTTAATTTATATATTCAATGGACTCCGATACTTGATCCATATATTCGTTGGGATGAGTTTCATTATGTGAAACAAACTACGTCTCACGGAAAAAAAAAAAACTAAAGGTGTGGAGATAAATATCAAGCTCAGAAGAAATAGGGACCTTGTTCATTCCATCACATCATGTCCTTATTCCTTCTATAACAAATATTAAAAGTTTCAAGTTTCTAGGGCACAAAGGCCTTATTATCAGTAAAATTTTCTATGATAAATTAACACGTATCAATCAAAAATATGATTTATCAAGAAGGCGCTTACTAATTTGGTATAGAAGTGTTCCTGTTTTTAGTTTTTACCTCTTTAAGTCTTGCTACTCTCAAAATATGAATTTTGTAATTTGACGTGCACCTAAATATTTTAAAATATACAAATATCTAGATATCGAGTCATGTATAATGTCAAAATTTGTGAGCATGTCCCGCCGTGAATGATGATAAAAATGAAAACAAAAGCTATATTGCACGCGAAAGCTACTCGATTAGACTTCAAGTTTTTGGCTTGGGGCATTTGTTTAAACTTTGGGAGGTTGGTTTTGAGTGTGCTCTTAAGACTGGGCAAATGGCATTTACAGAGAGTAAGAGAAGGAATGATAGTTAATGTAACTAGTAGGAATAGGTGTACAAACACAACGGAATAGAGAGTAAAAGACAGAAAAAAGAAATCGAGACATAAGATTTATCCAAATCCACCGTTAAATTAGAGACATGTCCAGCAAAGGATTTCATTATAATTAACACACCTTACATCTCTGTTACAACTCTTAATTATAATAATAATAATAAAAAACAAAGATTACATACTCATAGTTATTTGTGAACTGAGGCCTAACCTACCGATTAATTATGGACCCAAATTATAAAAGCCATCTGGTGGCAATAGTGAATATGAACCACATCCTAACAACAATCAATTATTCTTTTACATCGTCGTGATGTACCATGTATATCATGTGTGCACAATTTCAATTATCATCTTAGTAAACGAAACAATCACTTGTTGATTTTATTAGTATTTGAGAAGGAACTAGGAAAGCGCACATTCAACAACTTGGAGCTTGTCATGTTAGGGAATGTAGATTTGACATATTTTATGAGTTTGTCTTCTCATGCATATTATGCTTCTTCGTTACGAAATTACGCAGCAGCATCCCGATGACTTGACTCCAAGTCCACCATCTCCCGAAAAGTCAAAGTTGGATATTATCTATTTAAATCGCGGTGCTTATATTCTTTTTTGGGTCGGTACGGTGCTTGTATTCAAAGACGGTCTCGGACGGTTGCATTTCATTACCATTGGTTGGACTGACGGAGTTAAGGCCTGCGTTGGCAACATGCAGATGCCCCATATAGTTGATGAGACATTATTTCAAAAATCACACTTTTATGTTTATAAGCTAGATGAAAACCCAAGAGTTTATGATTATATGCCGTCACCGAGCAAGTAGGATAAGGGGAGAAATTTGGAGATTAAGGAATAAAATTGGCGAGAACCCACAATTAAATTAAAGTAAACTCAAAGAGTATCGTGAAGAAATTGAGAAACTTGGCTCTGAATAAAGTAGGATTTCACCAGAAAATGAGTTGTTAAGTGGGAGAGGACACATAAAAATAATTTTTCTTTGATCGATCGTAAAGAAGTAATATATGGAGAATTTAACCCGATGCTTCCCTATAGATTGGTTGTCTGAAAGACCCGGTGATATCACATGTAAAACAACGCAACTAGACTTCACTCTTTTTTTTTTTAGTTGTATTTTGGGCAATAGTATATGCTTTATAAAGTGAGTTTGTGTATTGTTAGAGTAAACAAACAGAAATTCATACAAAAAAATTGTTATAACATCTTTAATTAAGTCATAGCACCCACATCATCTACGCGCTTTGGTGGGACCGGATCAATAACATTATTGTGGAAAACTTATGCGTGGCCACAACCTGTGCAGTGCAAGACCCGCTAGCACTAAGTCAAGATTTTTTAGGTTCATGTAATTATCTCCCATCTCCTACGACGACTTGGGTCTGGATTCATCCATTTGCGCTCGGATAAATTCAAATTAAAACCCGATTCTAATGAAATGGACTTTCTCTCTACCTGTGTGAATCAAGCAACTTCTAGGATAATACATGTTGATTAGCATGGATACAATTGCGTTTAGTAAAACCTTAAAATTTCTAAGCCAAAATATTTTCTTTTGATTTTTTAATGATTTAAATACATTTTTCTTTTTTATTTGTAACATCCTGAAATTCGAGCCATTTAAGGGATGAATGAACATTAATTTCACTAATGCATTGTTGGTTGATCTCACTCGAAACTGATCACTCCTGAGATACTGACCTTGAGAGGAAAGGCTAATGAGGACAGAACTCGTGCAACTAAAGAACTTGACCGGGGAAAACGACTCAATCGTGAGACTTGCATAAGGATAATCCTGTAGTCATGTAGGCCGATTCCAGGGACGAATAGAAGTCGATTCGCGGACAGAAATAATGGGACAACGGGTGATTCCACCTACTGTTATCGAACCCGCGAACGGCCCTATGTCGATCATTGATAATTGTGTACTTTGAAATAAAAATCGATCCTTTGCAATTTCATGTAGTTAAGGACGTCCATGTGTCGAGAAGTCTTGAACGTGAATTGGCACGAGTCGATTACGCGTGAATCCTCAAAGCCGTCTGTCAGTCTGAGTAGTACCAAAATGGCATTCGGACGAAATTGACATGGCATGAGAATCCAATATTAGACTTTGAATTTTCGGGAATGTTCAAGAAGGACTTTTGGACGATGTTTCTTAGACAGTATTAGTTGAGCCGAGTATTTGGAAAAGGGATTTTCGGACCAAGAAAACGAGCCTACGAGGACGTGGGCCGGGCAAGAACAATGTGGGCCTCACGCCCAAGGTGAGGCGCCCACCATGGAAGGCCCGAGGCAAGCAAGTGAGCCCGTTGGGCCAAATCGACCCTTTACCCTTCCGAGTCAATTGTCTAAAACTGAGCCCATTCAAGCCCAATAAATTCCCGAGCCCATTCCTATTCATTTTCAAGCCCATTTCCTTGGCCCATCCTCCATTTTCAACCCAAGGACAGATTGGGAAATGTGCAAGGTGGAAATGACCAAAATGCCCTTGGATATTTTGAAGAAAAGTCAAAAAAAAGAAAGAGAAGATGAGGTCATTGTTTGGCAAGTGGGGCAAGCATTGATGGCCTTGATAAGACTTATCTTTCAGCCTTCACTTCACTCTCTCTCTCCTCTTCATCTTCTCCAAAAACCGCACACCTCTCTCCCATGGTTTTCCCTCCTTCCTTCTGTTTTTCAGTTTGACCTTTCACCGAAATTTGAGTTGTTCATTGCCTTCCCGTTGGAATTTCGTCTCGTGCCACCCGCCGTTGTGTTCAAAAGAGAATTTCCGTTCAGAAAGCGTCGGCCTATTGCCGGAAAGAGCTGCCGGTCGTCCCGTATTCCTGCCGAAAGATGGCTGTCGCCGGACCGTCACTATTCCGCCTGCAGCAACTTTGTTCCACCTTTTCTTCCGTTTCTCTCCATTTCCGGCCAAACCACCACCCATCCCAGCCTCAAGCGGTTCCCCCTCGACCCCCAGGTGCCGCCGATCGCTGGCCCGCCGCTCGCTGGAGCTTCGGGCAGCCCGTTCAACTCCGATCAGCCACTTTCCTCCCGTGCAGTGCAGTTTTCAGTGTTGCAGTGGGTATTCCGAGTTTGCTGCTGTTGTTCCAGCCCCGGGACCGCCTTGGATCATCGTGGTAGAGGTCCCCGGGTGTCGGGTTCGTCACTGCCGCTGCGTCCGTGTCGCTGGCCCGCTTAACGGGTGAGTTTAGCTCCTAATCCCTATTTAGTGCCTAAACTTGCTTAGGGTTGGTTAGTTAGTGTTAATATTGGTTTAAGGGGTTTAATTAAGTTGTATTAGCCCTAAGATAGGTGGTTAGATAGATTATTAAGATTAGATTAGTTTAATTTTGCTTATTTAGCTTAATTGTGCTTAATTTGGGATTAATTGTGTTTATGTGATTAATTAAGCATGATTTGCTTTAATTGAATTGATTAATTTTTTTAATTAATTTTTTGTTTAATTTATGGATTAAATGTTTTAATTAATTGAATTTCGGAAAAATCACTGTTCACAATTACTGTTCACGAGCACTGTTCACGATTATTGTTCACGGCACTGTTCATGTAGAAGTTAAATTTTGGCTTATTTTAATGTGCTCTTGATTGTTGTGATTAATTGAAGTGCTGATTGTTAATTATGCTCGTGAATATTGATGAAATGCGTAATCGAGTGTTGGTTGGATTTTGGATTTTGGAATTGTTGAGTGAGACCGCATGACATATTACGTGGGTTATTTGAAATGGCATGTCGCATGAGCACGAGCGATGTTGCATTCATGACAGAGCAAAGATATAAATGGATTGTTTGATGATGTGTTGCATGATCACATTAAGAGGAGAGCCTGGCGCTGCCGGTAGATCGCCAATCCTTATGGGGTTGTGCCGTGGCCTTTGGGTCGTCCTGACTTCGGTCGGTTGCCTGACAGTGGTCAGTTGCGGGGCTGCGACAGTGAGCGGGCCCCATGCTCCATAGGGAATGCCGTCGATGGGAGAGAGCTCGTGACGTCGCCGTGCCTCATGAGGGAGGACGATGCCTGGTCTTTGACTGGTAGACCGCTAACCATAAGGTTGTGCCGTGACCCTAGTGGTCGTAATAATCGGAGCATGTGTGAGTGTGAGACATGAGAAAGTTGTGTAAGATGCTCTGATTATTCTCATGCTCTTAATGTCGCGATGATCGCATTAATTATGGTACACACGCATGAGTTAAACAGTCATGCAAGGTATAGCAATGGCCATGTGAGATCGCTTGTGACGCGACTCGCATGTGATTGATGAACTGTGTTATCTAACAGCCATGTGCCTTGCTTGCATTATATGAGATTGGACGCGCAGGGTATGGCATACCGGGTAAGGTTGCATGCGAACCAAATATTGATTGTGGGTTGCCCTGTCTGTTGTTGGCTGTTGTTTGGTTTTGGTTGTTTGTTGTGGGTTGAGTGAGGAGTGGTTCTGGAGAGATACCCCGAGTTGAGTTGGCGTACTAACCGGGGCTCAGGGGGAAGAACTCGTTGAGATTTTATCTCAACCCGTCGTGGTTAAACATTTTCAGGTCCTTAGAATGGCATACCCGCAGTGGAGAATCCTGCCCCCGCTTCTCCAGTGATCGACCCGACGGAGCTTGAGTCCGATGGGTCCGAGTGACCGTGGTGTTGAACCCGAGGGTTCTTTGTGTATGGTTGGATTAGCCTAGTTTCTTTTTGGTTTGGCTTAGAGGATGGATCGGCCCTTTTTCTCGGGCTTGTATTTTGGAAAACGATCCTCCGTTGGTTAATTCAGTAAGATGTATAAATGAGTAGTTGCTATTGTCATTGTTGTTCATCCCTCTATCCCTGTTTGATTGTTTGTTTGTCTAGGGATGGTTCGTCTTCTGCTTGCGCATAATCAAAGATAAAATGAATGGTCGTGGACGAGTCCTGGGACGTTGCTTTCAATCGACCAAGGTAATGGGGTTGCCGCGAGCTCGAGAGTTGAGACGTGACATTATTTCTTTCCCTTTCCATCTTCTTCTTCTTTAATAAGTTGTCGACAGCTGGCGACTAGCCAAACAAGGGCCGGCACCCTTGCCGAAGTATCACCTGCCCTTGGCAATGTTGAGCCATGGCCAAGCTTGGGCTGCGAGCCTCGCTGTGAGCTGGGTGAGGCTTGGCCTTGCTAGCCCACTGCCAGGGTGGCATCGGCTTGGCTGGGTGACGCCAGCCTGGCGATAGGCTAGCGAGGTTGAGCCTCGCCAGTTGTTGGGCAAGACTGAGCATCGTTGATGGCTAGGCGAGCTTGGCCTCACCAGATCTGGCTAAGGTTGGCCAGGGTCGCCTTACCCAACTAAGGTGAGGTCAAGCCTCGCCCATCCATGGTGAGCCTTGCGTTGCGCCATGCTCGGCGCCGCTAGGGGCCAGCAAGGGCACTGGCCCTCGTTTGGCCAGTCGTAGGCCATGGCTGAGGCTGGCAACTAGTCGAAAGGAAGAAGAAGAAAAAGAAAAGAAAGATGAGAGAAATTAAAAATTTTGGCTAATTCTAGAATTGTTCCCAGGAACATAGATATAACTTCTTTTTTTATTTTTGATTATGTTCCAAATCTATTCCCGAGAACAAAAATTTTAACAAATAGATTTCTGTTCCAAATTTACTCCCGAGAACAAAAGAACAGAAATTTTCACTGTTTGGCAACTTGCCAAACAGACACTTAGTATATGCTTTATGAAGTGACTTTGGGTATTGTTAGAGTAAATAAACAGAATTTCATAGAAAAAAAGTTTGATAACATCTTTAGTTAAGTCATAGCATCACCTGTGCAGTGCAAGACCCGCTAGCACCAAGTCAAGATTTTTTAGGTTCATGTCGTTATCTCCTATCTCCAACGACGACTTGGGTCTGGATTCATCCGTTTGCGCTCCCCTTGGATAAATTCAAATTTTAATCCGATTCTAATGAAATGGACTTTCTCTTCTTTCTCTCTACGTGTGTGAATCAAGCAACTTCTAGGATATGAAATTATTCTCATCATTTCTTAATTTGAAAGAAGAGAGGCCATGGATGATCTAGTTTATCGAGTCTATTGTCCAGTACCTTTTTTTCTGAAAAAAAGAAAAAGAAAAGCAGCTAGTGTCTACTATAAATGAACAGGAGGAAAATCTCTTCTTCTTCTTTTTTTAACCTTAAATTAGTTTCATTCAAATTATAATATTAGCCATTTCGCCCGAGATGAAAGAAAAGATAGGCGATTCCTTTTTTGGAACTATCGCCCCACTAAAAAATATTGTTTTCGCGGTTGGTCCCATTTATGTTAAGAAATATAGTGAAATCATCTTTCTTATGCTTTCTCTGGACACTGCTAGTGTAGTACGTCTACGAGGATCTATAGATGGAGAAATTAATACATTCACCAAGCGCCAGAGAAGAATTTGAACCACTTTCTAATTGATGATGAAAGAGGTTCTAAATAAAAAGATTGGGAAATGAAGAAGTTCACAATTGGAATAAAATAAAATGCGGTCCAAATCATCTGTAAAAAACGTACATTGATGCCTAGTGTACCTATGAAGTCGTTAGCCAGTTTGGGTTGAAGGATCTTGATCTTGGCCTACATGAGTTAAAAGACATTCGTGATCCAATAATTTGGGGCTTGCCGTTGTTGAGGCCCATTTAAATCTGTCCAGACAAGCACCAGTTAACAGGGCAGATACGTATCTTTTGCCACATAAAATGCGAGAAAGGAGCTTAGTAGAAAGCATATTCGGCTGAAAAAATGGGGAAAAGGAAGCATAGTTTGGCCCCAAAAGATCATGACAAAGAGTGGCGTTCTGAGAATAAACGAAAAAAATTAAAGAATCGATGTGAAAGAGGAAACAGGAAACATAAAGTTTGGCCATTATTTGGCTAAGGTCTCTAGCTCGCTGACTCAATGATGAGAACCTCATCCTCTTTTTCTTTTTCTTTTATGGAACAAGAGATCGAGTCGCTAGGCGGAGAAATAGTGACCTTGTTCATTCCATGAAATCATGTCCTTATTTCTCTTGTAACAAATGTTAGAAGTTTCAAGTTTCTATGGCACGAGAGCCTCATTATTAGTAAAATTTTCTTTGATAAGCTAACAAGTATCGACAAAAACTTATGACTTATTAGGAATGCTCTTCCTAACTTGGTGTAGTAAATTTCAACTCTTAGAATATCTGTTATAATTTGACATGCACCTAAAACATTTTAAATTGTAAAAGTATTGATATATGGAATCATTTGTGATATCAAAAGTTAAGAGCAAACTGCAATGATTCAGATACACAGCATCGCATCTATTGTCCTTTCAAATCCTACCATCGTTTGATTCTTAGTTTTAAATCAAGATTTCAACATCTATGCTGAAAGTTGACATTATGAAAATTTACCAACATTCTGAAGTTACAAACGTTAATGTTGAATTATGAACTTTCCTTCTATTAGATTTACCGACTGTTTTCTTAGTTATATACCACCATGTATTGGATCGTGAGTGAGAACACGAGCACGAGAGGGTGTTCGATTGAAGCAGTGAAGCGATTAGGTGAGGAGAGGAAAAGACAAAAAGATGATTAGAGATTTTCGATTATAGTCTATTATATTTTAAAATTTGGACCAATGCAGGTCTTTTCGGAATTCAACATTTGCAGCCCAATAGCCAGGACCGTCCTCAACTTTCATAGAAAGATTTGACGGGCTAAGGGAAATCCAACCCAAAAAATTGTCCAAACCGATTGGGATGATTCGGTTTTTCCACCCCTTTGTTGATGAATTAATAACTTCTGGTTTATTAAGTACACTTGTACAGTTCAAGAAAAGTTTAAAATGACTAATTTATTGGAATGTTAGTAAGTCACCAATCAATTTCAAATTTTACCCGTGTGGTTTAGTAAACAACTAAAAATAATGAATTTGACAATATTCCAATAAATTAGTAAAATACTAACTTCTTTAAAACGTTACAAGTTGGTTAGTATATATCCACTCCTCTATATAATATACCAACAAGTGAGTTAGCAATATTTTTATTACAGATATTACAAGTACGGTTAGTAACCTATGGCGCCATAATGAATTTACTAATATCCAAATTCGCGAGTTACCAAATTTTATTAAGTGTACTTAGTGAACTACCAACAGTAAATTCCCTAACTTCTGAATTTATTAATTTAATGAGATGTTGGTAAATCCACTGTAGTGTGAGTGATCTAATTAACCATACTGTAAAATTTGGAAGCAGTTAATAACTTGCTAATCATTTGGATGTTGATGCATTCATTATAATGATGATAATTTACTAACTATACTTCTGAAATTCCAAGGAAAGTAATTTTTAAATTCGTTTAGATGTTGGTTCATGATAATGTTGATAATTTACTAATAGATCAGATGACAAGCAAGTCACTGATCATACTTTTTTCCAGAAATGGTATTTGAAACTATCATCAACTTAAAAAATCTATCAACCATGGGAAATTTCCCATGACCGGACCCTTGATTCCTCTTAAACAATGAGATTAAAAAGAAAAGAGAAGAAAAAAAAGAAGAGAGAACAGAGTCGTATTTTCCATGATCTTTCAATGTTGATAAGTTGAGTGGTTCACTATCAATTGAGCCCCTGTACTAGCAAGTCTAGAGCTTATGTATTTACATCGTGGAGAATTGTTTCTAAACTTTATATAATTCTTCATTTTGATTTGGATTCAATGCTAATTATTTTTTTCTGATGTCTCAAAATTTAGAAAGGAAATATAATCTAGGAGAGGAATACAATGGACATTGGAGGGCCTATGTTGTAAACAATTTCATTTCCTCATTTTGTATTGCCCTGAACATGCAATTAGTAGCAAATGCATAAACAGGATGAAATGGAATTTTTTTTCAGTTAATCTTACTCTACTTTTACCCTAACGCTCACTCTCAGACTTTTTTTATGCATCATTACAGGGCATAAAAATCGAAATTTACAACTGAAATTAAATCTTTAAGAAGGGAGAGGTGGGAATTCAAATCCCCACCTTCTTAAGGGGTTAGGGTGAGGACAAAATACAATTTTTTTGCATAATTTCAAATCATTAACAAGCAAAACATCATGAGGATAATAACACAAAGTACTGCTATATTGCTGAGAAACACTAAATTGCCAAATGACATGATTTGCACTTACCATGCCGTTTTATTGACAGGCTTTCTCGGACAAGCTTGAAATTAAAGAAAACAAAAAATTGGCTACTCCTACTCATAAGGACTGGAGTTATAAGGCGTGCATTGGCGACATGCATCTACCCCAAATAATTGTTAAGGCAATTAGATGATTTCAAAAATCACATTTTTAATCGATTGGTCAGATGACAGCCAAGAGGTTATGATTATATCCCATCATCCAGCGAAGTAGGATCAGTTTAGAATATGCGAAAATTGGATCGGGAAAACATCACGCGATGATATTGAGGAACTTGGCTCTGATTAAAATAGGATTTCACCAGAAAATAAGTTGTTAGGTGGGAGAGGACACATAACTATAAGGCCTTGATATAAACATAAAAAAAAAAAAAAAAAAGCGGGGAAAATTTTAACACTATGCGATGATGCTCCCCAGTTGGAAGAAAGAGAAAAGTCTATCCATTCAATTCGTCGTCAAACGTTGATCTGAGCAACATGCGTGCCTATGGTGGTCCTCTAGCGACACATTAGTGACAAAACTTTAGAAAAATAAAAATAAAAATAAAAAGTTGCGGTCAAGACACACAAAAGTCTGGTCATTCGAATCTCTTGTTCCGATTGTGCTCTATTATTGTATCGTGGATCTTGACTAAATAGAAATGGCTTTTCTTGCTTGTTTAATGAAGTCTAGTTATTGGTCTTATCTCAAAGGTGACCATAAAATCGAGATTGTCGAGTCAATCTTGTTCATATTCGCTCAAATCCATTTTCAAAACTTGCAAATACAAGTTCTCTCTATTATCTTACCGTGAGCCTTGTTCCATTTATTCTTAGAATTCCACACCAATGACAAGGACATCGGATAGTTAAGCCATTTTGGGTCGAGGAAGAGTTAATGTGACCCTTTAGTCCAAACTAAGAATCAGCCCTTGCAGAAGTCAAAGTCAGGTGAGGGCGATCCTCCCGGATCTAGTAAGGGTCGCCCTCGCTAGATCCAACCATGGCCAACGAAGGGAAAGAAGAAGAAGAATAAAAAGAAAAAGGAAAAGGACGAAATGCCTTTTGGCCAAAGAGTTTGAAGGTAAACGTGTCACACGAGTACAAGTTCAGGGTTTTTGTATGTCATAAAAAAAGTTTGAAGTAAATATGTCACAATGAACATAATTTGAGGTTTTTACTGTCACAAAAAAAAGTTCGGAGTAAATTTATCTCAAGTAACATAATTTAAGGTTTTTGTGATATTTTCTATTGTATTTTTACCAAACGCAGAGAAGAATTTAGACCCATTTCTAATTAATTATGAAAAGAGGTTCTAAAAAAAGAGATTGGGAAACGATGAAGTTCGCAAGAGGAAAAGATAGAATACAGTACAAATGGTGCAATGTTCCATTCCCATGAGCGTCTCTATATTATTAAAGTTTTGATCTTGTTGCATTCCTTTGTAGAAACTTCCATGGATGACAAGCGTACCTATGCCGTCATTAGCCATATTGAGTAGAAGGAGAATTAATTTGATGACATCACCTAATCTACATGAGCTAATTACATTTTCGAAAGGAGTACTCAAATAATGATGATTAAGGGTGTCTCAGTAATATTTCAAACATTCTCCTACCTCATATGGCACTTTAGTTCTTATTATCAATCCTTTTCATGGGTGCACCGCGCATGGGAGATTGATTATTGGTTAGATTATATGTGGGCTAGTTTTACAACTGATGATTTAACAAAGTGCAACTAATGATTTAACAAAGTGTAATTGTTTCTGGCAAAAGCTGCAATTTGTTAGTCCCATCATTTCCTGGATAACCGTCCATTTGATCATTTATAACCGGTCTATATGCTAATTTTCGGCATAACCTCTCAATTTTCGAAAAGGTTAACTCTTGATAAAAAATTTACAAGACACATGTATCAACTGTAGTATCTTATTTTAAAAGTTGGAGCGTCGCACAAAAGGAACTTTGATGCAAACCTCACCCTCAATTCTTAAACATTCGAGATTATGATTTTGCCAAAAACATAACAAAGAAAACAAAAGATGAAATCTAAATTAAAGATTGTTCGGCCAAAGAAAAAAAGATTAAAGATTGAGTCTAGTTAGAAGCTTGCAGTGATTGGCAGACGCTGCTAGAAAATCAGAAGTGCGTCAAGTCTTGAGGACGAAGGGAGAAATGCCTTCCCTAAGCAATCGTTCACTGGCCGCTTCCCTACGCACCGTCCCAACCCAAGATATTGGGGGCCGTCATTGTTAAGGCCCATTTCAATCTGTCCAGACCACAGGGAAGATACGGATTGACGGCACACCTAAAACATTTTAAATTGTGAAAGTATTGATATATGAAATCATGCGTGATATCACCCAACCACGGACAGCACAGTTAGTATGCGTTCTTTCCCTCATCGCCAAGGTCGAGAGTTTGAACCCTCTTGTTGCTAAAGTGTTGTAAGAGGGGGGTCCTGGTGTTGGGATTGAGATCCTGGGCGAGGTTTGATGGTGCCACCGGATACTGGAGGGTCGTGTGCACCCCCAAGGGTGAGCTATGACGGTTCCTCGATCATAAAATAAAAAAAATTATGCCTGATAACAAAATTTGAGAGCAAATTGTAATGATTCAGGTACACAATACAGTGTTTATCATCCTTTTAAATTGCAACTGTCGTCTGATTTTCAGATTTAATTCCAAATCGTAAACACCCTTGCTGAAAGTTAGCATCACAAAATAATAATTTACCAACATTTTAAAGTTAAAAATATCAATGTCGAATTACGAACTTTTTCTTCCATTAGGGAACGTGATTGAGGCGAACCACTTGAAGCAGGGAACGCGATTGAGGCGAGAGAGGAAAAGACAAAAATAAGATTGGAGTTTTTCTATTTTAAATCTTAATAATTTATTATTTTTTGAAATTTGGCCATTGTAAGTCTCTTCGAAATTTAACATTGGTAATCCAATAACTAGGACCGTCCTCAACTTTTCACAGAAAAGATTAGGAGGGCCCAGATAAATCCAACCCAAAAAACAGTCTGAACCAATGGGCTGGTTTTTCTGCCCAGTGCTGATAAATTATTAACCTCTAGTTTATTAAGTGCACTTGTACATTTTTTTAAAAAAATTTAAAAATTACTAATTTATTGAAATGTTAGTAAGTTATCAATTAATTTCAAATTTTATTAATATGGTTTATTAAACTACTAAATATAATGAATTTCACAATATTCCAACAAATTTGTAAATTACTAACATCTTTAAAATGTTACAAATTGGTCGATGTTCATCTTATCTTCTATAGAGTTTACCAACAACCCAATAAGTAGCAATTTTTTTTTCAAATATTACAAGAACGGTTAGTAAGCTTCAACATTATAACGAATTTACTAATATTGAAATTCACTATGTATTCACATTGTGGAGAATTGTTTCAACACTTTTCACAGAGCCTCCTTTATGATTTGGATTACCTACAAATGTTTTTATCTGATGTCTCGAAATTGACAAAGGAAACGTTATCCTAAGAAAGGAATACATAGAACATTGGAGGGCCCTGTGGCATTAACAATTTCGGGTCCTGATTATGTATTGCCCTCAACATGCAATTAGCAGCAATAGCATAAACAGGACGACATGGAATTCACTAACATAATTTCACATCATTGACAACCAAAACATCATGAGTATAATAACACAAAGTACTGCTAAATTGCTGAGCAACACTAAATTATAGAATGACATGATTTGCGCTTCCCATGCCGTTTCATTGGTGACTTGCTTGGACAAGCTTGAAATTAAAGAAAACAACAAATTAGCTACTACTCATAAGGAAAACAGACCAACTACGAAGACAATTCCGCTTGAACGAGAAAGCAAGGACTTCACGAAATTAATAAAGCATTGGACTAATTGATGTGGATAGCAGGTCTGTTATGCTCTTCTCAATCTCCTCCTCAACTCGGCCGCCTTCATTGCAACAATCATGTACACCTTGTCCACTTTACGATCCACAAAGTTGAAGTACGCCCGTCTCCAGTTCTTCTTGTACACCAAACTGCCAACAACTCCCCAAAACCCAGTTGCAAACCCGAGCATTATCACTACGTAGAACATTACCTTTTCAAGCTTACCTTCTTCATTGGTGTCTTCTTTTGGTGGATGAGGGGCCTCCGCACCTGGGCATTTCTTTTGTAGAGGATCACCACAAAGTAGAGGATTGCCGGCATAAATGGAAGGATCATCAAGGGTCTGGATTTGATTTCCTCTTGGAATTGGCCCCGTGAAGTTGTTGTGTGACAAGTTTAGTTTGCTCAATGATGTGAATGCAGAAAAGCTTTGTGGGATTGTTCCTGAAAGGTGATTATTGGAAAGGTCAAGTGACTCGAGCGATTTCATGTCTCCAATCATAGTCGGGATGCCTCCAGAAAGAAAGTTGCGTGACAAGTTCAAGCCTCGCAATCCGGAGAGAAATGTAAGCTCTCATGGGATTGGCCCAACCAATTTGTTGCTTGAAAGATCTAAATTCACCATAAGTTGTAGATCAAGTGTTGTGTACTCAAGGTCTATCCCTTTCACGACCTGCTCTACGTTCTCTTGAGTCCAATCTGTTGGAGCAATGGAATCTGTTGGAGCGATGGAAGCCGGCGGCCCAAGCATGGGCGCTGGAGCATAAGCAGGGGAGAGTAAGTTGCCTTCATCTATGCTTATGTTCAGTTTCATACCTTTCATATAGCCAAGACAATTTGGAATCATTCCTGTCAGATTGTTCACTGCGAGATCCAATATTTGCAGTGCGGAGAGTAGGCATAGCTGCGAAGGAATACTACCATTGAACATGTTTTCTCGCAGTCTCAGAATCTGTAGTAACGGAAAATTTGTTCCAATCCAATGTGGAACACTTCCTGAGATTTTGTTTTCTCCAAGATCCAAAATCAGCAAGGTTCTGCAATAGTTCAGAGTCACAGGAATTTCTCCATGGAGACTATTGTTGTTCAAGTGTAATGACGTAAGCCCAATTAGATTTCCCAAAGAATTTGGTATGACTCCAGACAACTTATTGGATGATAAATCAAGGGATGTCAAACGACTCTCCTTCCAACATGCAGGAATTTCGCCAACTAATTTATTCCTTCCGAGGTGCAATTCGTATAGATCCATCTCGCATAATGAGGTCGGTATTGGACCACTTAAGAGATTATCATTCAAATTCAAGGAACTCAGATTCGGGCCAATATCTTGCGGAATTGGTCCTGATATTAAGTTGTGAGAGAGATCTATTTCCCCCAAAGAAGAAAAATTCGACAGGGATCCATTTATTTGGTTGTAAGAGAGAGATAAAGCCCACAGATTAGAAGAAAATTTCGGTAGAGATCCACTTATTTGGTTGTAAGAGAGTTCTAGCCAGGAAAATGACATGAGACCTAGCCAATTTGGGAGGGCTCCGTTAATGGAGGCATTAGACAAATGTAAATAATCTGCATCGACTTGCGTTCTTATCCATAGCGGAAATTCTGTTCCGACCTTGCAAGACATCATCCCCACGTGCCAAAGATTGAAGGGTGGTATCCAGTCGGCATCCACCTCAAAAGCTAAATGGTTGTTGCTGATATCTAAAAACCATAGCTTCGAGAAGTTGGCGAAGTGGATTTCGGAAACTGTTCCTCTCAAGGAATTTGCAGAAAGATCCAAATATTGTAGATCTCGAAGTTGTCCGAGACTATGTGGAATAGTGCCATTCAGAAGATTGTTACTGAGATCTAAAAACCCTAAGATTTGCAATCTTCCTAAAGCCTCAGGAATATTCCCTGTTAATTTATTATGAGAAAGGATAAGTTCTTCCAAGGATAACCAATCATATGATGACGGGATGGTTCCATGAAGTTGATTATTCGATAAGTCAAGTACTGTTAGTTTTTGCAAGTGCATTAGCCAATCTGGCAGAGCTCCATCAAGAAAATTATAAGACATCTCTAGTCGCTCCAAGTTTTTCCCAATAAGCCCCGAAGAATTTCCGTCGACTAAATATATCTCCTTGTGAAATTCGTTTTGGCCCAACAATAGTGACTCGAGGAACGGTTTATTCCTCAAGAAAGAGAACAACCCTCCTTCAAAACTTCGCAAAAGATTGTTTGCAAGATTAGATCTCTAAGACTTCTCAAATTATCAAACCACCTAGGTACCAAAGAGTTGAAAAAATTTGATGAAAGATCAAGGTGTCAAAGAGATGTCGTGTTTTGAAATATAGTGCTTGGGATAGGACCTTCCAAATAATTGTATGAAAGCTCAAGGTACTGAAGATGAAGAGAAGTAGAATTGGCCAAGCGATCGGGAGAAATGTGAAAATTACAAAGCTCACAATCTGATAGACTCAAATGTGATAAAGATGGGAGCGTTCTGATCACCTGTACGAGGTCTCCAGCTCGGCTAGCATTTTGACCGCTCATGTCGAGGTACTTTAATGCCCGAAGATGTGAAATCCATTGAACGTCATCACCAAGACCCGCATAGCAAGAAAAATAACACCCGAGATCGAGCACTTCCAACTTTGTGAGATTGCCCCATTCATGAGGAATAGTTGCAAAAGCGAAAGAGTTGGACAGGTTAAGGTACCTCAATTGCTGCATAGACCCGATGAATTTGAGCTTGTTTGCATTTCCGAAAGAGATCCCGCTCAAGTCTAAGAAGCTCAAATAACTCAAGTTGAGCAAAGAAGAGTTTAGTTTACTAGTGTTGGAAACATTTTGTCGTAACTGGTATTCATATCCTGGTGGATACCCATTAAATCCTGGTTCTATGAAGAATTCACGTCCCGGTGTGATCTGGAGCTTGACGACATGTCCATTTATTTGGTCACACGTCACTCCCGTCCATTGGCAGCAATCTTCACCGCTCCAAGAAGAAAGAAGGTGAGATGTGTCCAAGAGACTTTGTTTGAAATGGAGAAGAGCATCCCTTTCGTCTTCAAAGCAAACGGAGGACAAACTTCTGTTACTACACAAACATACACATGCATTGTGTAAGATTAAAAGTAGACAGACTAGTACAAGCACTTTCACGCTATCATATCCCGCCATGAACGACGACGAAATTGAAAGCAAAAGCTCTTTTGCATAAGGAAGCGACTCGATTAGGCTTCGAGTTTTTGTATTGGGGGCATCTGTTGAAAATTTGGGGAGTTTGAGTTCGTAAGAGCAGAAAAAGGGTATTTGTAAAGAGCAAAAGGAGGACCGATTATGAATGTAGCTAATTATTGTTTAACATCATCGGTGGGGCGGGACCTGCAGCATTATTGCGAAAAGGTCATCTTGCAGTGCAAGACCGGCGGGACTTGCAGTCCAAGACCGGCGAGACCCAAGTCAAGTCTTGAGTTCCATGTCCTTATCTTATACAACTATTTGGGTCTATATTGATCTTTTTTGCATTTCTCTTGGAGATATGGGAATTTCGACAAAATTTTGATGAAATGGACGCGCTCTCTCTCTGTATATCAAAATAATACACATCTATTTTACAGATGCTATAGGATCATTCTTGACGTATAGACCCCTGGAGAACTTGGCACGAGGAACACTGCCAAAAGTTATAAAAGGTACACTTAAGTGTCAAAATCGAAACAAAAATGATCAGTTAAGTGCCAATGGTGAAAAAATCCGATCAAACTACCACGTGTCCATTTTCTAGCAATTTTATTTGCTGACAGAGCATTTTTTCAAAATAAAAAATCCACATGACAATTTTAAGAAAAAAAAATTGTCCAAGTTAGACTAGAAAAAAAAATCAATTTTATTTATAAAAAAAGGGGGGAAGGGGAGGGGAGGGTTCGACAACCCTCACCGGATCTTCCCCTTCCTCCTCTTTTTTTTTTTAAATTAATCAATTTTATAATAATATATTTTATAATTATTTAATATTATTTAATTAATATATTTTAAAAATGTCACGTCAGTGCAAAACGACATCATTTTGGCTGAGTTTTCGCCGACTCAGTTTCCGATGAACCACATAAGCAATTTATATTATTAAAATAAATCACGTCGGATTTCTGGCAGCCTTTACCGGAGTTTGCACTTAAGTGATTTAATTTTCAAAAAATGTGGCCCTTAAGTATAGCTTTTCTAACTTTTGGCACTTAAGTATACCCTCTTGCCAAGTTTTGGCACTTAGCTATACTTATGCAGATCATTCTCTATAATTGAACAGGAGGAAAAGAGTGACACTTGACCTTAGGTCAATTTCATTCAATCGATAATGTTCATATTGCTAGATTTTGATGTTGGTGTACTTCTATGGGATATATATATACATCACGTGTTTTCTTGAGCCTTATACACCCAATGTGGGACTTCTTTCTTTCACATCTCCTACATGCACACTCAACGATAATTTTGGACAAATGTTAACAACTTTGACAGGTTCGCATACTAGGGAAATAAATGTCGGTAACAAGTTGGTGTCGCGACCTATTTTTCCCATCCTGTGGGGGAAAGAAATAAAGAAATAAATAGGTAAAGAGTGGATCCAAGAACCTCATTAGACGTGGGTTCTCTCAAGCGCATACCTCGCGTGACATTGGATGTTCATGAAAATCTTCAAATAAGGAGTCGTCACTAGCCTATTGGGGTCGGCTAGAAACCAAGCGATGCATGGGAGTGTGTCTCATTTTCTACGCAATCAGAGGATCTAGGGTCGGAAACTTGATTACACTAATTAGCCAATTAGTGCCTTTTTGATACCTAATCTTATTCATTTCAAAAAAGAGATTTTTTTTTTGTCAAGTGGTTTTGATTGATTTTAGACTTAACCACTAACATGTAAGGTGATCATGTGGGTGTGCAATCATCAAAATAGCAATCAGCAATTAAAGAAAGCATTAAATAAATTGCAAGCGAAAATAAATACCTAGCATTAAGAGATAAATAAATGACAATCATAATTAAACTAAGGGGAAAAACCATAATTATCGCATCCTACACATGCATTCAAGGGCAACTGTATCCAAAGATAATTAAAACCTTAAAATGAAGTCGTAAGGGCTTATTCAATTTTAAGTACCATCTTAGGCCGATGATTTTCCAACATTTTTTTAGAGAAAATTGTCCAAGAATTATTATAGAGCTTTTTAGGGAACTCTAAAACAAATTTAGAATTTTTGGGATTTTTGAAAATTTTCTTCTTTTTTTTCGGAATTTTTAATATTTTAATATTTTCGAATTTTTTTAATTAAAAAAATTTCGAAAATTTTTATAAATTTTCAGGTTTATGAGTTATCATGAATTTTCTGAAATTTCGAATCTTTTTTATGAATTTTTAATATTTTTAATTATTTTTTTATTTTTTTTATTGAAAAATAATTCGGACCGGGTCAAGAGACCCGGCCCTACTAAACTGACCCGGTTGGGCCACAAAATACTGGGCCGGCCCTAAATCACTAGGGATAAAAAAAATAGCCCACGAAATTATTTTTTTAAGAAGCCCACGAAAAATTCGTTTTTTATAGAAAGAGCCCACTTCTAATTTCTGTCTCTCGGCCCATCCATCTTGGCCCGCGATGATCCCAGCCCGGCGTACACAAGCCCAAGACGAAGCCCACCTTTCTATTTTTCTATTTTTCCATTTTCCGATTTTTTCCCATTTCTTTTTTTGTCTTTTTCTGCTTTCTTTTTATTATTATTATTTTATTTTTTTACTTTTCTTTTTTCTCCCTTCCGGTCTTCTTCCTCCTGCTCCTGCATTCATGCACGAAGACCCTGCAACTCCGTTCCGCCGAGCCGACGCCACCGCGAGTCTTCACCGGGTCTTGGGGTCGTCACTAGGCCGTCGTCTGGCGTGGGTCGTTCGGTCCTACCGACGCCGAGCGTCGCCGGCCCGTAGCCGGCCGGTGTTTCCGAAGGTCGCCGGAGAAGGCGATGAACCGAGACACTAAGGACGCCCTCAGCCCAACTAAGCCGAACCTTCGCTGACCGACCGAACAGCCGCCACTGGGACATCCTCACGAGGCCAGATCGGCATTGGTGGTTCGATTTCTACTGGACGAATTGAAATCGGCGCCGGACCTCACTAGGCATTTCGTCGAACATTAACGGGCGCTACGAAACTCGAAGGTTTCCGGCTCAACCGAGCCTTGAACATTCTTTGGGGGGTTCAAACACGACATAAAAGGAATGCGGGAACGACATGGAAGGGCTACGAGGGCCGGAGCTTGCGCGAGCCGGACGGCCGCGAGCCCCGGCCCGGTGCGCCTAAAAACGGATCAAGGACGGAGCCGAACTTACCTGGTCAGCTCGAGGACGTCGCCGGGAAAGTCTTCGGACAGGCCCGTGCGTGGCTGAGCCGCTCTCGGTCGCCGTCTCTCTCCGCCGGATTCGAGCTTCTTCCCCTCGATCTCTTCCCTCGGACTTCCTCTTCTCTCTTCTCACTTTTCTCTTGGGTTTTTCTGCTCTGGTTTTTTTTCTCCCGTCTCTCTCCTTTCTGGTTTCTGTCCTTTTCTCTTCTCACTTTTCTCTGCCTTTCTGCCCTTGACTTCTGCTGCTCTGACTTGCTGCCTTTTTTCAGCTCTTGACTGCTGCAACCTGCTTCTGCTGCCTTGCTGCTTCTGCCTTGCTGTTGCTGCTTTTGCTGCTGACCTACTGCCGAGTTGCTGCTGCTGCTTTTCTCTCCTCCCGAGAAAATATTGGGTGCATTTAATAGTCCACGTAGGATGGTGCAGCTCACCACTCAGCTCAGGACACGTGTCCATCCGAGTCCATGCTGTCTCCCTCCTCTCTCTCTGTCAGATCCGGGCCCACAGCAGCAGCAGCAGACCCTCCCTCTCCTCTCTCCTCTGGTTTCGACTTCTCTCTCTACAAGTCCCAAGCGCCGAGCTACGCCCAGCCGGAAGCCCACCACGACGAAGGTCCATCGGAGCCGGAGTACGCGGACTGAGCCGAGCCGCCCCGCCTCGCGCGAGCCCCGTCTCTCCTCGAGCGTGTCGAGTCCATCAACTTCTCTTCCTTGTACAGATCGAGCGATCCCGACCCGGATGAAGACACGCTTCACCACCTCGGGGTCGACTCCAATTCCGAAGACCACGACTCAGTTCCCTACACCGATGCGGGTCGGGTCCATCAAGACCATCAAGTGAGGAGGGTCAGGTCAGACCCGAAGGCGGGCTGCCCACAGTGAGTCTTCGGCGTGGAGGAGGAGGACGAGCCCATCGTGGAGCGCCGGAGGCCCCAGACGGTGAGAGAGGGCAGGAAAAAGAGCGGCCCGGCGTCGGCGCTGTCCGTGGAAGGAGGGGACGAGATCGACGTGAAAGCTGACGCCTTCATCAACCGGTACAAGCGGGACCTGAAGCTGCAGAGGCTCGACTCGATCATGCGCTTGAGATGCTCGGTCCGATTTTTTTTCGTCCACAACTTCTTCGCGGAGGAGAGAGCGGAGCGTTGAACCAGAAGAGAGAGGAGAGAGGAGAGAGGAGGAGGGTTTGCTGCTGCTGTGGGCCCAAATCTGACAGAGAGAGAGAGGAGGAAGATAGCATGGACTGGATGGACACGTGTTCATAGATGAGTGGTGTGCTGCACCATCCTACATGGACTATTAAACTCACCCAATATTTTCTCGGGTCAACCTGGTCGTCCGACCCCACCCGATTTTTTTTTTTTAACCGGCTCGGATTCTATGGGATATTGAAGAGCAAATTCACGTGGTATCGTTATTTTGACAAGATCTTGGAAAACTGAATTTGGCAATTTTTTTTTATAGTTCTATTTGACGGCTTTAAAAATGCTTTCCCTGCTTTTAACCAGAACCAACCCCCCGGGGTTGGGGCGGCCGGGGAGAAAAAACACATGGATTTCATCGTCACTTTTTAAATAATCCGAAAAATGCACGAATCACTTGAGGGATATAATTACTCACCGTTAAATTTCCTTCCCTATAAATTGATGAGTTCGCTCAAAATCATCTAGTTGGAACAGTAACTTTTGGTTTGGGGTGAAAGAATTCAAACTACTAATCCTAGCTCTTTCAATTTGGGGCTGCTAATTTTTTTTCTATTTTCTCATTAAAACGAACAAGCTCTTGATTGAAAAAATTACAAGTGTGAAAACTGTTTTGCATTGATGCTGCTGCTATTAATAGTAATTCTATATTTATTTTCTCTTGAATAAAGATGTTTAAATCATTCTTTTTTGCACTTAATATAAAATGTGCTATGGTTACTCTCCCAAGAGTAACAGTGCCGTCCCTTCAAATCTCAACAACAGCACGGATGAAGAAACAACGAGACAAAGCGCTGACCTTCTCGGCCTCCTTGTATTCGTTGACAGCCTTGGGAGAAGCATAAGAGAAGTTGACATCAGGGCCCAATTCAGGGATAACGTAGAGGCTGGATCAAAAATGAGATGGATGGGTTAGTTAAACATCCAGAACAAAGTAATCTACTCGTACCTCTTCACTGAGAACCACCGTTACTTACTAGCTGGTGTCGAACCACTTTATCATTTCCATGGCAGGAACGGAGGCGTTTCCTCTGGCCATCAAGAAGTAACTATCAAATCCGATCTCTCCACCTTCCCAGCCATATCTAGCGGGAACAGCACCGAGCATCGCGGTGGTGTCGAGCACCTGGTCGTAGTGTGAGAAGGTGTTGCTGGGAACGTAGTTGATGCCGGTATCGGCCATCTGCATCCAGATGGATGACCTGAGATCAGCCGAGACTTTCAGCAACTCCTCCGCACTGCTCTTTCCATCCCAGAACGATTCCAAGGCGAACTTGAGCTCCCTCTTGGGGCCCATGCGAGGATATCCGACGATGTGGGATGCCATTTCTCTGGATCATCGTACGAACATCAACTAAAGGTAAGTAACCCAGTGAAACTCGCCTAGTTACGAAGTCTGAGAAAATGGAGGAATGCGAGCGACGCAAGGGTGTTACCTTCGTGGAGGCTGAGCCGGGGAACGAGACCAAGTGTTTGTCTATCACGGAGACGAGAGGGCGACGGATAGAGAGGGAAAGGAAGCGAGAACGGGGCGAAGAAAATTGCCTGATGTGCAAGTGCTTATAAAGCCTAAGGTATATATAAAGGGGTGCGGCCACCGAAAAAGGTTTTAAGGAGAGTTGGGAAATCAAACCATCGGAAATAATCCTAGAGGAAACAACCCGCGGGTTTTAAGGAGAGTTGGGAAATCAAACAACCCGCGGGTTTCAAGTTGTTCCCTCTAGGATTGCGGGTTTCAAGTTGTTCCCTCTAGGATTATTTCCTATGGTTTGATTTCCCAACTCTCCTTAAAACCCGCGGGTTGTTTCCTCTAGGATTATTTCCGATGGTTTGATTTCCCAACTCTCCTTAAAACCTTTTTCGGTGGCCACATGTTCCTCGAGGGCTTGATTTTCCATTTCCTTAAAACTTTTTTCAGTGGCCGCACCCCTTCATATACACCTAAGGGAATGGCTTATTCTGAATCTTTCTTCTTTAACCAATATTTCAAATATTCAAATCAAGAAGTTAGAATTGGTCAAATGATATGAATATGATCAAGTTACTAATGGCCGCACCATCTTGGGGTCAAAGATACAGTCCCCCCATCATACTGTATATGAAAAGAAAAGTAGAAATCAAAAAAAAAATCACCAAAAATCTTAAATTATGTCCTCTGTGATAATTTTACCCTGAACTTTTTTTTTGTGTCACAAAAAATTCAAAATTATGCCACTTATGATAATTTTACCTTGAACTATATCACTTGTGACAATTTTACTCTGAACTTTTTTTTGTGCTACCAAAAACTCTAAACTATGCTACTTAGAATAAATTTACTCCAAATTTTTTTGGATTGAAGGGCATTTTAGTCATTTTCTTTTCTTCTTTTAGAGAGGCCCTCGCTCAACGCCAGTGAGGCTCGGGCGGCCCTTGTCGGCGGATCTGGTGAGGGCGAGGGCCACCCAAACCAAATCCGGCGAGAGCCACCCTTGCCAGTGCCCTCGCCAGATCTGGCCGCCCACACCTAAGCAACCCTTGCCCGACACCGGCGAGGCTTGCCCAGGTGTGGGCAATCCTCACCGGGGTCAAGTGAGGGCCGCCGGAGCCTCGCCCGACTTTGACGCCAGCAAGGACGGCCTCTCTAGCTTCCCTCTGTCGAGAGAAAAAAAAAATAGAAAATGACGAAAATGTCCCTCAGTCAAAAAGTTTGGGGTAAATTTATCACAACTAACATAATTTGAGGTTTTTGATGGCACAAAAAAAATTTAGGATAAAATTGTCACAAGTGGCATAGTTTTGAGTTTTTGGTGACACAAAAAAATTTCAAAGTAAAATTGTCACAAAAGGCATAGTTTAAGATTTTTTGTGACATTTGCCAAAAAAAAAAAAAGAGGTGGTAGGGGGTTCACTGCAGTGCAGTGCACTTCTAATTGGAGGGCGTGTGGGCTGTTTGTCATTTCGTCAAACAAAATTGCTGTATATCTCCAGTAACCAAAATTAGCATTTTTTAATCTCCTTCCCTTGTTCGACCAATTATAAAAAAGAAAGAAAAAGGACTCATTCCCTTGACTAGGCCAAGATTTCCAGATAAGCTTCATTCACCTATAGCTAGAAAGTAATTTAAGCCAGCGTCTTTGTAAGCTCGATTTGTTTTGCCCAATTGTTGGTACCTATAGTGCTGACTGGAGGGATGGCATGCCTCCTTCTTGTTTCCCTCCTCGATCGATACGACTTACTTAATGCTCAACTCCACTACATCTTATTAGTTTTCTAATTATCTCTTGTTCAAGTGACAGTAGTATTTTGACCTCTTTCCTTTAAATAAACCGTTATTGAGTTCCCCTTTTAAGCATCTTCACATGCTTACTGCAATTGTTTCTACACAAAATTGAATTAATCAAGTGGCATGCCATAATGTCGATGAATGGAATGCATTGCTAGATGAATCGATTTTATACAGACCAATCTCGATAAGTTTAGTACTTTCCTCTAAACACACAAACAAATTGGAGATAAGTCAAAATCCATGTGGATTTCATATGGCCGCCCTTATTAAGAATAGGTCACAGGTGAGAAAAGTGTTAAAAAAGTCATAAACCTATTGCATTAGTGTAAATTTAGTCATAAACCTTTTATTGGTATCAATTTAGTTATAAACATTTTGATTTTGTATCAATTCAATTCTTCTAGCTAATTTTGGCTAGATTTTGCTAACGCAGATGTCGGTCGGCTTATGTGGCACGTTGTCACTAACGTGGACAATTTTAATATTTTAATATTTATTTATTTCCTTTTTCCTTTTTTTTCTCTTTATTTCTTTCCTCTCTTTTTTCCAGCTGGTCCGGTTGGAGAAGAAGGAAGGGAAGGTGAGGGAAAAAAAAAGAGAAAAATAAAATAAAAAATAAAAGTTAAAAATTTATTAAAATATTATTTAAAAGTTATCTATGTCAACATTGCTTATGCCACATAAATTGACCAACGTTAATGTAAATAAAATCCAGCTAAAATTAGCTGGAAGGACTAAATTAGCACCGAATCAAAAAAAAAAAAAAAAAAAAAAAAATATATATATATATATATATATATATATATATATATATATAAGCAAAAAGTCTCCATTGTAAAAATCAAAAAGTGAAATAAGAAGTGTGTTGTGTACTATACTATCAACACGATCTTCTAAATACTCACATTCTCTTCTAGTTCAAAACATTGGTTCTGAACAAACACTATGATTGAAAAAAATCCTGGAGTATGCTCTGCACTTGTTCTTTTGAGATCCTGTACATTAGAATTTCTGATATTCTAGAGATTACTATGGGCTAAGTCCGAAACTTGAGAAGGAACTTGGTGGCTAATAAGCAGTTCCTATTAATGCCAAAAGAGCCGTGTGTGGGATAGCATATTTGCCATAAAGTTGTCGAGCTTATTCCATAGAAACCTTAATTGATAATGATAAAAAATTTAAAATTAAATTGGTACAAATATAATTGATTTAGGATTGTTTTTATGCTTTTTCCCGCCGCAGGCCATGACTCAGAGCAAGCAAAACGGAAAAAGCAAAGAAGGTCACGTGCCCGCTGTTGGAGGAAACGTTCCTCCGTGAGTTGCTTAATCGACAATCCTATTAAAGATCCTACCAAACAAAAAGTACAAAAAAAAAAAAAAAAAATCCTATTGGCGGGACAACGACATGGGCTCGGGACGTCGCACACTGTCTCACCAATCACCCCCGCCACATTGTCCATTCAGAGAGTTAGGCGGACTGCATGAGCAGATAAAAAAGGTAACCTTGAACATGGCCGGAAATTCCAAACTTGCCTTCTTTGCGCGTCGTAGCATGCGCTTTAGCTTTCGCTTGAACATTATCGTAACTCTATGCGGGAGCTAAAATCTTCAAATTTGAGGAGAGAGGGGCTCGTAAGATTGTCATAATCATTGTTTTAGCATTGGAGCATGTCGCTTGAGTTCTTGAAATGCTATTTTTTTAAAACAAAAAGATGATTGTGGCTCACATCATCGTCACAGGGATTGGAATTATTTAGAATTCCAACAAGATCGGAATAATATAGTGACTATATAATTCCAATCCTTCTTACATCTCTTGTCAGCCTCGGGTCAATCCCACTTCTCCTCTCGTCTCTTGGTGTGGCCAGCTCAACTAAAATATTTTCTCCTCTCATTGGCTCCATGAGAATGCCCAGAGGTGGGTCCACCTCTACTGTATAAATATAAATGAGAACAATGCCTCTCGTAAGAGGGGGTGGGGTTACACTGCACTCCTAGTTTATCCTTAATTGGAGCGAAAGGGCATGCTATCAAAACTAAGGTGAGAACGCGAAGCAAGCAAGAGTAGAATCGAGTAATGGTAAGGGAGAGTTAAGAAAGAGTTATAAATGTGGGTTGGGTCTTAGTAAGTTGCAAATCCTTTTAACACCTTGGTATTATGAGTTATAATAATCTAAACTCATTTATGGAATATAACTAACTCATTTAATAATTCAATCTATTAAATATGGGTTAAGAAATGGGTTATGATCAATTTTGATAGTCAATAGATTGCAAGACCAGACCGAGATTCTCGGATGAGCTTCACTTAGCTAAAACGTAATTGAAGCGAATGTTTTTGTAAACTCGCGGCTACTATTTTATACAATTGATTCAATTAAGTGATATATCATGATGTTAATGAACAAAACGCAAGCTCGATAAATCAATTTTTACATACATATCTAAATAATTTTAATGTCTTCCTCCAAGCAAACAAGGTAAAGATAGGTCAAAATCTATTCAAATTTCGGATAGCCTCCCCATATGTCACGTGTCTCCATCAAGGGAACTTCTCTCCCTCTTTCTCCACTAATCCTAGTCCCTCTGCTTTTCGAAATCGGTCTCTCCATGTGTGTACATTGGATCTGCCCCTATGTAAACTTATGAAGTGTGGAAACGCGAAAGAAAAAAAAGATAGGAATAAACATACATATATATAAATATACATATATATATATGTATATAAATGGAAAAAGGAAAGAGGATTAGCCGTTTGACGGGCGAGGCACCCACCAAACGCATTGACTAATTTGCCATTCTTTGCTTCGAGTTGAGCTGGGATTCCATCGACCGGAAAAGAGGTACCCCAGCAACGCATTGAGAAAGCATGCTGATTTGTCCACATTTGTCCATTTTGCGCAAGAAACGGCGAGAGCTATCGGAGACTTGCTGAGATTGCTTCATAAATTTGATTTTATTAAAGTGATATATCAGATTTTCGACCTCCGCAACCATCGAGAGGAGCCTAAGAGATTGAATTTTGCTCATTTTCTTTAAATTGAGTTAGTGTTCTTGAAATAAATCTCCATACGATATCATTTAACTTTCCTTTGCTAATTTCATCGTACCAATAAGCCATCTATAGAAAGAATTTTCACGCTTTTCAAACAAACAAACACCCACGCACATATGTACTGAAAAAGGAAAGCAGAAATCGGAAAACCAATTGGTGGTTTAGGATGGAGAAATAGTGAAACTCCCCATCTTCCAAAAGGATTAAGTACAAAGAATTGGATGTACGTTGAAGTATTCAAGCACTCCGACAAAATCAAAATCTTGTACTCTCTGTTACGCTTCCCAGTGGGGTTTCTGAGGATTTTAGTGGTGGGGCTGCCTAACATGGGTCCGCTTGATTAAAAGGGTGTGCAAAAGGATTTGTCATGTGAATTTGTCAAGTGGCATAATTTTCCTCAGTAGGGATCTCGTAAAGTCTCCCGTCATGATGCTAATCAAACGGAATATAAATTTTTCTGATGTCAAAAGCTTGTAAATTATAAGTAATTCCACATATAATAAATGATGCCCAAAGGTATTCCAAGTTTTAGATGTGTGAAAATCTTTGATTGATGTCTAAAAATTAAGCCCAGCTTCAAATTCAAAGCAAAATCCTACTTGGCAATGTCTCTCCTAAGTCCTAAATTTATTTATTTATTTTTCTTAACATCTGCCCTTTCAAAGGTCTTCTCTTTCTCGATTGTGCCTACACCCTCGGAAAGTCCACGTGTAGGCACGTCTTGCCGACCTCTTCTTCCATTTCTTTGGCCCAAAAAATAAATAAAAAATCTCTTCTTCTTTTTTATTTTTAATTTGAAAAAGGGCATAAAGAAAGAAATGTGTATAATATATACATAGACACACACACGAGATAATCGCACATCTTTTGGACCGATCTCGCGGCAGTGACGTCCACGCGGCGTTCGTGGGGCATACGTGCGTGGGATCTTTTGGGGTGACAAATTTACGGATGAATAGGATGCACATGAATCCAGCCACGTGTCCGAGAAAACCACGTACCGTACCTGGACCTTTCTTCCATGCAAAGGGAAAAGTTTCGGACTAAAGATGCCGTCGGTTTCCTTTTTCCCTGCTCTGGGAGAGCGTTGAGGAAGATAAAACCCAGGCACCTACAAATCAGTCAAAGATTGACAGCCGAGCTCCTGCGCCGATGTCCGTAGATACGCTGAGATTGTTTTACCCTGTTCATTTACAGGCGATATAATTTAATGAAAAAAAAATGTATTTAGTTAGCAAATTGATTTTTATAAATCATATTTTGACGAGATTGGTATTTTCCTTTGGACAAATACGATAGAAATAAAGAATCTATTCAATGTTATCTTGCCTTTTTAATACAAATACGACATACAATGAGGCGCTTCATAATCAAAATCACTTTGTCCATCTATCTCTTTTTTTCTCTTTCCACTCAATCGCCATCTACGTGTTATAATCATGTCATGGTCTTCATCGTCACTGTAATGCCATTGTCCTCCCTCCCCCTCTCTCTCATCATCGCTTGTTGAGAGATGCTTTGTGAATTTCACGAACTAATTTAGAATTCATCTTTTGAGCAAAAGATGTTTGTGAATTTACAAACACTATTTTTTGACAAACTAATTTTGAATTCATCTTTTGAAAATCTTTGAAAGAGAATCCAACCGAATCAAAAGCCTTATTCAAATTTATGGTTGAGAATAAATAATTGTATTCGATAAATGATGTACAAAGCTAATCTAATTTTTATGTTAGTGAAAATCTTAGATTAATGTTCAACGAGAGTTTGGTTTCACATTCAAAAACACAAATCGTACTCAACGACATCTCTCCTAAGTCCTAAGTTTGATTTTTATTTTTAATTTTTTTAACATCCTGCCTTTCGAAAGTAGATGAAGTTACAAAATGCAAACCATGAAAGATCCACTTAATCAAAAAATTGATTGATAAGTTAGAAGAAAGACTTTCTAAAAATAAAAGGAGAAGAAGAAAGAGCACAAGAGAGAACAATTTCATCTAGATTTGATGTGTTGTTTTGGAAGAATATGAGAGATTTCAACTGTATTTTCTTTTTGGTAAAAGAAATTTTGACTGTATTAGGACTGCCTGATTACTTACTTTGACTTTTTACTTGCATGGTCCTAATTTTGCCGCTCCCTTTAGTGTTTATGATTAGGCAAAGTTTTGACCCGATTGGGAGAGAGTTGATGTTTCCTGCCCTCCTTTTTCAACTTTTGATTTTCTTCTTTGGGCTAATCTTTCTGCTTTTTGGTGAAAAGAAAAATTATTCAAAAAATTACGAACATAACCGCACGGAAAATCAATTATGTTACCATACAGAGGCTCGATAATGATTCTCTTAAGCACTTTCCCGCAAAAATGCATCATAGCCTCTTAAATTTCTCTGAAATTATTATTAGAATATTTAAATATTACTTAATATTTCAATGGACTGTGGCAGCAAGGGTTAGACTGTATATGGACCGTGGCCACGTCAGTCGGCTTGTGTTTCCAACGAAATTGCTCGGAGCCTAGGTGGACATATCACCGTTCAACTCGAGAAGAGGAGGTGTTATTTTTCCTCCTGAATTTAACTTATTTTGCCGGTTTGACATTTTCTTTTTTCTGTCAAGCTGATTAAGTTTCGAATTAGCGAGAAGATTTAATAGAAATGCTAGTTTACAATTACTTGCTGACTGTGACTATCACATCTAATGAAGATTAGTCGAGAGGTCCGATCAAGGATTTACACTTAAGAGGCAAGTAAGTAAACTTGGATGAATCGATAAAAAAATTTACTCCTGGCGGATGTTTTAAGAGGAGGTCTAGCATACTTATTTCACCTTTTGCTTTCGACTGAGTGTTAAAAAACAAATAAGTAGAAGGACACAGCAGCTATTTCGAACTAAACATTGAATAACATATTGCTAGTCCATGACATGAATATAAGCTTAACTCAACACAACCTTTGCAATGGTGAATTTGTTATCTCGAGTCTAGATGGAGCTTACGCAGCAACTCAAAGTTACAGTTTTGCACTGTAGCGCATTGAGTCGATTATCTCGAGCTGCCCAAACTGGTACTAATTCAAACTCAGCACTCAGTGTTGCAACCAATATAATCGATAGATGAGTCCATGGACAAAGCTAGTTTTAAGCTCACCATATCATAAGCAGCTAATGCATGTGACGGCAAATACAAGAGGTATCTTCAAAAGAAACAGCAGGAAAGTTTCTTTCCCAGGGACAGAACCCACAAAAAAGAAGTTAAAATAACGATGTTGATTCACAAGATGTAAATTTTGTGCAAGGACAAAAATAAAATACCCCAGAAAGTATGACTCCTAACAATCCTTAAAAAAACTCGAGTATTGAACTAACAATTAAAGACAAAAATACACTCGTAATCTCATGTATAGGAAAAATAGATTTACGAGGGAAGTTTATCTGTATACAACTTCCTTGCAAAAGGCAGGTTGGGCCTTCCCAATTGATGGCGTGCGGTTGGCGAATGAAGGAAGTGGGGCCCACACCCGAACGCATACTGATGCGCTAGATTCCAATCGCAAGAGTCGTCAAGGACAAATAATTAAATCGATCTATTGAGCAACACGTTTCGTTCATCAACATAACGATATGCCACTTAATTAAATCAATTGTATAAAACAATTGTAGAGAGCATAGGAAGATGCTCGCCTAAATTACTTCTTGGCCAAGTGAAGCTCATCTGGAAAGCTTAGCTCACTTTCGGGATCTATTGAACAAATCAACTCCATTTGCATATAAAAGCCAACCAGGTCACACCATATAGCGAGGGCATCGTGGTCACTATAAGAGATTAAAAGGGAAATCAAATGGCAGTTTACTTTAAGGCACGAGATGAAAATACAGCTATTATTTTGAAAATTTGGAAAATAAACGACTAAAAATGCGATCGAATGGAGTTAAGCGTTATGTATATCTCATCAGTCAAGGAAGCTTTAAAGTAAGGCGTGACATCCATCCACTTAGCTTCTCTAGATACTGACTTGCTTTTCGATCTCTTCCCTTTTACCCCAGCCACGCCAAGTACCAAACGCCTTTTGATCTATTCTTTTCTTTTCAAATCAACCCAAAGCAACAATGGTATTTGTCGATCGGACCTACCATCGGCTCCATTAATGCCCATCGCCCCACGCCATTTTCCTCATTCCTCTCTCTCTCTCTCTCTCTCCATTGCCAATCACATCACTACGCTAGACTACAGTTCATCTCGCTTCGGGTTCATTCTCCAAGAAAATAGGACCCTCACATCAGTCTCATTCCTCCATTTTCAGACTAGGTTACATATTAATTGAAGCGGCTATCACAAAGTTGAAATGGATTTTGAATTGATACTAAGTTAAAAGGTTTAGAACGAAATTGACACTAATAAAAAATTTATGATTAAATTGGCACTAATGTAATAGACTTATGACTTTTTTTGACTATTTTCCTACCTACAACCAATTCTTAATAAGGGCGGCTATATGAAATCTGCGTGGATTTTGATTTATCTCAGATTTGTTTGTGTGTTTAGAAGGAAGTACTAAACGAGATTGGTTTGTATAAAATCAATTCATCAAGCAATGCACTCCGTTCATCAACATTATGGTATGCCCCTTGATTAATTCAATTTTGTGTAGAAACAATTGCAGCGAGCATGTGAAGATGCTTGCCTAATTACTTCTTAGCTAGGTGAATCCCATATCAACTCTACTTATATATCATCTCCGATTCATTGTTTTCATTACAAGAGATTAAAAGGGAAACTCAATGATGGTTTATTTAAAGGAAGGATGTCAAAATATTACTGTCACTTGAACAAGAGATAATTACAAAACTAATAGGATGTAGTGGAGTTGAGCGTTAAGTAAGTTGTATCAATCGAGGAGGATAACAAGAAGGAAGCATGCTATCCATCTAGTTAGCATTTTGGGTATCAACAATTGGGCGAAACAAATCGAGCCTACGAAGATGCTGGCTTAAATTACTTTCTAGCTATAGGTGAATGAAGTTCATCTGGAAATCTTGGCCTAGTTAAGTGAAGGAGTCATTTTTATTTTTTATTTTTTTTGGGATCGAACAAGGAAATTAAAATGCTAATTTTGGTTACTGGAGATATACAGCAATTTTGTTTGACGAAATTACGAACAGCCCGCACGCCCTCCAATCAGGAGGGCACTGCATAGCAGCAAAACCCCCCACCGCCTTTTTTTTTTTTTGATTTCTAGTTTTCTTTAATGATGGGGCAACAATATCTTTGACCACCCCAAACGGTCTCTACTGTCACCACACATCCCGCCCTCTCTCTCTCTCTCTCTCTCTCTCTCTCTCTCTCTCTCTCCATGTGTGTACATTGGATCTGCCCCCATGTAAACTTATGAAGTGTGGAAACGCGAAAGAAAAAAAAGATGGGAATAAACATACATATATATTATATAACATATTTTTAAAGTCGATCATTTTTTGGACTAAAAAATGGAGGAATGGGGACGTCAATTCTCTGGTTGATCGAACAAACATCAACTAACGGTTTTGACAGAAAAATAGAAAAACGTAGGGAGAAAATCGCCCCCTCCACATCACCTTCTCTAAAGGTTTTGAGAGAAAATTTCAAGATTCTCGAGGGGAGTCACATAACTTGTTCCTGAGTTACCCTCTATCCTCGCCCTTCCTCTACCATATACGAGGAATCTTTTATACGCGCTTCGGAGTTTTTCCACTGGATGGCCTGTATAAACTTTCTGCAATATACCAATTTCATAGCCTACGAGATAAGACAATAATGTAGAAGAAAGGCCCCTTCTCAACCGACCAAACCATGCCAAGTTGTCATGTTCATTTGATTAGGTCCCCACGATCCCCAAGATCGCACGTTATGTTACGGATACGAAAAAGAAATCCCTCTCTTTTCTATCCTTTGCTTTTTTTTTTTCCAGGTAGGGTTTGCGGAGTGTTTTGGTGGTAGGGGGACCCTGGATGGTCCTCGTGATCAAAGGGACTTCAAAATTTAGAAAGCCGTAGACACCCGAATATCATTAATATGTTAAGCATTAAAATACTTGCAATTTTGCAAAGCCCAACACACTCCCTTACGTACCGGACCAAGATTCTTTTGCTCTTTATGAGATTATAAAATCTCTTTTTAAGGGATGATGTTACCATGCATGTTGCTCCAATAGTATAAGATTCACACTACGTATTTGAGATTCAAAGCGGTAATCTCATGTATGTAAGAGATTACTATCTCCATCTTTTAAGAAAATAATGATACTTTGAATCTCCAATTAAAACTTTTTTGAAAAGTATATTGCTCTTCTTCCTTTAGTTGGTCATCGGCCTCGGCCATGGCCGGGCCCTAGCAAGGCTGAGCCGCTGAGCTCAGCCTTGCTATGGCCGAGCAACACTGACTTTGCCAGGGGCTGGCGACACTCCAGCAAAGAAGAAGAAGAAAAGAAAAAAAGGAAAAGAAGAAGAAGAAGAAAAAGAAACTGATTTGGACTTGATTTTGGAGATCCTTTTGAAAATAAAGAAGCAAAATTTTTTTTCTTTAAATTTGTTCTCAAGAATAAAAAAATTACCGATCGAATTTCTTTTTTTTGTTTCAAAAAATAAAAAAATAAAATCAAACATTATTTAGCACGTTACCAAATACGTTCTTACTACCATAAGGTCACCATTGCAGTGATTTGAGAAAAGTAAAGAAGGCCACGTGCCGCCTGCTTGAGGAGCTGTTCCCCTCCATGAATTGCTTAATCGACAGTCCTATCAAAGATCCGACCAAATAAAAAAAAAGAAAAAAAATCCTATTTAACGGACAACACATTGACTTATCCGGCATTCCATCATCGTGGGAAAAAGTGGGTACCATATTGAAAACCATCCTGATTCCCACCGCGCTGTCTATTCGCCATTAAACAGGCCAGCCATAGTAGACGACAGAAAAAGCCTTAAGGGAATAACCCTCGGGCTCTGGAAATTCTCGACTCACAAAGGAGCCTAAGAGTAGAACCGAAAGTTCGGCCGTCTTAGCGAGGACAGGCAAAGCCAGAGGGCGAGGCAGACCGCACTGCGGAACCAAAGGGCTCTATTGATGGGGGAAAAAGCCCAGCGGTATTCCTCAAAATCGTGCAGATTAAAGGCCTACATGAACAGATCAAAAAGGTGACTTTAAGGATGGCCAGAAATTCCTAACTTTCCGCTCTCGCTCGCGCTTGTGCAATGTTCTATCTTATGAGTGTAACTCCATAAGAGGACTAAATTCTTGAAATCTGAGAAGAGAGGAGATCATAGGGTTGTCATAATTATTGTTTTAGCCATTTCAATTGAGATCGGAGCATATCGCTCAAGCTTTTGAAGTGATATTTTTCGAGAGCAAAAAGATGATTATGGCTTCCATCATAGGAGTATTCTTCATTGAAGAGGGTCCATTCCTCTAGACCAAATGTTCAATGGATTTAACTACACCTACTGGCAATGGAAGATGAAAATCTTCATAGGATTCATGGATTACAATCAATGAAATGACATCCACAATGGACAATACATATCAGCATCGAAAATCCCAGCGCTTCCGTTGGTAGAAATAACTATTTTTGCAACAGTAATTTCACCTCTAGCAACCCAAAGTCCCAATTGATCAACAGAAGCATTGAAAAGTCCAAATTCCTAGGACAGTAATAGAATCATGCTTAGGGGAAGCATGTAACCTTGGTTAGACAAATTGTGCTTGATCAACGTTTTGGCAATGAAATTGGTTCTTTTATTATTATTATTATTATTATGGCTACAAGAGCATCTGTCATGGCCCTTTCTTTGGTCGCACCATCTTCTTCAGTAGGGATAGGCAAGCATTACTGGATTTATTAGAGGACATCTATTTCTTCAGTCATGATGCTAATATCAGAGTACCAATCTCTCTCTCTCAAGATCCCTTGTCCCTAACAGGTCCGGCCCAGCATGGGCCCCAACTGTGTTGGGCCCTACCTGCTTGGCTAGCGTGGCCCATCGGCCATTGCTATGCTTTACATCCATCTCGAAAACGATACATATATTAAGAACATCAAAATCATTAATCATGCAGATCTCATCATTGGAAATCATTGCTATCGACAATCTAGACGAACTTAGTCCACATGATGTAGAAGGCATCCGATACAGAACGGAACTTAACCAGAACGAGAACATTAATGAAAAAAAAATTATTTCATAAAACAAATTAGTAGTTACATAAGTTGCACGTCCAACATGTCATCAAACTAAAAGCAAAGTAGCAAATACAGTACTCCTAGTGTTAATCTTTTTTCCGCTAATATAATATGATTAGACAAGAAGAAGGACAAAGTTAGCCAGCATGTGCTTTGCTCTGATCCGACGCCAGTCGCCTGCAACACCAGGTACATCCTTAAATTTGACAAATTTACAAGAAAAAACAAAAACAGCCATCCATTCAACATAGACATGTTTCTCTCGATCTGTGTCTCAGATAAGCGGAACGAACACATAATGTCATCTAAATGCACATCAGGTTTTCAGTCGCATTTTTATGGAACTAGGAACTGGACCAACGCCCCTAAGAACATGACCAAACTAGTCGATCCGGTCAGTTTGGGCAGTTTCCAGTTCAATCAGTCTGATATGCTCAATCTTATCATCGTTGGCTCGGCATTTCACATTAGAAAATTACAAGTGACGTGGTGCAACACTTGATGGAAGGACTAGATTGAGTTGATTTTTTCATAGTTTAGGAACTAAATTGAATAAAAAAATTGAAAATATCCCATTGAATAAGAAGAAAAAGTTCAAGGACCTTCAATGCTATTATCCCTTTAATTAAGAGGGTCACATGAGTTCTAGTGAAAGAAAATATTGAATAGGTACGTCAAGCTTGAGCTGGGGTTCCAAACAAGATTACAAAATGGGTCATATTCAATTTGACCTATTTAACAATGTATCCTTTACTTTGATTTGTGTATTAGCTTGTTTTTTTCCCTTTGGGCCAGGTTTCATATGTTGGCTTATTATCTTCAAGACAAAATCAATGAATTTCTTGGGCGTAATAGCTAATAAAAACACTTAAGTCGTGCTAAAATTATTAATTACATAGTTACATTATAGGTTGTAATCTTCAATAAACAAAGAATCGGTCATTTATTATTTTTTCCAAATCAAAATGGTCATAACATGTGATCAGACAAATATTACGTACTAAAAAGATTTGTACATTTGATCTTCATAGTATGTGATATTCGAATATTTTGTTGCAACTAACCTCCAAGAACACATGCAAATTGTCTTGTCTGTGTATGGGATAAACTCTACTCATAAAGTGAGATATCTATCGAATGTTACTATGAATGGAAGAAACTATGATTCAAACACTAGATGTAAAATTTAAATTTTACTCATCAACTCAAAAAAAAAAAAAACCCTCAACAACTTTTTCAAGAAATGTTCCATCTCTTTAGGTTCCACGTCTTGCCTATCAAGATGGGTAGAATTGTACGTGGACAATGACCACATCAATCGGCTTGTGTTTCTGGCGCAACTATGCGAAGAACGCATCACTATACAACTTTGAATAGGAAAAATGTTGTTTTCCCTCTTGATCTCAACTCTTTTTTGTCAAGCTGATTAAGTTTTGAATAGTGAGATTTTGTAAGACTCTGAATGTATATTTGTCTATGCAGACCGAGTTTTTACAGGAATGCTAGCTTATAATAACCAGCTATGCATGGATCAACCGAGTGATCGAAACAAGGATACACTCTCAGGCAAGTACAGCTCAGATGAATGAATTAAAATATATACCCTGTCTGCAGATTAGGTTTTTTTTGTTCTTGGCAGAAGTTTTAAGAGGAGGTCAAGTAAATTAAACTATAAAGATGCTAACATTAGCTTGACTTATTTCACTTGTTGCTTTTGACTGGGTGGAAAGAAACAATAAGAATATAACAGCTATTTTGAATTTGACGTAAATACAACATATCATTAGTCCATGACACAAGTGCAACCTTAACTCGGCACAACCTTAACCTTTGCAGTGGCTAATTCGTTATTTTGAGTCTCGACAGAGACAATACAGCAACTCAAAAATTACAGTTTTGCACAGCAACGCATCAAGTTGAGTGTCTTGCACTACCCAAACGCTCATATTTATTCCAACTCAGCACTTGGAACTGTAACTGATAGATTTTATAGATGATATGTTCATACATGGACGAGCTAGTATTAAGATCGCCATATCATTAGCAGCCAATGCATTCGGCAGCAGATATCATAAGTGTCTTCAAATGAAAACAGCAGGAAAGTTTCTTTCAAAGGAACAGTACCCATAAAAAGAGAAGTTGAAAGCACGACATTGATGCACGAGAGGTAATTTAAATACACACAACATATTCAAAGACAGGAATATACCCCCATGTGGAGGACGGATCGATTGACAAGGGAAGTTACTCATACTTTTCTTTTTTAGCGCGGGCAAGTTCAGTGCAGAGAAGCTCAGCAGCAGCAATAAAGATCTTGAGCGCAAGCTTGACCCCAGTGTGTTTACGAGTCTTGAGCACAAACTCCGGTTTAAACCACAATATGTTTGTTGCGAGCATCTTGGTGGTTCTGTCAGCAATCTCTTCAGCTGATGGTATCATCAGAGAGTGGATGCCATAGACACCAGGGCCAATCCCAGTACCAAACTCAACTCCCTCGAGGAGAACTGAGAGGAGCTTCTCATCAGAGCGAGAGTTCTTGATTGTGACAACATCAGCATCCATGTCGATGATTGAGTGGATGATGTCATTGAAGTAGGAGTACATGTGAGTGTGGATCTGCCAATCAATAACAGCCACCAAGTGAAATCAGTATGCATGCAAACAGATCTTCCCACATAGAAAAAAAGGAAAAGATTAAAAAAAGAAAGAGGAATGGAGCTACGGACCAACCTGGGTAGTATCCTTGACACCACAGTTAGTGATCCTAAAAGAGCGGACAGCCCAATTCAAGTAGAAAGATTTTTCAGACTTTCTGAGTGGCAGACCCTCTCTCAAAGCTGCCTCATTAATTTGAATAATATTTATCCCTGCCTTCTCAAGATCCTCGATTTCATCCTTGATGGCCAAGGCAATTTGATAGCAAAGTTTCGAACCTGTGAAATAAATATATATTATTCTATTCCTGAAAGGAGAAATAAAGATGATGTTCTTTGATCAATCCCATGTACACATGAAGTTCACGTTCTTTTGTACCTGGATTGGTCATTTCGGACAAAGGACCGGTTGAGAATGGTGACAGGGCCTGTGAGCATTCCCTTCATCGGGCGAGCAGTCATGCTCTGGGCCATGGTAGACCAGAAGACAGTCATTGGCTTGGGGCGGCTCACATCACCACAGATGATGGGTGGTTTCACACAATGAGATCCATAAGATTGCACCCACCCATTGACAGTGAAAGCAAAACTGGACAACTGCTTCCCAAAGTATTCAACCATATCGTTCCTCTGCATCGGATACATCCAGATCGAGATGTTAAAAAATAAAAACATAGCTCATAAGATGCTACCTATCTATCCAACATAATTTGTCTTAATTACTATACCAGATTCAAAGATTGTCTTACCTCAGGCTCCCCATGAACCAAGACATCTATGTCAAGCTCCTCTTGAAGCTTGACAACTTTGTTAATTTCCTCTTTGATGGCCTTAACATATTCTTCCTCAGAGATCCTATAACGAAGTGCAGTCAAAGGACCAATGAGCGTCATAACGAAAAGGATTAACAGCCCTGTGTCATATCTGTCATTGTTTAATTAAAAAAGAAATATCTCATTTACTCACATTGTGTCCTTGTACTCAAGGTGCACTCTTCTGAGTTCCTTGGTCTGAGGAAAGGAGCCAATTACAGTTGTTGGGATGACTGGCAAATTAAGCTTCTTTTGCTGAGCATCAAGTCTAGCACTCACAGTTGTGGCACGGCGATGATAAGAGCCCCTCAAAGCAGCAGTCTGAGAGAGAAGAGAATACCAAGAGTTCACGACACCAGTGATATCATTTTCATTAGTATTTTTGGAACGCATGAAAGATGAAGGGTAACTAAGCAGAGGAACATACAGCCATTTGGACAGCTTCGTTTGTGACTCTTGGAGAGGACTTTCTTGAGGCCTGAGCAGCAGCATTAGCTGAGAATAATGCCTGAAAACGGAGCCATCAGCAGTAAGCATTGAAATATCCTCTCACGACATTAGTAATCAATACTTTGGAAATTGAACATTATGCTTAATGAACACTCTAAAGGTGCTAGTTAACAGGCCTAGTTTAAATTAAGAACTTTGCATCCCAGTGACTGTATTCACCCAGTTGTTGCCATAGTTATGTAGCTCTGTACAGCCAGTAATTAAAGAGACCCACCACAAGGTAGCCCCATTGGTCTCTGCCAATGAGAATTCACAATAGAGTAAAAGCAACTAATATAAGCTAAAAATATGGATTACCACCACTGTTAAGACTACATAGTAGCAACAATGACAGTGTGCGCATACTATGCTGCTTTTCAGCATCATCTTTAAAAAAAGGATAACGAACTGTACCTCATCCTTTTGCCCAGCCAATGCCCTGGCCAAGGCATTGACCTCATCGACCTTCTGAGCACCAAATGCAAACCATGACTTGATTTCGTCATCCAACTCGGTCTCATTAACTAGGTCAACAGGAGTGTGCAACAGAGAGCAGGAGGTGGAGACCACAAGTTTGTCTGCAGATAAATGAGGAATTTCAGATATCAACTTACAAATAGATCATCAAAATACACTATTTGGAAATAACATATGCAGGAAGTAGTACCTAATCCCACAATGCTCTCGAGAGCATGGAGGGTGCTGAGTGTTGCAGCAAGATCACTGGCCCAGATGTTCCTCCCATCAACAACTCCAGCAAAGAGATACTTGCCTGTGGGGAACCCGCCCTTGATTAAATCAAGGGTCTCGGTTTTTTGGACCAGATCAAATCCAACTCCAGTGACACCCTTCAAGGAGGTAAGAACTTGATATGCCTCGGCAGGAACATCAGCAAAATAGGTTTGGACGAGAACATTCACGCCAGAAAGACACGATTCAAGTTCCAAGTACGCATTAGTGAATGCTTGCAGTTTGCGAGGATCAAGATCCAACAGAAGGGTGGGCTCATCAAACTGAATCCATGAAGCGCCGGCTGCCTTGAGTTCGGACACTACTTCCCTGAATGGTTTTATCATTGGTAAGGACACGTATTCGAAACATGAGCAAATGAAAACTGCAACAGAAGAGTTTAAATTCTTACTTGTAGATGGAAAGTACTTTCCCGAGAAGGGACGGAGGAGAAAAGGTCTTCGCAACACCATTTGCACGCTTGGATAGCAGCAGATAGGACACTGGGCCAAGAAGGACTGGAACAGTATCTACTCCCAGCTGGAAAGTTCCAAATGAATTCAAGAACAGATTAGCTTTAAGTAATGCTAAGATTATGCAAAGGCACAAGGTAGATGAAAATGTATGAGCTGATAAAGACATACGAAAATTAAACAAGTAACTGGTCTACAACCAACGAAAGAGTCGGAATTTGTCGTCGCTGTCGACGAGGACGAGCGCCGAGGTCGGGGGAGCTCGATCGAAATTTAGGCAAGGCCTTGGCCTCGGATCAGCAGCGATCGAGGTCTAGCGAGGCAAGCGGGGTCCTTAGCTGGTCTGCTGGTGCGTCGACGACCGTCGTTGGCCTCAGGTCGAGCATTGCAGAGGCTGGGAGTGGGAAGAGGGGAGAGTCAGGGGATGGTCGGGTAGATCCGAGGCTTTCGGCGGTTGCCATCGAGATCGGAGGTGGGTCGTGGGGTTGCCGGCGACGTCGCAGCCAAGGGACGACGGAGGCGGCAGCCGGCAAAGGAGTGAGACGGGAAAGGGGGTGAGGAGAGAGAAGTGCATGGGGGAACCTGGAACGAGAGTATGAGACTGTCGGATTCTTTTCTTAAATGCTGAGCCTAAACCTAGTAGTCCAACCCGACATGATTTTTTTACGGGTCCGGACTCTCTGCGATTCGGGTTTTGGACCAGGTCACAAAAAACGAACTTTTCATGTCCGGGTGTTCTCGCGCTGAACCGGCGGTTTTTTCCGGTCGAACCGGCGGCTGATATCCCTACTTTTTCCAAGAACTCTGACCATTAGTAATTGTTGCCACAGTGGCCACAGTCCCATTTGTGAGGATTTGGCAACCAGAGCTTGGGAAAGTTGGAAAGATTTGAACATCGTAACTCCGGCAATATTGAAAAGCAAATTCACGTGGTCTTGTTATTTTATTATGGAATGACAAGATTTTGGAAAATTGAATTTGGAATTTTTTAATAGTTTAAACATGATATCCCTTATAATGCTTCCAACCAAATCTTCCCCCCAAATAAAAAAAAACACGGATTACATATGGGACAAAAATATCCTCACTTTTATATAACCAAAAAAAATGCATGAATCACATATTAAGAGATAAAATAACTCACCATTAAGTTTTCCATCCCTATAGATTGATAAGTTCCCTGAAATCCATCGATTTGGAACACTAACGTTTGGTTTGGGGGTGAAAGAACTCGATTCACTAATACTAGGTTTTTTCAATTCGGGGTTGCTGATTTTTTTGTTCTATTTTCTTGTTAAAACAGACAAGTTCTTGATTGAAAGAGTTACAAGTGTGAAAAATGTGTTACTAATGATAATTCTATATTTATTCTCTCTTGAAGTAAAGATGTTTAAATCATTCTTCTTGCACTTAATGTCAAAATTCTAACACTAATAATGTTAATGAGTTTCTTTTGTATTCCCTTATTTTATTTTAGCTAATTTTTTTTTCTAATATAAGAAATCCCTCCACTAGCTGGGCTAGCAAACCAGCCAAGAGGGATTCATGATTTCCGCAGCAACGGATAAACAAGTCACCCAATTTCCTTGTCGTTTACACAGTACCGTTACTCTCCTACTGAGTACTAGTACCATCCCCCATCTCGGTGCCCTTCTTCAAGTCTCACGAGACGGCATAAATGAATAAAATACTAAGACGAGCGCCTACCTCCTTGGCCTCCTTGTACTCATTGACGGCCTTGCGAGAAGCGTAAGAGAACTCGATGTTGGGACCCAATTCAGGCACGATGTAGTGGCTGGATCAAAAATGAGATGCATGCGTTCGTTAAACATCAAGAAGAAAACGATTTTACCGGTACTTGTCTGAGAAGCGTCACTTACTAGTTGGTGTCAAACCACTTGGTCATTTCCATGGCAGGGACGGAGGCGTTTCCTCTGGCCATCGAGAAGTAAGCATCGAATCCAATCTCCCCACCATCCCAACCATATCTGGGAGGAACAGCGCCAAGCATCGCGGTGGTGTCGAGCACCTGGTCGTAGTATGAGAAGGTGTTGCTGGGAATGTACTTGATGCCGGCGTCAGCCATCTGCTTCCAGATAGATGACCTCAGATCAGCCGCCACTTTCTGCAAGTCCTCCGCGCTGCTCGTTCCATCCCAGAAGGATTCGAGGGCGAACTTAAGCTCCCTCTTGGGGCCCATGCGAGGAAATCCGACGACGTGGGATGCCATTTCTCTGCATCATCGTACGAACATCGACTCCATATAAGTAGCCTAGTGTAAGTCACCTAGCTGCCTAGTCTAAAAATGAAGGAATGCGAGCGAGGCAAGGGTGCTACCTTCGTGAAGGCTGAGCCGTGGGAACGAGAATAACAGTTTGTCTATCGCAGTGACGAGAGTGCGAGGGATAGAGAGAGAAAGGGAGAGAGAACGGGGCGAAGAAAATTGCGTGATAGATGATGGGTATTTATAGAGCGTAATGCCAAAGTTTGCGATAGTGTCTCTCCCCTGCGAAAGTGAAGGGGGCAGAATCTCTCGCAAACAACACAATGTTGTTCGAAATTGTTTCCCCGTAATTATCATCTCCTAAAACACTTTTGTTGTGCGAATTCCCATATCACTTTCGAACAACAGTGTGTTGTTTGCGAAAGAAAAGGGTAAGATTGATTATGATAGGGGAAAGACTTTCGCACAACAGTCATTGGGAAACACTTTCGCTTCGCACAACAAAAGTGTTTTAGGAGATGATAATTACGGGGAAACAATTTCGAACAACATTGTGTTGTTTGCTAAAGAAAAGGGGGAGATTTATTATGATAGGGGAAAGACTTTCGCACAACAACAGTATTGTGTTTGCCAAAGATTCTCCCCCCACTTTCGCAACGCAAACGCAAAAGTGTTTCTCCTCTACGAAAGTGAGGAAC
>CM026420.1:14670082-14704400 GCA_014858505.1 Corymbia citriodora subsp. variegata | reverse complement strand
CGTAATGTACACGTACACATATACCTATCAAAGGAAAAGTAGAAATAGAAAAAAAGGGCGGTGGCTGGGGATGCTGAGGGTTTTGGTTGGGGTGGGGTTCACTGCATCCAATCAATTTTCCACTTGTTTCTTTTTCAACTGGCAGTAGTTTTTTGACCTTCTTCCTGTAAATAAACTGTCCCTGAAAATTCCCCTTTTAATCTCGTATAATGACAATGATGAATCAGAGATGATACGTGAATAGAGTTGATTGTTCCGTTAAATGGGCTACCTTGGCTAAGAAGTAATTTAGGCAAGTGTCTTGGCATGCTTGCTGCGATTATTTCTACGCAATCGATTTGATCAAGTGGCGTACCATAATGTCAATGAACGGTTATGAATCAATCTTTACAAACCAATCTCGATGAGTATTTTTACTTCCTCTAAACACACAAACAAATCAGAGATAGGTCCAAATCGACATGGATTTCAGATGACTGCCTCAATTAAGAGTACGTCGTAAGAGGGCATGACTTGGAGCAAGAAGGAAATCTCGAATCATGTCGCGGGACTTGTCACGCCCCAGCAGCTAGTGATTTGGATAAGTAAAGAAGGTCACGTGCCCGCTGTTGGAGGAAACGTTCCCCGATGAATCGCTTCATCGACAATCCCATTAAAGGTCCGACCGAATAAAAAGAAAAAAGATTAACCCTATTACCCACCAATATTTTGACTTGTCTGACCGTAGAAAAAGTGGTACCGCATTGAAAATCATGCAGGTTCCCACCACGTTGTTCATTCGCCATGGAAAAGGCCCGCCATCGGAGACGACAGAAAAACCCTAGAGAGTAATCCTCGGGCATGTTGGAAAATAATCCAGAGCAAGTAAATTATTTATTATAATCAGAACATCAATATAAAGAAAATGATGACAATCTTATAAACTTACAATTCTTGGAGAAGATGAAAAATAAGATATCACTTAAAAATCACACAAAATTGGAGGTGAGGTACGGATGTCCGAATCTCCTTAAGGCGATTAGTTCCTACCAATGGTGCTCTGCAGATTCGCAAACTATGCCTCTCAATATACAACATCTCGAATTTTTTTGGATTAGCACTATGCAAACAGAACTCAGTCGAACCGTTCAATTGAACCAGCACACTCAGAAGAATCAGAAGAGTAGAGTAGAATTTTTTTTTCTTTCTGAAGAACCTTGTAATGAAGCTCTATGCTCTTATCTATTTATAGAACCTTCAAGTTCATGTACAGAAGAGATATATGAATTAAATAAATACATGTATCCAAGAAGAAATTCATGAATTCAGAAGATACGTGAATCCACGAGATTCATGAATTCAGGAGATACGTGAATCTAACATATTCATGAATTCATATTCATAAATTTAGGATATACGTAAATCCAAAAGATTCAAGAATTCAGGAGATACGTGAATTCAAGAGATTCAAGAATTTAATAAAAATAAATACGTGAACAGAAAAGACGTATCTTAATTTGTTTGCATTCGTTGATCCATTAACCATATATATAACAATCCCCTACATTAATGGATCAACAAAACATTTTTGACTCGAAGGAATCTGAGCATACCTATTGAAATACACCATATCAAGATAGGTAGCTTTCTCTTTGAACCTTCTTTAGTGAAAGCCTATCGGACTTACTTAACTAGTCGATGGACTAAGCCTTGAATCGCCAGTTGTTTGTGTAAGCCTAGACAATAAATCTCACACGGAATATTTTCAATTCAAGATTGGTTCTCGGTTGTGTTTGTTTTTTCGGCCCTGAACCTCTCGGGATTCATGCGTGCTTTAGAAAATCTAGCCTTAAAAGATTTTCATAGTTGGCCAGCTCCATGCATATAGGTATATTCCTATTAAAGATATCCTACCATATCTTACTTGAATGTTACATTCCAAGTTATAGGAATCATTAAACGCATAATGTACCCTTAATAACGCTGTAGGAAAGCAATGTTGCATCATAGGAATGGGAGACAGTGCTTACACTAGAGTTTCTAGAATTTGCGTTGTTTTATTGAACCTGATCCATGGGATCTCCAATCGCATAGGTTAGGTTTCCACCCCGAAATCTCTTTATTGGGTTAAGGCTCTTAAACCCATTCCCCTTGATGCATAGTTTATCTTCTCTCTTTGATTCACATATATCCTGAATTCATGAATATGAATTCATGAATCTCTTGGATTCACGTATCTCCTGAATTCATGAATCTCTTGGATTCGCATATCTTCTAAATTCATGAATCTCTTCTTGGATACATGTATTTATTTAATTCATGTATCTCTTCTGTACATGAACTTGAAGGCTCTATAAATAGATAAAAGCATAGAGCTTTAAAAAAGGTTCTTCAGAAAGAAAAAAAATTCTACTCTACTCTTCTAATTCTTCTGAGTGTGCTGGTTCAATTGAACGGTTCGACTGAGTCCTATTTGCATAGTGCTAATCCAAACAGGTTCGAGGTGTTGTATCTTGGGAGGCATAATACGCGAATCTGCGGAGCACCATTGGTAGAAACTAATTGCCTTAAGGAGATTCGGACATCCATACCTCACCTCTAATTTTGTGTGATTTTCAAGTGATATTTTATTTTTCATCTTCTCCAAGAATTGTAAGTTTATAAGGTTGTCATCATCTTTTTTATATCGATGTTCTGATTATAACAAATAGTTTGCTTTTTCTGGATTATTTTCCAACATTCTTAAGGCGATCTCCTCCTCGATTCTGAGGCGTAGTATGAGATCTTCAAGTCTTATCTCCTTCCGTTTGTGCTTCAAATAATTTTTGAAATCTAACCAGCTCGGAGGTAGTTTCTCAATCATAGCCGGCGCTTGGAATGATTCACTAAGTATCATTCCCTTAGCAGAGATGTCACTTAGAATTAATTGCAATTCTTGAACTTCACTCACGACAGATTTAGAATCCACCATCTTGTAGTCCAAGAATTTGGCAACCACAAATTTCTTGGTGCCAGCATCCTCAGTCTTGTATTTCTTCTCTAAGGACTCCCATAACTGTTTAGCAGATTCAATATTACAATAAACATTATATAGAGAATTCACTAAACAGTTAAGAATATAATTTTGGCATAAGAAGTCTCCATGCTTCCAAGCCTCTAATGCACCGAGTGTCATGACATCGTGCTCATCTGGACTAATTACTGGGCACACCTCCGATAAATACTTCGTCAGATTTAGCATGGTCAAATAGAATAACATCTTCTGCTGCCATTGTTTAAAGCCTACTCCGGTGAATTTCTCCGGTTTCTCATTAGCTATAACTGGAGGTGTTGCCATCACAGTAGGCAAGGTTCATTGAACCATCCCTCAAAAAACGGAGCCAAAAGCCATTTGGCTCGTATTGTTATGAAAAACAGTCCCGGGCATACTAATCGTAAGACTTGTATCCGCACCACCAAAATTGGTGTTGGCCAAAGGGCCCTTAGCATTAGCTACTACAAATTCAAGCCCCGAGGACTAAACATCTCCCATGGCAATGGTCGAATCGACCATAGTAACGTCTCCAAAAACATTCTGGACATTGAAAGGCACTTGATTGTTTTCATCCATCTCAATAATCTGACTAGAACAACAAATAGTGAGTGAGTTAATCGCCTTAAGATTGTTGGAAAATAATCCAAAGAAAGTAAATTGTTTGTTGTAATCAGAACATCAATATAAAGAAGATGATGACAACCTTATAAATTTACAATTCTTAGAGAAGATGAAAAATAAGATATCACTTAAAAATCACACAAAATTGGAGGTAAGGTACGGATGTCCGAATCTTCTTAAGGCGATTAGTTCCTACCAATGGTGCTCCGCAGATTTGCAAACTATGCCTCCCGAGATACAACACCTTGAACCTGTTTGGATTAGCACTATGCAAACAAGACTCAGTCGAACCGTTCAATTGAACCGGCACACTCAGAAGAATCAAAAGAGTAGAGTAGAATTTTTTTTCTTTATGAAGAACCTTGTAATGAAGCTCTATGCTCTTATTTATTTATAGAGCCTTCAAGTTCATGTACAGAAGAGATACATGAATTAAATAAATACATGTATCCAAGAAGAGATTCATGAATTCAGAAGATACGTGAATCCAAGAGATTCATGAATTTAGGGATACGTGAATCCAAAAGATTCATGAATTCAGGATATACGTGAATCCAAGAGATTCAAGAATTCAGGAGATACGTGAATTCAAGAGATTCAATAATTTAATAAAAATAGATACATGAACAGAAAAGACGTATCTTAATTTGTTTGCATTCGTTGATCCATTAACCATATATATAACAGGGCACACAGGAGCCTGAGTAGAACCGGCAGTTTGGCCATCTTTGCGAGGACAAGCAATTCAGAAAGCAATGCAGACTACAAAACCAAAAGGCTTCATTTGATGGGGGAAAAACCCCCGCTTTGTCTTCAGAGTATTCCTCAAAATTTGTGCAGATTAAAGGCCTACATGAACAGATCAAAAGGTAACTTTAAAGATGGCCAGCAATTCCAAACTTGCGCTCTAGCTTTCGCTTGCACAGTGTTCTGTCTTCAGTTTGTAACTCTATGTGAGGGCTAAATTCTTGAAATCTAGAAAGAGAGGGGATCCTAGGGTTATCATAATCGTTGTTCTGGCCATTTTAATTGGTATCAGAGCATGTCGCTCAAGTTCTTGAAGTGCTACATTGCAAGAGCAAAAAGATCATTATGCTTCACACCATAGGAGCATCCTTCGGTGAGGACAGTCCATTTCTCTAGATCACTGGATTTAACTATATCTACCGGAAATGATGATGAAAATCTTTGTACGATCCATGGATGGTGGTGGCTGGCTGGGGATTCTGAGGGTACGGTGGCGTGGGGTGACACTGCATTGACTCCCTGATTGGAGGGCTTGTTCCTCATTTCGTCAAACAAATGGCTGGATAATTTAGGTAACAAAAATAGCATTTTGATCTCCTTCGGGTGAGCGGGTCAAGATTACCAAATGAGCTTCACTTCTAGTAAGATGTAATTTTTTTTGGGGGGTCAAATGCTATAATGTAATTTAGGCAAACATTTTTGTAGACTTATTGCAGTCATTCCGCCGATTGATTTTATTAAATGATGTATCGTAATATTAATGAACAAAATGTATTGCCCAATAAATAATTTTTTCCGGACCAATCACAATAAGTTTAGTAATTTCCTCCAAACAAATAAGGTAGAGATAAGTCAAAATCCATTCAAATTTCAGACAGTTGATCCATTAAAAAGGGAAACTACTGTCTCCACTCAACCTTACTCCGTCTGCTCCTTGAAATCAACGATCATGTCGCGGCCTCCACCGTCACCGCATCACCGTCCCCCCGCCTCTCTCTCTCCGCGCATAAAGGACAGCGCTGATATCATAAATGATGTCATCATCGGACTGCCTCTATGTAAAATAATAAAGTATTAAAGTGTGGAAAGGGCAAAAAAAGGTGGGAAGATATTTCTGTATATAATAATATTTGGAAAAGTAAAGAAGACTCCGCGCAGGCAGGTCATCGTAGACGACAGAGGGTCTTCTCTAGGTTCGTTCTTCGGAATACGTATTCTTTTTCTACAAGCGAATATTCCTTTTGGACTTGCTTTTTCAGCATTCTCACACTCAATCATTCAATATTTACACTTAAAAAATTATATACATACATATACACACACATATATTTAATCTCAAAATCTTTATTTTTTACCTTTGCCCACCAAAAGTCTGAGTACCAAACACCATGCATTAAAGTATAAAGAGATAATGACACAAATTATTCCTAATATTTAGTTTAATTGTGCAATGTAATCCATGAACATTTAATTTATTCAATGTAATTCCGGAACTTTTGATACATATTTAATTAACTTCTGGATTTTATGAAAATATTCAATATTATCATTCAATAGTTGGTAGACTAAAGTGATAATGCACCAAAAATTCAATAACTACATTATATATTGGATTAATATTCGGGGACTTTTATTAAACAAATTAAATATGTTGGAATCGCATTATATTTTGAGCCAAAGTTCATTAACAATTTATATTATCATTCCAAGTGTAAATCTAGACATACTTGAAACCTTAGCACCACTATCCCCACCCTCCTCTCACACACGAAGCACACTTTTTGCCACCCACAAATATTTTTGGCAATGTTTCTGAACCCAGAAAGGAGCCAGCAGAAGATCCCGCAGTTTTGCCATTTTTGTGAGGGCAATTCAGGGAGTCACACAGACTACAGAAGCAAGAGGCTCTATTAATGGAAAACACCCTGCTTTCTCTTTGGAGTATACTCTAATTGTGTGGATTGCAAGTATGATTACAGGATCGAAAGGAACCGTCAAAGATGGCCGGAAATTCCAAACTTGCATTCTCACTACGTCTCAACGTACACTCTAGCCTTCGATTGTGGGGTTGTAACAGGTGCTTGTGCTTATAGAATCATCTTCTGAGCTTCTTGTAGTGGGAGCACCATCTACAAACTATAAAATCTTGGCAATTACTTAATGGATTCGAGTCTTGCTCATTGCTGTTAGAGTTGAAAGAGTAAAATTTTGCCGACTGGAAGGCTAAACTACTACGAATTTGTCTTTTAATATCTTGTATCTCTTTCATTCTTTTCTTATATGTCTAATAGAAGTTACTACATTTGCATAATTATTCTCCTTCTACGCAAGCACATCCTCACATCCCTCACTCATGAGTTTTAATGTTCTAAAAACAACCAATCGCTGCTTCTTAGTTGTTGTTCTAGCCATTTTAATAGTAAAGCTGTGCCTGTGGGGTGAGACTTGCCCTTTGCTCTGAGATGGCGAGAATTGTTTAGTTTAGTAAACGAGTTGTTTCAAGGTAGTGAGTGGTCAATTTAGAGCAAAGAAGTATCATAGCACTTTGCTCAAGTTTTTGAAGTGCTACATTTCAAGAGCAAAAAGATCAGTATGAATATCAATGGAGCATCTTTAGTGAATAAAATCCATTTCTAAACCACAAGTGTTCCATGAATATAACTATATTCACTAAAAATATAGGATGAAAATCTTCGTTCAATATATGCGTGGATTGCAATTTATGGAAAGTCTTCGAGAATGGACCATATAGACCAGCGCCGAGAATCCCAACGACTCCGTCTGGAAACACAATCACTTCGACGAGAACATTCCAACCTCTAGCAACCAAATTTAATAAATATGATATGATACTAGGATCATGTGAAGGCACAAGTTCCTTCCCAACTATTGCACCCACCCTTTCTTTTTCCCTTTTTTGGCTTATCTAGATCCCATTGATTGTACTCATACATGTCATTACTTAATGTGGTGTCCTTCCCCCTTGATAAAGGTGCTGCCTTTTTATTCATAGCCTCGCTTTAAGAATCTTCCAAGACGAAATGATAGAAGAGTAATTAAATATTTAAGGAAAAGAGAAAAGGAGAAATGGAAAAAAATAAGGTAGGGGGCTGGAGTTGGTGGCGAGGTCACGCTTCATGGAGACTGAACCATGCTCGGAGAGAATTCGTGCACGTTGTTCCCGTAATTCGCTAATTTGCCCCCCCAATTAATGGGGTCAATTCCAAAAAAAACCTCAAACTTTAGGTTTAGTCCCAAATATACCCCGAACTTTTTTTTGTCTCAAGAAAAACCCCAAACTTTAGGTTTAGTTCCAAATCTGCCCCAAACTTTTCTTTGTCTCAGAAAAAACCTCAAACTTTAGGTTTAGTCCCAAATCTGCCCCAAACTTTTCTTTAATCTCAGAAAAAACCCCAAACTCTTAATCTATTCCCAAATCTATCCCAATTTTTTTTTGTCAAAAAGAAAATCATCAAATTTTACTATAATCCTAAATTTGCCCTCATTAGCCTCNGGCATCAATTAACTCGATTATGTTTGGATCTTTAAGCTCTTTAAGCAACTTAATTTCTCTAAGGGCAGTGAAGTTCACCCCTTCTTTTTGCTTCCCAATGCGAATTTTCTTGATTGCAACAACTTGTCCAGTCTGCACAAACCAGATATATCCAAGTTCAGCAAAGACTATGCTATTGCATGGACAATGTCATCCAAAATGGCAATTATTAGCATATGACAAAGTACAAACTGAAATTCAAGTATGACTGCCATAGCATGAACAAGAAACCAATCCAACCACAATAAATGTCCAAAAACAGGTGATATAAAGTCATACGATTTATAAGGTTCTATTTATTCTGCAATAACTCCTCCTAATGAAAGTCGAGGACAGCATGCCAGATAGATGGAGGCAGAGGAGTGTTGACATCAGTATCTCAATGACATGACACTCCTTGGCTCATAGTCTCCACCAACAAAGGACCATATCAAACTGGATCAGGACTGACCCCGTAATTCTGCAAAGAGAACTGCCAGCACTGACAAATCTTATTTGAATTTGGCGGGGTCATGAAATGTAATGTCAGACAATGAAAGATGCTCCTCACTCCTGCATCCTACAGACAGAGGCCGTTGGACACAAATGAAATGTAATGTCAGAGCTTCCCAATATCTCTGCTGAAATCGGTTCTGTGTAAATTAAGAAAACCTAAACAGCTACGACTCACAATCATGTCAACCTTAGGGAATTGCACTTTGCTACCAATCAAATATGTCACAAAACAAGAGCTGTTAAAGCAACTGATCAACTAGCTGCAACATTGTCAAGACGACAACACACCCCCTGTACTACCCATCATCTTTTACAATTTCAAATATTGCCAGCCTCTATTTTCCCAACCTGAACTCCGGAACAAATTACTATTTCATTCGCCAACAATTCACTATCAGTACACCTAGAAGATCACAGCCCTCAGGTATTTTGGACTCAGCAGAAGATTGAAAAATGATCCATGTATTCTGCCCTCTCTTCACAAAGCTAGCTAACAAACGAATAGCCATCATCAGAACCCCACAACTCAAACCATCACATTAGAAAATCCCTTTGTCCTGAAAAAGGCAATAAAAGAACCCCAGCTCTAAAGCAGCCACCCCCTCGTCCATTCCAATGCTCTTCCTCTTTCGCAGCTCCAAACAGCCTGAACTGCGACACACTGTAATCCCCAATTCCATGACGAAGAACTTCTCAAGCGAACAAGAAACGAAGCTGCTAACAGATTACAGCTAACCCGACTGCTTGGCAAACCAAAAGCTATAAAAAAAAAAAAAAAAACCCCTAAACCCCAAAACGGCAAAATGTTCCCCATTACCTTGGTGTCGATGGCTTTGTAGACGACGCCATAAGTACCCTCGCCAAGCACCTCGCGCTTCAGATACCTATCGGCGACCTTCTTCGACAGATCCAATTCAGTCATCTTCTTCTTCTTCACCCCAAAGAAAAAAAAAAATGGAGCGAAAACGGCTCAGACCCAAATTCTCTTACTCTCTTCTTGTTATTGTTTACGTTGAAATGAATGGACTTTACGCGATCGATCTTCTCAAGGTTCCAAATTTCTCAACAAAACCGGGCACAATGGATAAAATCAAAGAAACCCAGAAGCAACGGAACGCCAAAAAGGTCTTTTAAGGACGTGGGTCGGCGGGAATCTCTTATCTGCGGCGTGAAGACGCCATTGCAGAAGAATTCAGGTTTCGGCAGAGAGCCTCCTCTCTCTAGTTCGAGAGAGAGAGAGAGAGAGAGAGAGAGCGTGCGCGTGGTGAGGGCGTGAGCTGCTAGAGAGAAGGCAACGTCCTCTTTGGTCTTTTTATGCCCTTTTTCTTTTTTTCTTTTTTTCTTTTTATCACTTCTTCTTCTTTTTAGTTATCTATTTTTAACTTTGATGCAACGCAACGTCTATGAATCAGTATCGATGTCGCAAATGATGGTGTCCGTTGGGGGTACGTCCGTCTTTTCCACGGGCGCCCACTTCCTGTTTGGGCCATGACGATGGCCCACGGATATGAGGAGATGACTTGCAATTCTCAGGCCCGCATAATTGATTGCGTTTCTCAGCCCAGACAGCAGTTGCCAATTCTTGATGAATATAGTTGAAATTGAATCGGAGAGAAAACAAGAGGATCTTCGAATGTGATCCGACTTTATAGAAGAATTACCTAATAACAACTAAAATTATTCAAGCTTGCAGGACTAGCAACGAAATCAACTACATAAAATCTGTGTATCAAGAAAACATGGGGTCAATTCCAAAAAAAACCTCAAAGTTTAGGTTTAGTCCCAAATATACCCCGAACTTTTTTTTGTCTCAAGAAAAACCCCAAACTTTAGGTTTAGTCCCAAATCTGCCCCAAACTTTTCTTTGTCTCAGAAAAAACCTCAAACTTTAGGTTTAGTCCCAAATCTGCCCCAAACTTTTCTTTAATCTCAGAAAAAACCCCAAACTCTTAATCTATTCCCAAATCTATCCCAATTTTTTTTTGTCAAAAAGAAAATCATCAAATTTTACTATAATCCTAAATTTGCCCTCATTAGCCTCTGTCCAAAAGCCGTATTAGTAATCCCTAATTTTTTTATATCCTAAAATGGTTTTATTTTGAAAATAATTTTCTATAACATCTTGTTTATGTGTATTTATTATCTATGTGGAAATGCTATGTTAAGTTGGGACTAGACCATGGGGTATATTTGAGAATAGATAAAAAATTGATGATTTTTTTAGTACAAATGGAGGGTAAAACCCCAAATTAGTATACCCATTAATTGTGGCGTGTTATTTAATTTAGAAATTTGACGGTAAAATTTAACGGAAAATAATATATGATAATTTTTTTTGGTGGTCAAAAAAATAATTTTGGGTAAATTTGTCATATGTGTACCAATTTGAGATTTTTTTAGACAAAACAAAATTCGGGGTACATTTGGGACTAAAATTAAAGTTTAGGGTTTTTTTTGAGACAAAAGAAAAGTTCGGGGCAGATTTGGGACTAAACCTAAAGTTTGGGGTTTTTCTTGAGACAAAAAAAAGTTCGGGGTATATTTGGGACTTGACCTAAAGTTTGGGGTTTTTTTTGGAATTGACCCCCAATTAATGGCATGCGGTCGGCGAATTGGGAAGTGGGGCCCACACCCGAATGCATACTGATGTGGAAGGGTTTGCGGGGTGTTTTGGCGGTAGGGGGACGCTGGATGGTCCACGTGATCGAAGGGACTGCAAAATGTAGAGAACCATACCCACCCAAATATCATTAATTTATTAAGCATGAGAATACTTGCCATTTTGCATAATCCAACACACTCCTTTATGTACCAAACTATTATTGGATGTATGTCTTAAAACTACTGTATAATAATTACTTGTTAGGGATTTTAGTTGTATCATTAATTTTATTATTTAATTAATGACAAAAACGTATTCATTCATTTGTTACTTAAAATCAGTTGGAAGTGGATTCTTGATACGTTAAGAATATGTGTCACGGTTTCACAGTTAGATTGAATCTTTAAATCATTTCCGATTGATAGATCATTAATGAAATATTAATGATCCTGTTGAGACCGATGTGTTTTTAACTTCACCGTTAAGTATTGGATACTTAAGAGAATGACGAGTCACGGGTCATTGGGTATTGTGATGGCCAAGTTTTAATACAGGTGCTTGTATCAGACAAGTTAATTGAATGTGACACACATGGAACTATTAGCGACATGGAAGCCTTTAATGTGGTCAATGTCTAATCGTTTATGCTCTAGTCTTGTCTCGAATGCATGTCAATTAAGTTTGTGCATATGATCGAATTTTTATACCTTAACAAATATTCCATGGCCTTTGTTCGACTGAGACATAATAAGATAAAGAGATTGAATTACGCTGTAGCCAAAGCTGACAGGTTCATTATCTTTTTAAAGCATTTATACTGTCCGGAGAGTCATAACATATTGCTATATGTTAACCATGGCTTGTAGGACCTAGAGGTTGATCAGGACAATCAATTTTTTTGAGAGTATTAATGTGCTAGTACAAGTCCTATTATCGGTTCAGTGATAAACCTAGGAACATCACATACCATGACCAATTTAGAATAACATTGAATGAGATAATATTACAAATATGTTTGCAATAACAACAATAGAATTGAGTCGAACTGAAATTAAATTAAATGATATTTTATTTAATTTTTATTTTAGTCATGAGCGTACGTGCATATGATGCACATGCATGCCCAAAATAGACACATATTATTGCACCCAAATACACACATGAAGACAATGCCTTTTTATATATTTCAATTATAGAATTACAATATTTTTAAAAAAGATTAATTAATTAATTAATCAATTAAAATCTGCACACGGTCTGCAATAGTTGATGACCGTGTGCAGCACACATCATATGTGCATTTTGTTCTAAAAAAAATCATGTGCCTGGCATGATGGTCAACAGCCGTTGCTGACCATCATGCATGAATGATCAGCAATTGTTGCTAATTGTGGGTCGGTTTCCCACATGTAGCAGCGATTGCTGATCGTCCCATGATCAGTAACCGTTGCTGATTATGAGGCATTTTTCCGATCACACATAAAAATAAGGGTATAAGCAACAGTTGCTGCAAGTGTAATTTTTTTGGTACCATGTGCGTGAGAAGAGAAAAATGGTTTTCTCTCATTCGGGCCATGGCTGAAACATCAAGTGTGCGAAGGATCGTCTCTACGAGATTGTTACCATAATTATAGTGGTGATTATCCGCGAGTTCTCTTTTCCGTTCGATGTCTGTTGGTAATGTGTCTAAACTAGAGGTTCGACGTTTATAGGGCTCGAACAAAAGAACATTTAAATTAATTAGTTTAAAGCGCACTTCGAGAGATAATTTGTTTAATTGTCTTTTGATATTGCGATTTTTTATTAAAAAATACACGAACAGGAGCAATGCCTTTGGAGATACATGTATGGAAGTATTTCTTCTTTATTTCCATTGCATAATTGTCTTGCTTTTTACGAGATTACAAATTCTCTCTTTAAGGAATAATGTTATCATGCATGTCGATCCAGTGATATAAAATTCACACTACGTATCTAAGATTTAAAGCGATGATCTTATGTATCTAAGAGATGATTTGTTGAAATTATTATCAGCAACGTTCAACTTGAGCCATTTTTTAAGAAAATAAGGACATTCTGAACCTCAATTAATAATTTTTTCCTTAAAAATATATTGTTCAAAGCGGAATGTCGACAGAAATAGTGGAAGGGTTAAATAATGGAAAAACATAGGTTGCATCGTTGGCCGCGCTACTTTCTCTTCTCGCTCTTCTTTTTTTCTTTTTGCTCTTCTTGACTGCATATTTTCTCCACCATGTTCATCCTCTTCTTAGTACCAGGGTCCCACCACGCACACCGCGGCAAACGTGAACCCTCCACACCCACAAAACAATATGGGGAAAATTCTTGGTCCGAGGAAAGAGGAATTGACCTTCGTTTTCGCTTTTGTGCGGATAACTCCGTGAGTTGGTTCCCCTACTTTTGCTCCCCCAATGCGAATTCGATAAGGTGATTCTGCCCGATTTTAATAAATTGTAGTTCCGTTAGGGTCCTTCAAGAAGGAAATTGAATTTTGCCCAAACTATTTAAATTGGATTAGGGTTTTTTAAATAAATCTCCACACGATATCGTTTAACGTTTCATTTATTGATTTCATCTTACTGATGAGCCACATCAAAGAATTGGTATTTATAGAAAAAGTTTCCACGATTTCCAAACAGACATTCACCCACACACATGTATTGAAAAGAAAAGAAGAAATCGAGAAACCAATTGACAGCTAGGTGGAGAAGCTTTAAAACTCCCCATCTTCCAAAAGAATTTAAGTACGAATGAATTGGATGTGTGGTGAAGTATTCAAGCACTCCGAGGAATTCATTTCACACTTTGGTAGATGCTTTGCCGATGGTTTCAAGGGGCTACACGGCATGGTCCACCTAATTAAAGGGCGTGCAAGAGGATTTGTCATGTTAGTTAGTCAAGTCGCGCAATTTCCTTTAGTGAGGTCCCATGAAGTCTCCGGTCATGGCACCAATCAAAACAGAATATAGATTTCTCTAGTCGTCAAAGTTTACAAATTACAAGTAATTGCATGTATAATGATTGATGCACAAAGGTATTATAAGTCTTAGATTTGTAGAAATCTTTGATTAATGTCCAAAAAAAACAAGTTTGGTTTCAAATTCAAAAACAGAAATCCTGCTCAGCAATGTCTCTCCTAAGTCTTAAATTTTTTTCTTCCCTCAACATCCGCCCTTTCAAAAGCATATTCTCTTTCTAATTTCCAGTTCGATCACCCGAAGATCCCTACCTGCTCGAGAGTCCACGTGTGGGCACGCCATTTGTCAACCCCCCCCCCCCTTCCTTTTCTTTAACCCAAAATTTTTTTTAAAAAAATGTCTTCGTCCTTTTGATTTTTAATTTGAAAAAGGGCAGAAAGAAAGAAATGTATATATATTCGGGCAAAAGAGATGATGTTGATTGACACGAGGGAAGACTACAGGCAATTAAGGAAACCTGGGACTAGCACATCATTCGGGCAAAAAAGGAGAGCTCCTTTTTAATTTTTTATATTTGGTAGAAGAAAAGCTCCATTTATGATGTGGGTTGCTTGGAGGAGGAATTGGGATTTTCAAACTGAGATGCTGTCGGTGTGCTTTTTCCCTCTTCTGGGAGAACGATGAGGAAGCTAAAAGCCCCGAGACCTACGAATCAGTCCAGGATTGACAGCGGAGCTTCACTTAAAAGCGATCTCCATAGATATGCCGAGATAGAGTTAATGAAATAAAAAATTTCGACCCAAAAAAAAAACTTATTAGTTAGCAAATTGAATTTTACAAATAGTTAGTATCTTCCTTTGAACAAATAAGTTAGAAATGAATCGAAATATATTCAATTTTACATAATCTTTCTAACCACACAACGATGCATATAATAATGGAAAAAGTTAATTGGAATAGAGTTGGGGTGGTGGAATAGATTAAGGTACGTGCCGGGGTCTTTTAATGACCCTCCCGGTGGGACATGCCTTGAGGCGGGACATGTCGGGACATGCCTTGAGGCGGGACATGTCGGGAGAAGGGACGGAGGCATGTCCCACTGGGAGGGTCATTTAATGACCCGCTACCCAGATCTATTCCAATGATCAAGGACCCCAACCTGGGTACCCAGAATAGATTATGGGGTTCACCTAGGATCAAAGTCTATTCCAATGATCAATGACCGCACCCCATCCTTTACATTCTATTCCCCTATCTAAGAAGTAATTTAGGCAAGCATCTTCACATGCTCGCTGTGATTGTTTCTACACAAAATTGAAATAATCAAGTGGCATACCATAATTCAATGAATGGAATGCATTGCTAGATGAATCTATTTTATACAGACCAATCTCGATATGTTTAGTACTTTCCTCTAAACACATAAAGAAATTAGAGAAAAGTCAAAATCCACGCGGATTTCATATGGCCACCCTTATTAAGAATAGGTTGCAAGTGGGAAAAGTGTTAAAAAAAGTCATAAACTTATTACATTAGTACAAATTTAGTCATAAAGCTTTTATTGGTATCAATTTAGTTCTAAATCTTTTGACTTAATGCCAATTCAATTTTTCCAGCTAATTTTGGATGGATTTTGCCAACGTAGACATCGGTCAGCTTATATGGCACACTGTCGCTAACGTGGACAACTTTAATATTTTAATTTTTTTTTGAATTTTGAATTTTGAATTTTATATATTTTTTTCTCTTTTTTTCTCTTTTTTTCTTTCCATTTTTTTTCAGCCAGTTTGGCTAGAGAAGAAGGAAGGGAAGGTGAGGGAAAAAAAGGAAAGAAATAATAAAATCAAAAAATCAAAAAATAATAAAATCAAAAAAATTATTAAAAAATTATTAAAAATTGTGCATATTAATATTACCCGTGCCATATAAAGCAACCGACGTCAATGTAAGTAAAATCCGGCTAAAATAGCTAAAAGGACTCAAGTGGCATCGACTCAAAATTTTTGAGACTGAATTGTTAAATTAATAATAATAACATATTTAGTACTAAATTAATACGAATACAATTAATTTAGGATTGTTATTATGCTCTTTCCCGTCGCAGGCCATGACTCAGAGCAAGCAAAACGGAAAAAGCAAAGAAGGTCACGTGCCCGCTGTTGGAGGAAACGTCCCTCCGTGAGTTGCTTAGTCGACAATCCTAAAAATCCTATTAACGGACAACGATGTCTGACCAACCACCCCGGCACGTTGTCCATACAGAGAGTTAGGCAGACTGCAGAACCAAAAGGCTCTATTAATGATGCTTTGTCTTCAGAGTATTCCTCAAAATTGTGCAGATTAAGGGCCTACATGAACAGATAAAAAAGGTAACCTTGAACATGGCCGGAAATTTCAAACTCGCGCTCTTTGCAGCGTCATGATATGCGCTCCAGCTTTCGCTTGAACATTATTGTAACTATATGCGAGAGCTAAAATCTTGAAATTTGAGGAGAGAGGAACTCATAAGGTTGTCGTAATCATTGTTTTGGCATCGGAGCATGTTGCTTAAGTTCTTGAAATACTATTTTTCTAGAACAAAAGGATGGTTGTGGCTCACATCATGGTCACAGGGATTGGAATTATTTAGAATTCCAATGAGATCGGAATTATATAGTGACTATATAATTCTGGTCCTTCTTACATCTCTTGTCAGCCTCGAATCAATCCCACTTCTCCTCTCATCTTTTGTTGTGGCCGGTCCACCTAATATTTTCTCCTCTCATCGGCTCCATGAGAATACCTGTAGGTGGGTCCCCCCTCCACTATATAAATATAAATGAGAACAATGCCTCTCATAAGAGGGGGTGGGGTTACACGGCACTCCCAGTTTATCCTAAATTGGAGCAGAAGGGTGTGCTATCAAAACTAAGGTGAGATTGCGGAGCAAGCGAGAGTGGAATTGAATGACGGTGAGAGAGAGTTATAGAGGTAGGTTGAGTATTACTTAGTTGCGTACCCTTTTAACACTTACGGTATTCTGAGTTTTACTAATCTAAACCCATTTATGAAATATAACTAACTCATATAATAATTCGATCATTTAAATATGGGTTAAGAAATGGGTTATGATCAATTTTGGTAGTCAATAGATCTCAAGACTAGACCAAGATACTCATATGAGCTTCACTTAGCTAAAACGTAATTGAAGCGAATGTTTTTGTAAACTTGCAGCGACTATTATACACAATTGATTCAATTAAGTGATATATCATGATGTTAATGAACAAAATGCAAATAGGCTAGATAAACTTAATTAACGAAACATTAAAATGTTTAGGAGTCAATTAATAAAATTAAAAAAAATGACTGAATTGGTAAAAATGCAAATAAGCTTAGGGATTTTTAAACAATTTTCTCAAAGGTTTCTACATTTTGGAGATGTCACTGAAAATTTTACAATAAAGAAAATATTATTCATAAAAATCATTTTCAAGAAAACAATTAATTTTCATTTGTTTAGAGATTTAGGGAAAGTGATTTGCTTCTTACTAGAAGGGGAAGTTGTTTTCTTCTAGTCTAAACTTGTTGCTTTCAATACATGGAAAACATTTTTTTAAGACCTATTAGTTTTCTATCAGTCAATTATTGAAAAGTCCCTAACCAAAAAAAAAATACTGAAAAGTCGTAAAACAATTTCGAAAAATCAGTGCAAACAAAGGGACCCTCAGAATGAGAAATTGGGTGAATCTCTTTATTCTACCTAATGGCTAATATTCCAAAAATATTCTCTTATCTCAACCTTAGTAATGGTTTCTACATCCGTCGTGGTTAACACTCCCACAACGCTTTTTTCCGTGCAACATTCTTTGAATAGATCCTAACACATTCAATTTAGGATCGTAATACTTGTAGTTTTCATTTTGACATGTCCTTGTGATCATATATCCACTGAGAATATTGACCAGATAGCAAAACTGATCCGTAAGATGGGTTGCCCTTATGTTGTGAGTGTAAATCTTTTAATGGTGGAATGCATGTACGCATGATGAAAACAAATAAAATCATGATATATGTTCAGGAACTATGTCATGGTGGATTGGATCTATGTGTTTTATTTCCTCTGGCGATGGAGAAGGGCCCAAGAGACCTAGGTGAGCTTCCCTTAGCGAAAAAGTAATTCAAACGAGTCTGTTTGTACACTAGTTGCAATTGTTTTACACAATTGATATAATTAAGTGGTACATCATAATGTTATCAAACAAACGTGTTGCTCAACAAATCACCTTTTACATACCAATCTTAATAATTTAGTATTTATCTCCAAATAAAGAAGTAGAGACAAGTCAAAATCTTTTTAAATTTCAGATGGCCTCTCCATTAAAAATACGGTCTTATGACATGACTAGATCAAAAAGGGGCTCTCTCTCCTTGTCCACTCATTTCGTGGTCTCCATCGACACCACACAACCATTGCGCTGCTATCGTAAACAATGACATCGTCAGACGGCACCTATGGAAATTGATAAAGCGTGGAAAGGCGGAAAACAAAATGTGTACTCCACAAAATAGTTTCAATAGATCCATAGACAATTGGGAAATACCCAAAGTACAGCTTAAAGAAATCTATAAGCAGTCCAAATTTAGAAATTTTTTCAAAAAATCTGATTATATTATAGCCACTGAAGAAAGAGACATTCAACTTTCAGATGCATATCAGAAAGTATACCTCCTTGACCCAAATTCTATTAAAAAACATAGGGAAAAATACAATTATCTCCACATAGGCCTTGTCCAAGTAGGAGCAAAGCCTCTTACAAAAGAAGGACTAAATACAGCACTTCTCCTAGTCTTAGGAGACTCTCGTCTTTTAGATTATAAGGAATCCATATTAGGAACCATAGAAACTAGCCTCTGTAAAGGACCCATACACTTTGATTGTTACCCTAATTTCACAGTATCACTCAAAGATCGTAACATCCTTAAATCTCTTACCCTACAGGTAAAGATCCATAATTATAATGTAGCCGAAGGTTCTATTCCTTTAGCCATTGTTTATAGAGTACAATATAAAGCCATGGCTTCTGCCTTCGGAGAAAATGCCTTCAAAAGAAGCCCAAAAGGAGAAACCATTTTTCTTCAAACGGATATTTCCAGAGCAAACACTACCATTTCTAGATCCATAAATTGGGATGAAGTAACCTTACCTGACCAATGGGAATTAGAAAACAAGGTTCCCCAACAAGTTGTCCAAAACTCCGAACCTACCAATATAGTACAACACCTAGAAGGAAGAGTTACTATCCAATTTCCAAGGAGATCTTTTGATCTACGATCAAACCCTTCTTTCCATACAGCTTCTGCAAGAGAATCAGTTGATCAACGTCCTAACCTACCCGGAATAATTACTATACTACCTAGTATTCATAATACTCATAGGACTACCACAAGTACCAGCAATACTCCACAAAATCTACCAGTGCATAGGCAAACTCCTACAGCGCCTCCCGAACCAGAAATTAGCGGCCTAGATAACAGATCAGGAATAACCAGACCCATTTACCAGCAAAATGAAACTGAACCAATTGTCCAAAGGACAGATTCACCCACTTATTCTCAAATAGGAAGTGAGCTGAACATTTTGGAAAAAGACTTTGAACCAAATAGGACTTACCTTAATCAAAATTTCAACTCACCAGAAAATAAAATTATTAGAGAATGGTTCTTTGAAACATTTGCTAATTCAACTGCTGAAATCAAAAAACAATACTATGACTTCATATACAAATATGAAACCCACATATTCTTCTTTGACTGGTTTGAAGAACACTTCCTTAAACCTAAAGAGATAATGGTACTTGAACATCATTACAAATGGAAACTTGATGATGATGTTGTAGAATCTTTACACCTATCACTTAGGAAAATAACTATCCAAGTAGGAGAAAACTATATTACAGCAGCCCCTTTTAAAATTGTTGATAAAATGGAAGAATCTATTAATATTCCCAAGATAATAGAACAAAACAATTATACCAATCAACACCTGTCAACCATAGGAAAACAATTAGTCCGTATTGAATCCTCAATACAACACAGTATTCCGACAAAACCCAAAATAGAATCTACAAAACAACCTTTATTCAAAACATTTGAACTTCCTAAACGATTTAGCCCTGAATTCACAAAAGCAGTAGAACAACGAAGACGACTGTTAGGAAAAGAAGAGTCGAAACCTATAATTGAAACACCTATGATCCAAGGATTAACTATCAGAGACACTCTTGACAAATCCAAACCTAGTATTAGTACCCTTGATAAAGCTAATGATATTTCGGACAATGAAAGCATCAATGAAATAAATAATTTTAATTGGAAACAACCCCAAAAATTATACCATAACAGGGCCACCTCTCCTGACATTGCCTTAGAAGAATTATCATCTCAAAAGATACAACATAAATATTCGCCCGATGCTATTTATGAATGGAACATTGATGGAATCACGGAATCTAACATACTCAATATTCTTAACAATATGATAATGTTAGCCAATGCGTACAAAATTCAACAAGATGTTTCTGATCAAGCTGTTGCTTATCTTTTATTAACTGGTTTTACCGGTCAATTAAAAGGATGGTGGGATAATTACCTCACAGAAGAACAAAAAACACAAATTCTACTTGCCTATAAAAAAGATGATTTCGGCCAACTTATCTATAATGAAAATGGTCACTCTATCCCTGATGCCGTCAATTCCCTTATATATTCTATATCACAACATTTCATAGGCGACCCGTCTCACATTAGAGATAGAAATGAAGAACTCCTTTCCAACATGAGATGCAAATCATTAGGAACATTTAGAGAATACAAATATTTATTTTTCCATCGTGTCCTAGTCAGACCAGACTGTAATCAACCTTTTTGGAAAGAAAAATTTTTAGACGGTATACCAAAACTCATAGGAAACCAAGTCCGTGATAAAATAAGAGAAGATAATAATGGCCAAATCCTATATGACCAACTTTCCTATGGAGAAATAGTTTCACATATTTATAGACAATGCACCCAAATGTGTACTGCTATCAAATTATAAAAACAAATCAAGAAAGAGAAAAAATTAGGCTACAAAACACTAAGTGACTTCTGTGCCCAATATGACCCTTTCTATGAAAGCAAAACAAAATCCAAATGCACAGGAGATTGCTCCAAAGAAAGCAAACATAACCGTCATAAGTCTTACCATAGAAAACCCCGACCTGACCACCATAATAAACGAACTCATCAAAAATTCAATCCCAAACAAACAAATCATCATAGCCATATAAAGAAAAATTACAAGGATATCAAATGTTATTCCTGTGGTAACAAAGGTCATACTGCCAAATATTGCAGGATCAACAAAAAAATAGAAGAACTCTGTTTAGACGAAAATATCCTATATCAACTAAAAGACATATTTGTCCAAACGGATACTAGTTCTTCTTCTGATGAATCACTAGAAGAAGGAATACAAGTTAATGAACTAGGACATCTTCTGATTCTAATTATGAAGACACTTTCCCACAACTAAATATGCTTACCGCAGAAGAAGAGTTTCTTCTGAGCACTGCTGACCAAATAGAAGATCCAGTAGATAGACAAGTATACTTAGATCGACTTCATTCCTCCATGAACATAGTCTCTAAAAGCACCCCTTCCTATAATCTCAAAGATATCCTTAGCAGAAACAAAACCTCAGTCAGACCAATAAACATCAATGATTTACATAACGAAATCAAAGCACAAAAAATAGAAATACAAGCTTTAAAAAATGCACAAAAGAATATGTCCAGTAACATCTATCAAATCCAATTAGCTCTCTCACGATCCAACAAAAAAACATTTGAGGGAACTAATACTGTCATATACCCGGAAAGAAACGACCCCGATGCTAGGACGGACCCGAGTTATTTAATGTTATTAACAGAAATAACATCCAGGAAATGGTTAATCAATGTCTCTATAAAAATTTGCGATGAATATATAATTGAAACAACATCACTTTTTGATACAGGAGCTGACCTTAATTGTATTAAAGAAGGCCTAGTTCCAACAAAATATTTTGATAAAACCTCAGAGACCTTGAAATCTGCCTCTGGCGATAAACTTAATATCAAATATAAATTACCCGAAGCTGTCATAATAAAAGACCAAGTTTCTTATAAAACCTCTTTTCTTCTAGTTAAAAATATGAGACAAGAAGTAATCCTAGGAACCCCCTTCATACAATTAATCCAACCTTTCACTGTTAATAATGAAGGTATTGAAACTCAATATTTCAACAGAAAAATAAGATTTGACTTCATAACAAAATCTCAAAAACGAACCCTACATTTTCTACAAGAAAAATCCATTTCAGAAATAAATTGTCCCATAAAAGATAAAGAAACACAATTGGAATTTTTAAAAGAAGACTTAGAATTCAAAAGAATAGAAGAAAACCTCATGAAAATAACCACCAAAGAAAAAATACAATTTCTACAAAATCAAATAGAAAAAACAATATGTTCTACCCTTCCTAATGCTTTTTGGGAAAGGAAAAAACATATTATAACTTTACCCTATGAAAACGAGTTTATTGAAACAGAGATACCAACAAAAGCTCGTCCCACCCAGATGAATCAAGAAGTCTTACAATTTTGTCAAAAAGAGATACAAGACCTCTTGAATAAAAAACTCACAAGAAAAAGCCAGTCACCTTAGAGTTGTTTTGCTTTTTATGTAAATAAAAATGCTGAAATAGAAAGAGGTGTACCTAGACTTGTCATAAATTATAAACCTCTTAATACCGCTCTTAGGTGGATACGTTACCCTATTCCTAATAAAAAGGACTTACTAAATAGACTTTGCAAAGCAAAAATCTTTTCAAAGTTTGATATGAAATCTGGGCTTTGGCAAATCCACATTCATGAAAAGGATAAATATAAAACGGCTTTCACAGTTCCTTTTGGCCAATATGAATGGAATGTAATGCCTTTTGGCCTAAAAAATGCTCCATCAGAATTCCAAAGGATCATGAATGACATATTCAATCCTTATTCATAATTCATCATAACATACATTGATGATGTTCTAATCTTTTCTTCAAGAATAGAACAACACTTTAAGCATATCTCTATATTTCAAAAAATCATAATAAAAAATGGTTTAGCAATTTCTCCTACTAAAGTCTCATTATTCTAGACCAAAATTCGATTTTTAAGACATAACATCCATTCAGGAACCATATTTCCTATCGATAGATCAATCTCTTTCACTGATAAATTCCCAGATGAAATCAAGGATAAGACCTAACTACAACGTTTCTTAAGTAGCCTTAATTATGTCCTAGATTTTTTCCCAAATATTAATATCATTTGTAAACCCCTTCACCAAAGGTTACAAAAGAATCCCCCACCTTGGACAGACATACATACTCGTACAGTCAGAACTATAAAAGCCCACATTAAAAATATACCCCTTCTTCATTTAGCTGACCCTACAGCTTTCAAAATAGTCGAAACTGATGTCTCAGAAATAGGATACGGCAGAATTCTCAAACAAAAACACCAAAACAAAGAATCAGTAGTACAATTTATATCAAAACATTGGAATCCCACTCAGCAAAACTACTCCACCATAAAAAAGGAAATTCTTGCCATAGTCCTTTCTATTTTTAAATTCCAAGGCGATCTTTTAAACCAAAAATTTCTCTTACGAATTGATTGCAAATCTGCAAAAGATGTTCTAAACATTACATCAAAACAAATATTTGCCCGATGGCAGGCTATCCTTTCTGTTTTTTATTTTGATATACAATTTATAAATGGCTCTTCAAATTCCCTACCTGACTTTCTCACGAGAGAATTTTTACAGGGGATACAATCCGAACAACAACCATGCCTCGACAAAAGAAAAAAAGACAAAGAAAAAGCCATAGAAGACCAATCATCCTCTTCAAACACCAATATCACCAAAAACCCCATATTACCCATAAAATCTTGGGCACAAAGAGTAGAAGAATTTGACCTCATACCCAATCGAACCTATTATCATAGCCAACCCATACCAAATACCCCAACACCCATGCCAAACTTTGAAGAACTCGCAAAATTTTTTTCATAAGAAAATCTCAATGCCATCCTCGTCGATTATCTTCATAGCCAAACTCAAAACCAAACATCCAAAAGACTCACACAAGCACAAGATATAGAAGCCCAAACTTCGAGAGCCATAGCAATGAGTGATAACCCCTCACCCTTGGCAACCCAAAGACTAGCCGAGTATCAACAAATGCAAATGGCCCAGAAAAAACTCCTCAATGAGGTAGTCATAAGGCCAGTAGAAAGTTCTCAACAAATGACCAATCAAACAAGGTTACAAACAAGACTTTTACTTTTTCCAAAAGAAAAACATGCTTCGGTCCTCACTGTCGAAGATGGCTTTTATGACAAAAATCCTAATCAATTTGCGAAAAATATATTTCCAGAAGGATGGTATTTTAAACCATATGACATGAATAAGCCCTTAGCCTTTTATGAACAAATCCTGGTTGAAACTGAATCAGCAAAATTCAACCATTTTTGTGACAAAGACAACAATAACCATATTCTCTACTCTACTATCATGATAATTCGGATCATCCATCCAAATGAATGGACCGAAGAACCTCATACACTCAAAAAATTCAATGCCAGGCTCACACAAAGCCTACCATACTGCGTTTTATACTCATATTGGGACTACCAACAAGCATGGTGGAATGCTTTCTATAGGCAGAATAATCAAATGAAGCATACCTGGCTGGTATATTTCAAAGACAAATTTACCAGACAAAATCTTCCAAACTGGTTCAGTCATTGGTGGGCACATTTTGGACCAACCGAAGCTATCATCCATCCTACACTCATACCAAGATGGCAACTCTTCATAAAAGAATTCCATCCATCCCAACATGACATAAGATTCCCATGCTTACTCCATTACTTTGCCATATTCAGAATAACATGGGTTACTGCCTGGGAATTTGCATATTCTCATACGGAGAAAATACCTGTACTCATATGCCAGCATAAAACAAAATGGTGGGATAAATTCAAATTCCAAGATTGGGGAACTGAACCAATGGTTCGAAAATGGTTGAATTCCAACCAACCCAAAACATCAACAAACCAAACGGCATATCTGCAAGAAAAAACTCAGATAATGTCAACTCTTGCTGCTGCCGGCACCAAAGAAGAATGCTACGCCATAATCAGTCAACTTTACGAAGGAGACCAGATGGCTAAAAACTCCTCCGATAGCCAAGAAGGAAGCCATGAAGCAACTTCAACATACCACTTGGCGTCCCCATAAACAGAAGACATTCTGCATCAAATATTGATTTACTGTTCACATATACGCATACACTGTTCATTTTTACTATTCACACTTTTACTGTGCACTTACTACTGTTCAAAATAGTTGATACACTGTAGCACGAGCACTATAAAAGAAAACCACATGCACAGAAAAGAGGGGGATTTGGGTACCACTTCAGAGAGCTCTTCGAAACCCTCGAAATCCTCTCCACAGATCCTCACTCTTTCTCACCCAGAAACCCTCGAAAACCCTCTTCACCCGGAAGTATCCCTCTGGTTTTGAAGTAAGTTTTCGAAATCACGTCATAGTTTCTTCATACCAGATCCTGACTCACACATAGTCAGTAGATCTGCATATTTCATAACAGTTCAGTGACGGAGAGTGGATTACCGCCCCAGATCTGAAACTGTTCTTTAATTTTACTCTGCAGTTGATTCAGTTCCTACACCAGCATTTAGCTCTTTAGTTTATGCACTTGTAATTTATAGTTTTCTCATATTTGTAACTCATACTTCTATATTATTGTCATCTACCACCTACATGGTTGGTTTTTCCTTCTTTGGTGTGCTTGCATACTTCTGCTCTTTATACTTTACATATTCTTTACTTTACATATAATCTTTAATGTTCGCGATTTTAATTAGCTTCATTTACTTCTATATTTCATTTCTATACTTAGTATACTTGGAAATATTTCGAACATTAAAGATTATATGTAAAGCAAAGAATATGTAAAATATAAAGAGCAGCAGTATGCAAGCACACCAAGGAAGGAAAAAACCAACCATGTAGGTGGTAGATGACGATAATATAGAAGTATGAGTTACAAATATGAGAAAACTGTAAATTACAAGTGCATAAACTAAAGAAAGCTAAATGCTGGTGCAAGAACTGAATCAACTGCAGAGTAAAATTAAAGAATAGTTTCAGATCTGGGGCGGTTATCCACTCTCCGTCACTGAACTGTTATGAAATATGCAGATCTACCGACTATGTGTGAGTCAGGATCTGGTATGAAGAAACTATGACGTGATTTCAAAAACTTACTTCAAAACCAGAGGGATATTTCTGGGTGAAGAGGGTTTCCGAGGGTTTCTGGGTGAGAAAGAGTGAGGATCTATGGAGAGGATTTCGAGGGTTTCGAAGAGCTCTCTGAAGTGGTACCCAAATCCCCCTCTTTTCTGTGCATGTGGTTTTCTTTTATAGTGCTCGTGCTACAGTGTATCAACTATTTTGAACAGTAGTAAGTGCACAGTAAAAGTGTGAACAGTAAAAATGAACAGTGTATGCGTATATGTGAACAGTAAATCAATATTTGATGCAGAATTTCTTCTGTTTATGGGGACGCCAAGTGGTATGTTGAAGTTGCTTCATGGCTTCCTTCTTGGCTATCGGAGGAGTTTTTAGCCATCTGGTCTCCTTCGTAAAGTTGACTGATTATGGCGTAGCATTCTTCTTTGGTGCCGGCAGCAGCAAGAGCTGACATTATCTGAGTTTTTTTTCTTGCAGATATGCCGTTTGGTTTGTTGATGTTTTGGGTTGGTTGGAATTCAACCATTTTTGAACTATTGGTTCAGTTCCCCAATCTTGGAACTTGAATTTATCCCACCATTTTATTTTATGCTAGCATATGAGTACATGCATTTTCTCCGTATGAGAATATGCAAATTCCCAGGCAGTAACCCATGGTATTCTGAATATGGCAAAGTAATAGAGTAAGCATGGGAATCTTATGTCATGTTGGGATGGATGGAATTCTTTTCTGAAGAGTTGCCATCCTGGTATGAGTGTAGGATGGATGATGGCTTCGGTTGGTTCGAAATGTGCCCACTAATGACTGAACCAATTTAGAAGATTTTGTCTGGTAAATTTGTCTTTGAAATATACCAGCCAGATATGCTTCATTTGATTATTCTGCCTATAGAAAGCATTCCACCATGCTTGTTGGTAGTCCCAATATGAGTATGAAACGCAGTATGGTAGGCTTTGTGTGAGCCTGGCATTGAATTTTTTGAGTGTATGAGGTTCTTCGGTCCATTCATTTGGATGGATGATCCGAATTATCATGATAGTGGAGTAGAGAATATGGTTATTGTTGTCTTTGTCACAAAAATGGTTGAATTTTGCTGATTCAGTTTCAACCAGGATTTGATCATAAAAGGCTAAGAGCTTATTCATGTCATATGGTTTAAAATACCATCCTTCTGGAAATATATTTTTTGCAAATTGATTAGGATTTTTGTCATAAAAGCCATCTTCGACAGTGAGGACCGAAGCATGTTTTTCTTTTGGAAAAAGTAAAAGTCTTGTTTGTAACCTTGTTTGATTGGTCATTTGTTGAGAACTTTCTGCTGGCCTTATGACTACCTCATTGAGGAGTTTTTTTCTAGGCCATTTGCATTTGTTGATACTCGGCTAGTCTTTGGGTTGCCAAGGGTGAGAGGTTATCACTCATTGCTATGGCTCTCGAAATTTGGGCTTCTATATCTTGTGCTTGTGTGAGTCTTTTGGATGTTTGGTTTTGAGTTTGGCTATGAAGATAATCGACGAGGATGGCATTGAGATTTTCTTGTGAAAAAACTTTTGCAAGTTCTTCAAAGTTTGGCATGGGTGTTAGGGTATTTGGTATGGGTTGGCTATCGAGTTGGCTATGATAATAGGTTCGGTTGGGTATGAGGTCAGATTCTTCTACTCTTTGTGCCCAAGATTTTATGGGTAACATGGGGTTTTTGGTGATATTGGTGTTTGAAGAGGACGATTGGTCTTCTATGGCTTTTTCTTTGTCTTTTTCTTTTGTCGAGGCATGGTTGTTGTTCGGATTGTATCCCCTGTAAAAATTCTCTTGTGAGAAAGTCAGGTAGGGAATTTGAAGAGCCATTTATAAATTGTATATCAAAATAAAAAACAGAAAAGGATAGCCTGCCATCGGGCAAATATTTGTTTTGATGCAATGTTTAGAACATCTTTTTGTAGAACATCTTTTGCAAATTTGCAATCAATTCGTAAGAGAAATTTTTGGTTTAAAAGATCGCCTTGGAATTTAGAAATAGAAAGGACTATGGCAAGAATTTCCTTTTTTATGGTGGAGTAGTTTTGCTGAGTGGGATTCCAATGTTTTGATATAAATTGTACTACTGATTCTTTGTTTTGGTGTTTTTGTTTGAGAATTCCGCCGTATCCTATTTCTGAGGCATCAGTTTCGACTATTTTGAAAGCCGTAGGGTCAGCTAAATGAAGAAGGGGTATATTTTTAATGTGGGCTTTTATAGTTCTGACTGTACTAATATGTATGTCTATCCAAGGTGGGGGATTCTTTTGTAACCTTTGGTGAAGGGGTTTACAAATGATATTAATATTTGGGAAAAAATCTAGGACATAATTAAGGCTTCCTAAGAAACATTGTAGTTGGGTCTTATCCTTGATTTCATATGGGAATTTATCAGTGAAAGAGATTGATCTATCGATAGGAAATATGGTTCCTGAATGGATGTTATGTCCTAAAAGTCGAATTTTGGTCTAGAATAATGAGACTTTAGTAGGAGAAATTGCTAAACCATTTTTTATTATGATTTTTTGAAATATAGAGATATGCTTAAAGTGTTGTTCTATTCCTGAAGAAAAGATTAGAACATCATCAATGTATGTTATGATGAATTATGAATAAGGATTGAATATGTCATTCATGATCCTTTGGAATTCTGATGGAGCATTTTTTAGGCCAAAAGGCATTACATTCCATTCATATTGGCCAAAAAGAACTATGAAAGCCGTTTTATATTTATCCTTTTCATGAATTTGGATTTGCCAAAACCCAGATTTCATATCAAACTTTGAAAAGATTTTTGCTTTGCAAAGTCTATTTAGTAAGTCCTTTTTATTAGGAATAGGGTAACGTATCCACCTAAGAGCGGTATTAAGAGGTTTATAATTTATGACATGTCTAGGTACACCTCTTTCTATTTCAGCATTTTTATTTACATAAAAAGCAAAACAACTCCAAGGTTACTGGCTTTTTCTTATGAGTTTTTTATTCAAGAGGTCTTGTATCTCTTTTTGACAAAATTGTAAGACTTCTTGATTCATCTAGGTGGGACGGGCTTTTGTTGGTATCTTTGTTTCAATAAACCCGTTTTCATAGGGTAGAGTTATAATATGTTTTTTTCCTTTCCCAAAAAGCATTAGGAAGGGTAGAACATATTGTTTTCTCTATTTGATTTTGCAGAAATTGTATTTTTTCTTTGGTGATTATTTTCATGAGGTTTTCTTCTATTCTTTTGAATTTTAAGTCTTCTTTTAAAAATGCTTCGGTCCTCACTGTCGATCTAACTTTGGGCACCCTCATGTAATTTTATAAAGCGTGGTAGTCTTACGTTAGGCTCTGATATATATTATATTATATTTTGTGTGTGTGTGTGTGTGTGTGTGTGGAGAGAGAGAGAGAAAGGGAAAGGTTACGTGCAGGCTGTTTGAGGAATCTTTCCTCCATGGGCGACGAACCCACCAACACACTGACTTAAAGTGGCATTCGGACAACAAGGAATGGAAAAATATGCTGATTTGACCATAAGAGAAGATCTGGCAGTGTTTTTGCCATTTTTGCGGGGGCAATTCAGAGAGTCGTACAGGCTGAACAGAATCAAAATTGATGGGAAATGTCCTGCTCTGTTGTCTTCTAGATGGCTGGAAATTCGGGACTCACATTCTCACCACGTCGCAACATGCACTCTACTGTTCGCTTGCGCAATGTTTGTCTTCATATCGTAATTCCACGTGAAAGCCAAATTCTTAAGTAGAGTGGGATCTAATTTTGTGGGGGGATCGAGTAGAGCTTGAAATTAGACCCAATTTTAATTGGTATCGGCTTAAGATGTGTTTTTCAGTTTTCTCATCCCTGTATCTGATCTCCATATCAAGTACCTTTAGTGTCTTAATCTCCTTCCCTTAGAGTGAACCGCGGTAGATTTCCTTTGCTTCCCTTCCTTTCCTCTTGGGAACATGAAAAGGAAGATAAGACCGCAAGAACATGAAAAGGAAAGATTGGTTCAATATATGACACATGTCATGTATGCTTCCTTTACCTCTTCGCCCTTGTACCCCTTTCTGGACGACTTAGCCCTCACCCTATGAAAACCCAATCTCAACAAGACAGGGTGCGCAGCTTAAAGCATATAAGTTTGGGCCTCAAACGAGTGAAGATTTAATAATAATATTTGGTTTTTGCGGGCTTCAACCATGTTCGATGTTGAGTCTAATAAATTTATAATATGGCGTCAGAAATTAGGTAAATCTCTTTATCTCATCCAATTACTAATGTTCTGTAAAATTTCTTTTTCCTGCACCCAAGTAAAGGTTTGTATAGCTGCACAGTTACCATTCTCACAACTCTAAGCAGCATTCTTTATATAATGCACGAGGCTAAATGGTGCTCATATATGTGAGGAATCCCCGTCTATGAGGTCCCATGTGAATTGTATTATTCCTTAAAGCTTAGTTTCCTATCGTTTAAATTTAAGGCTAAAATCCCAATTCCTCTTAACACATATAATAAGGGTGTGTTTGGAGGAAATCGATGTTGGTTTTGTGGCTTATTTGTGTGAGAGTCATGGCAGCGAATAATATTTAAAAGCGCGAGGAGACTTGTCTGAGACTCAGGGGGACTGGAAATGTACATACCCTTTTACATTATAGAACATAAGCTAACGTATTTATTCATTGTAGCTTTGCCATTGAATGTATCGAACTTATAGTTCCTTGGCTTCGGCGAGGACCCCACTCAGCCCTTAGGCCCTAAAGCTAGGATGAGAATTCTAGCATATACTTTGATTTATCCGATTGTCTGAGAGTCAGACCCAGAGTCTGACCCGGCAATCCCCTCCGCACGCATCTCCACGACAGTACATCGCCTTAAGCCAACTGGGTTGCAATTTCGAGGGGATCGAGAGCTTTAATGGGTATCGGCTTAGGGCGTGCTTTCTCATCCACAATTCATCCCAGCATACGATCTCCATCCGAAGCACCTTTAGCATCTTTATCTCCTTCCTTAAAGTAAACTTTTCGTTAATTTCCTTTTTCCGCCCTTTCTTTCCTATGGGAAAATGAAAAAGAAGGGCCGACCACTAGACCTACAATGTACGATTTGGACACTATAGGCGTGCTTGGGGTCCGATAACGCACCTTGTGTGTCTAGGAGTCCAGTTTCCCCCAAACACACCTTAAAATATTGGACTCCAAACGCAACTACCACGCGGCTTTGAAATTTGAGTAAAGGTGTGAACGTTACTGACGACATCCCCAAACCCTCTCCCCCTCCTCTCTCTCCACGAGATTGGTTTCATACATGACTGACGACCTTTATACTTCTCCTCCTCACGACCCTCTGTATCCATTTCTTGACGAATCGATCCTCACCCTTTGAAATCCCAAATCTCAACAAGAAAGGTTGTGGGGGCTAGGGTTTGCACTTTAAAGCATAAATTTGGACCTCAAAACGAATCAACATTTGCTCATAATATTTAGTTTTTGTGGGCTACAACTATTGTACCATGTTAAGTTTGGTAAATTTACAATATAGTATGAGAGTTGGGCAGATCTCTTATCTCACCCAATTACTAATATTCTGTAAAAGTTTCTTTTTTCCGTACCCTAGAAAAGGTTTACACATCTGCAAGTTATCGTTCTCCCAATGCTTTTTTGAAGTGATGTTCTTTAAATAATGCATGACACTAAGGGGCATACCATAATGTCGATGAACGGAATGCAGTGCTTGATAAATTGATTTTGTACAGACCAATCTCGTATAGTACTTTCATCTAAACACACAAACAAATATGAGATAAATCAAAATCCATGCGGATTTCATATAGCCGCCCTTAGTAAGAATTGGTTGTACGTAGGAAAAGAGTCAAAAAAGTCATAAGTCTATTACATTAATACCAATTTAATCATAAAATTTTTAATGGTGTCAATTTCGTTCTAAACCTTTTAACTTAGTGTCAATTCAAAATTCATTTCAAATTTGTGATAGCTGCTTCAATTAATATGTAACCTAGTCTGAAAATGGAGGAATGAGACTAATGTGGGGGTCCTATTTTTGTGAAGAATGAACTCGAAGCGAGACGAACTGTAGTCTAGTGCAGTGGTGCGATTGAGAGAGAGAGAGAGAGAGAAGGAAAATGGCGTGGGGCGATGGGCATTAATGGAGCCGATGGTAGGTCCGATCGACAAATACCGTTGTTGCTTTGGGTTGATTTGAAAAGAAAAGAATAGATCAAAAGGCGTTTGGTACCGGTGTGGCCAGGGGCAAAGGGAAGAGATCGAAAAGCAAGTCGACATCTAGAGCGGCTAAGTGGATGGATGTCACGCCTTTCTTTAAAGCCTCCTTGATTGATGTGATATACACAACGCTTAACTCCATTCGATTGCATTTTTAATCGTTTCTTTTCCAAATTTTCAAAATAACAGCTGTATTTTGATCTCATGCCTTAAAGTAAATTGCCATTTGATTTCCCTTTTAATATCGTATAGTGACAACAATGCCCTTGCCATATGGTGTGACCTGGTTGGCTCTTATATGCAAGTGGAGTTTATTTGTTCAATAGATCCCGAGAGTGGGCTAAGCTTTCCAGATGAGCTTCGCTTGGCCAAGAAGTAATTTAGGCGAGCATCTTCCTATGCTCTCTACAATTGCTTTACACAATTGACTTAATTAAGTGACATATCGTTATGTAGATGAACAAAACGTGTTGCTCAATGGATCGATTTAATTTTTTTTTCCTATACGACTCTTGCGATTGGAATCTAGCGCATCAGTATGCGTTCGAGTGTGGGCCCCACTTCCTTCATTCACCAACCGCGCGCCATCAATTGGGAAGGCCCAACTTGCCTTTTGCAAGGAAGCTGTATACAGATAAACTTCCCTCGTAAATCTATTTTTCCCATACATGAGATTACGAGTGTATTTCTGTCTTTAATTGTTAGTTCAATACTCGAGTTTTTTTATGGATTGTTAGGAGTCATACTTTCTGGAATATTTTATTTTTGTCCTTGCACTCTCTTTCTCCATTAGAACTTGTTCCCGTGTATTTTTTATTTTTTTTTGGGTCGGGATGTTTCGTGTACTTAATATGATAGAGAATGAAAAAAAAAATTTACAAAAGGTTTTTGAGAGAAAATTTCAAGATTCTCGAGGGGAGTCACATGCCCTGTTCCTGAGTTACCCTCGATCCTCGCCCTTCCTCTACCGGTACCATATACGAGCGAAACTTTTATACGTGCTCCAGAGTTTTTCCCTTGGATGGCCTATGTAAACTTTGGGTCAATTCCAAAAAAAACCCCAAACTTTATGTTTAGTCCCAAATATACCCCAAACTTTTTTTTGTCTCAAGAAAAATCTCAAACTTTAGGTTTAGTCCCAAATCTGCCCCGAACTTTTCTTTGTCTCAGAAAAAACCTCAAACTTTAGGTTTAGTCCCAAATCTGCCACAAACTTTTATTTAATCTCAGAAAAAACCCCAAACTCTTAATCTATTCCCAAATCTATCCCAATTTTTTTTTTGTCAAAAAGAAAATCATCAAATTTTACTATAATCCTAAATTTTCCCTCATTAGCTTCTGTCCAAAGGCCATATTAGTAATCCCTAATTTTTTATATCCTAAAATGGTTTTATTTTGAAAATAATTTTCTATAACATCTTGTTTATGTGTATTTATTATCTATGTGGAAATGCCATGTTAAGTTGGGACTAGACCATGGGGTATATTTGAGAACAGATAAAAAATTGGTGATTTTTTTAGTACAAACGGAGGGTAAAACCCCAAATTAGTATACCCGTTAATTGCGGCGTGTTATTTGATTTAGAAATTTGACGGTAAAATTTAACAGAAAATAATATATGGTAATTTTTTTTGGTGGTCAAAAAAATAATTTTAGGTAAATTTGTCATATGTGTATAAATTTGAGATTTTTTGGGTCAATTCCAAAAAAA
>CM026420.1:14644120-14664427 GCA_014858505.1 Corymbia citriodora subsp. variegata | reverse complement strand
TGTGGAGTGTATGACCTAATTGCATAATTCCCAACTTGAGCCTCCAAGAAGTTGATGTGCAATGTTGTTTCATATTGATGACTCCTATCACCGAAACTTCTTGCATGCTCCTTATGACTTTACCGCACGGAGAAGAAAGTCAAAACCAACGAGTCCAATCACATCCTCCTCTAAAAGCAGAGAATCAGATTTGAAAGATGCAGGCAGAGAATCAAAGTGCTCACAACTTGGATTCTCTTGCACATACAGGGATTGACGTGCACGAGGACGCATGTGCGACTGATCTTATCAATGTCTTCTAAGGAAGACTTTTATGGCGGCCTTTAATTTTTGTTAGAATAGTAGAACTTTCTTAATAAACTTATACATTCATTCACCATTAATTCGATATATTAGGAGGTGACAATTCTAATTTTTTATTTCAGTTAGCATTTTTCAATTCGATGACAAAAGTAGAAGATAGCATTTATTGCATGAAGGACGAGCTATATATCTCAAAAAAATCAAAGGAAAGTATTACAAAAAGATCATATGAATGAAAGTAAAAAGGAACATATAGAGTTTAGGAAGAGAAAAGGATAAAAAGGCAATGTAGATGATGTAGCGTTGACATGCCGGTTATGGAGCAATCCCCAGAGGAGGAGAAGGAGAAGGAGGGAAAGAGTAGTACGGAGTCGAGTCACACTCACTTTGACTCCAACTACTCCTTACACTAGGGCCCTGCTGAAGAAACTGGCTTTCGAGCATTCGAACCACTTTAGACATCTCTGGTCGAACAGATGGATCCCCGTGGGTGCACAAAAATGCCAATCGAACTAGTCGCTCTGCTTCTTCGTCCACTCAATAGTCCCTTCCTCCACATTTCTCTCATTCATGATCATTGCAACTGAAAATCCTCCTATCTGTTATAGCTGAAATAAACAATTTACAGCAGAAAAACTTCTCTGTTTCGCTGAGAGAGAAGGAGAAAATAGAGCATTGAACTTCATTCAGCAATAAAAAAACTGTCTTTTACAAACTAGATAAGAATCACTTTGGAACTGCACACAAACATGCAAAACAAAACCGCACACAAACGTGCAAAACAAACTTGTTCTGCTTCCTAGAAAATAGCTAACAAACCAACCGCCTAACAAATAAACTTGGTTGAGTCAAAGAAAAACTAAAATGATAGCACATCAATAGCAGCATTGAGGCACAGCTCCAACAAACTCCTCCTTGGATTAGTTGCTGCTGCAAACTCCTATTTTCTCTCTTAACAGTTCAAATCTTCCAACTTGCAGTGGCTTTGTGAACATGTCTGCAAGCTAATCTTCAGATCTACAATAGACCAACTTAACTTCACCACTTTGTTGCACTTCACGTGAAGAATTTTACTTTAAATTGCTTGGTTTTGCCATAGAAAATTGGATTATGTGATATTGCTAATGCAGCATAATTGTCCACATTAACTTCAATGCAATCACCAGAATTCAACCACAGATCCTTCAATTCTTCAGCCACAAAGCCTGATTTGCAGCTGTAGTAGCTGCTATAAACTCCGCCTCTGCAGTAAACTGAGCTACAATCTCCTGCTTTTTGGAACACTAAGAGAAACAGGTAGAACCAAGAGTGAAGCAATACCCAGATGTACTTTTCATGTCATCCACTAAGCCGGCCCAATCACTATTAGAAAAGCCCTGCAACTTAAACTTTTGACCTTTCCTAAACTTCACACCAAAGAACAATGTTCCTTTGAGGTATATCAAGACCCTTTTTGCAGCAACCAAATATAACTGACTAGGACTACTCATGAACCTAGATAGAACACTCACAACAAATAGAATATCTGGTCTAGTTGCTGTAAAATACATGAGACATCCAATCAAGCTTCTATACACAGAAGCATCTACTGCATTCGTTCCACCATTCTTTTGCAGCTTCTCCTTAGCAGTCATAAGAGTGCTTACACTTCTATAATCTTCTATCTGAAACTTCTTCAAAATTTCCTTCATGTATTTTTTCTTATAGATAAAGATCTCATGTAAAGCTTGTTTGACTTCCAGACCCAAGAAATAAGCTATCTTTCCCAAGTCTGACATCTCAAAAACTACAAACAGACCTTGCTTCACCCTCTTTATCAATTCTACATCATTCCATGTCACCAATAAATCATCTACATAGAGTGACAGAATTACAACACTGTGATTCACCATCTTGACATAAAGAGTGAACTACTCAAGCTTCTTATAAAGTCAAAATCTCGCAAATATCAGTCTATCTTCCCATACCAAGCTCTTGGAGCTTGCTTCAATCCATATAGAGCTTTCCTCAATATGTATACCTTCTCTTCTTGCCCTTTGATACCGAAGCCTTCAGGTCGTTCAACAAAAGTCTCCTCCCCGAGCTCTCCATTTAGAAATGCATAATTGACATCTAGCTGAAATATAGGCCACCCCGTCTCTGCTGCTACAGCTAATAGTAGCCTGATTGTATCAAGCCTTGCAATAGGAGCAAATGTTTCAGAATAGTCTACTCCCCATATTTGAGCATAGCCTTTCATAACTAGTCTAGCTTTATGTTTATTGACAGAACCATTGGGATTAAATTTTGTTTTGAACACCCACTTAATTCCAATCACATTCTTATTAAATGGTCTATCAACAAGCTCCCATGTGTGGTTTTTCTGAATCATTGCAAACTCCTCCTGCATTGCTGTAATCCACCTTTGATCCTCCTTAGCTTCCACAAAGTTAGATGGTTCAAGCACCGCCACATTGCTTCTTTCATAGATTTCAGCAAGTGACCTTATGTCTCTTACTGGCAGATTATCCATACTATCTTCCAATCCATCCATAACTTCATCAATCTCTACAATTGTTGCAGGTTGTTGTTTTGCAGATTGTTATTGTCCTGCATTCTTTTCTTCTTTCCAATTCCACTCATCTTCCTCTAGAAAAACATCTCTGCTCACAATCACCTTCCCGGTCATAGGCTGAAAAATCCTGTAAGCTTTTGATTGGAGACTATACCCAATGAAGACACCAAGTTCAGCTTTTTTATCCAGTTTGTCCCTCTTGACCCGAGGAACATGAGTATAACACAAACACCCAAAAACCTTCAAATTCTTCACAGAAGGTTTAACACCATACCAGACTTCAAAAAGGTGTTGACCTCTCTAAAGCCTTTGTGGGCAATCTGTTCAATGGAAACACTGCAATATTAGCTGGCTTAGCCCATAACTTTTTAAATATCATCTTCTCCTGCATCATACATTTGGCCATCTCCATAATGTTTCTGTTTTTTCTCTCACTGACCCCATTCTGATGAGGTGAATAAGGAGCAGTGAATTACTGCACAATGCCTGCTTGCTCATAGTTTAACTTAAACTTGTGAGCAGTATACTCAGAACCATTGTCAGACCTAAGCATTTTAATTTTCTTCCCACTCTGGTTCTCAACTAAGGCTTTAAATTTTACAAACATATCAGCAACTTCATATTTGACTCGCAGAAAATAAATCCAACTCATCATAATCATGTCATTTGTGAAAGTAATGAATTACCTGCTACCATTGAGAAATGACTCAGACATAGGTCCACATAAGTCTATGTGGATTAATTGCAGCTTCTCACATGCTCTCCAGCTTCCTCCTTTGAAAGGAAATCTGGCTTGTTTGCCAAGAAGATAAGTTCTGCATTGTGGAAATTCCTCCTCCAAACTTGGCAAATCATCTGCCAAGCTATTCCTCTGCATAAACAACATGTTCTTCCTGTGACCATGCTCAAGCCTTTTATGCCATAGCTCTGCATTTTCTTCTTTGCACTTTAAAGCCATTTGTTGCATCTCTTGTGGCTTGAACATGAAGCTCTTGTCCCTCATTGGCATTCTCAACACTTCTTTGCTATCTGCATTATCAATAAGGCATTCATTCCCTTCAAATTTCACTTTATAGCCCTTCTCAACTAATTGACCAATACTTAATAGATTCTGGTCAACTTTTGGCACAAAGAGAACATCGCTGATCAGCTTCACCTCCTGATTTCCTTCAATAGCCAATGTACCCTTCAATTGCACTTCGATATACTGTCCATTGCCGATTCTGACTCTAGACTTGACTGACTTGTCTAGACTCCTAAACAGCTTCAAATTGCCAGTCATATGATTGGTACAACCACTATCCACCAGCCATGCATCATTCTCAACAAAGGAGCCAAAAAAGGAAGCTACAAACAAGTGTTCTTCCTCAGTTTCATTCACTGCTATATATGCTTCTCCTGCTTGCTGGTAATTGTTCTCTTTGCAGATCGCTTCCATGTGACCAACCTTGTGACATCTTCTGCACTTAGCATCAAGCTTTCTCCAGCATCTAAAAAACTGATGATTAGTTCCATCACAGTGTTGACAAGGCTTCTTGTTCTTCTTCCATTTGCTAGACCCACTAGAACTCCCTTCTTTTGCTATAAACTTGGAGTCACCTGCATTTCCTTTGGACTGATTCCATTTCTTCCCTTTGCCTCCATCATTGGACTTCACTTTAGCTTGCAGTGCACCCTCTACAGGCTCTTCTCTTCTTATTAGTCTTCTATGCTCTTGTGCCTGCAGGGCATTTAACAATTTTGCAAGCTTTATGTCAGCCAAGTTTCTTGTATTTTCCAAAGAAGCTATAGTGGCTTCAAACTTCTCTAGAAGAGACACTAGGATCTTCTGAATCAGCCTTTCATCCTTCAAGTTAGTTCCTAAGATTCTGATTTTTTCGACTATCTCCATCAGCCCATCAGAATATTCCTTCACTAACTCTTAATCTTTCATTTGTTGTCTCTTAAACTCTCTCAAGAGATTCAGCACCTTCATGCTCCTTGTTAAAAAATAATCCAGAAAAAGCAATCTGTATGTTGTAATCAAAATATTAATATAAAGAAGATGATGACAACCTTATAAATTTACAATTCTTGGAGAAGATGAAAAATAAGATATCACTTGAAAATCACACAAAATTGGAGGTGAGGTACGGATGTCTGAATCTCCTTAAGACAATTAGTTCCTGCCAATGGTGCTCTGCAGATTCACAAACTATGCCTCCCAAGATACAACACCTCGAACCTATTTGGATTAGCGCTATGCAAACAGGACTCAGTCGAACCGTTCAATTGAACTAGCACACTCAGAAGAATCGGAAGAGTAGAGTAGAATTTTTTCTTTTTTTGAAGAACCTCTTTGAAACTCTATGTTTTTATCTATTTATAGAGCTTTCAAGTTTATGTACAGAAGAGATACATGAATTAAATAAATACATGTATCCAAGAAGAGATTCATGAATTTAGGAGAATACGTGAATCCAAGAGATTCATGAATTCAAGAGATACGTGTATCCGAGAGATTCATAAATTCAAGAGATACGTGTATCCAAGAGATTCATGAATTCCGAAAATACGTGAATCCAAAAGATTCATGAATTCAATAAATATAGATACGTGAACAGAAAATACGTATCTTGATTTGTTTGCATTCGTTGATCCATTAACCATATATATAACACTCCTTATCTTCTCATCTCCCTCGTATTTATCCTTCAAGAAATCCCATATTGCCTTTGCAGAATCACATCTCATGATCCTTGTGAAGATAGGGGGTGAGACAGCAGCATACAAGCAAGACTTTGCCTTGGCTTTCCTTGTGATTCTCTCTTTATGGTGCTTTATTTGATTCAGGGTTGGATTGTTTGGAAGTGGAGCAACCTCATAATCATTCTCCACAGCCTCCCATAGATCATGACCCTCAAAGAATGTTGTCATCTTGATAGCCCAAGCTTGATAATTTTCCCCAGTAAAGACTAGAGTAGCCATTGCAGAGAATCACTCGATCCTGCCTCCATCAGCTTTTTTTTTTCTTTACAAATTGGAAGCAATCTTGACTCACTTACCCTCACTTCACAGTCCCTTAAGATCCCACAGAGGCTCTGATACCACTGTTATAGCTAAAATAAACAATTTACAGTAAAAAAACTTCTTTGTTTTGCTAAGAGAGAAGGAGAAAATAGAGCATTGAACTTCATTCGGCAATAAAAAACTGCCTTGTACAAACTAAATAAGAACCACTTTGGAATTGCACACAAACGTGCAAAACAAACTTGTTCCACTTCCTAGAAAATAGCTAACAAACCATTCGCCTAACAAATAAACTTGACTCATAAAAACTAAAATGACAGCACATCAACAACAGCATTGAGACATAGCTCCAACACTATCACGGCCTCAAAATGCACGTTCAGCAGTATATTTTTCACACAGATGTCGCGATGCATGATCTTGATGTTACCTTGACTGTGAAGGTGTGCAACCCCCCTCGCTGCTTCCAAGGCTATCTTCTTGCGAGTAGTCCAATCAAGAGGTCGGGCAAACCGATCCGGGCTCTTTGTAAGATTGTAAGATAGGCTATTGTCGATCATCAAGGGATAAACCAGTATGAGCTCTGTCTTGGTCCTGCAAAAGCCCCTCAGGTATAGCACGTTCGGATGAGTCGAAACTGTGCTTCCCACTTGTATTTCTACCTCGAACTCCTCTTCCCTCCATCAATCGACCTCGAACTGCTCTTCCCTCCATCAATCGACATGGCCCGCTCTCTTTACTGCCACTAGCAAACCATCGGCCAAGCACCCCTTGTAAACCTTTTCAAATCTACCTTTGCCCAAGAAATTGTCTTCACTAAAGTTACAGGTCGTGACTTGGAGCTTCTTTAGAGAGAAGCTTTGAGGAGGTGTTGGATCATCTTCAATGGACGAGGTAAAACTGAAGGTTCGGAGATTGAACACCATCTTCAAGGGGGAAAAAGTAGGTTCTTGTCAAGTACAAATAGATCATATAAGCTTGATGATTTTTCTCGATTGGTAGTGATTGGGAATACCTTCCGCATGTTAAAGGAGACTTGCTTGTACTCACAGTTTTTATGGCTCCAGTTACGATTGTGCCTGTCTCACCCCCGACAGCTTTTGGTCGGCGTGAACGAAAGAAATGGGAAGGAAAAGTCGTCGGATTGTGGGCTGATGTCAAGAGTGGAGCCATCTCACTCCATAGACTACGAGAAAATATTGGGAGCAGCTTTTGGGAAGAGAGCGAGAGAAAGGTTTCATTGACTGGAAGCTTCCTAGATTTGCGCAATTCTCTTGGTAGTCTTGAATTCCTACGCATTGAGAAATCCAAATACGAAGAGCATTAGTCTTTTTTCTTGACTACATTGGCTGTGCATTACATGGAAAAGTTATTAAATTTGTGAATCCTCCAAGATCAATACTTCTAATTACTCGTATTTGGAACACGTGCATTATATGTGGATCGATCATATTGCAATTTTAATGGATAATTTTCTATATTCGTGAAAAATAATAGTATTAATTTAAGATCATTATTCTGTTTCTTTATGTTCCATTTTTAATATATAATCCTTGGAAACAAGAAAAAAATGCGTTAATAATAACAAGAAATCATTATTATAATATATTACAAACATAAAACATATAGTCAGTCAAAAAAATAAAATCCAGAAATTATTTCAGTTGGATCTTCCTAGAGTCATTGTTGACCAAATATATTACATACATAAAACAAATGAGTTCATCTTCCTTGTAAACTCCGTGCACAACTACCTTTGACATCTTGCGATTGTCATAATTTATTTCATCAAATCTTGTGAGGTAAAACTAATAATGTTCTTGTACATCCTTTAAAAAAAAAATTTTTGAAGGAGTTTAGAATGTTCATGTCACTAGTCCAGTATCCCGTGCTATGCAGGGGATCCACGCGGATTCATCATTGTTCTTTAAATAGAGTATAAAATATTTAGAGCCAAAAATGTTTCAATAGTAAGGTACTAAAAGAATAGTTTGTAAAAAAAGAATTTAAAATAGCTATCATCGTTTCATTTAAGGGAAGTTTGTCAAAAATTTCTTTGTACGCCAAATTATCGGTATGAGCATCATTCCCCATCTTCATTTAACAGAAGTATCTCAAATCCATCTCCCTCGTTGTTAGTGTGGAAATTGCAACAAAATGTCATCCGTGGCTAAAAACTGGATTTGCGAGAAATAAGCCAACACAGTTTGGCCAACGAGAAAGGGGAAATGCTTTCTCTTAAGAGTAAATGGCAAATGAAATTCAGTGGGTGACATAACTATGGGACGAATGAGCATTTGGAGTACAGAATTTGTAATATTTGGATCTTTGACCAGGTAAAAAAAAAAAAAAGTGGTCAGCCGAAAAGAAAGAAAGAATAAGAGAGAGGGAAAAGGGAAGAAGGAAACTCACACATACATGTCACCGGGGATCTTATCAACCTGGATTTATTCCGATTTGCAAGTTAATCCGATTTGTTGGAATGTCCAAAGCGTGTACACGCGAATTCCCCTTTCTCTTCTTTCTTTCGTTTTTTGTTTTCTGAAGGAGCTTTCTGTCTCATCTCTTTTCTTCTTGCCTCCCGGTTGTCTAGTTGGTGTCAACATAGACATCTTCAGAGCACGGATAGGTTTGAGAATCGGAATTGGAATCAGAATCAGAATCAGAATCAACTGAATCTTCTCCTTGGGATGAGGATGAGGATGAGGTCATCCCAGGGGGCTTGAGTCTGGACCACTGAAGAGTCCCTTCCTTTCCACCGTGCATGATAATGGCCGAGAAAAAGCCTCCTCTCACGGCCTCAAGTCAGCGGACCCAAGGGGGCTAGTTGTTGGCCCAGGTAACCTTGGCCCATAGTTCCATCTTTAAGGGACAACAATTTTCAAGATCAAAATTATATTATCTACATTATTAAGGGAAGATATGAGTTTGTCTCACTTCAGGTTTTTCGATGAGTACTCTCACATTAGTATGGTAAGACAAAAACGATTGTACTTTAGGAGAATTAATATGTATAAAATAATTTGTGATAGTTATCGTGATTTCAAGAATCTGCTCTACACAAACTAGAGCGGTAATTATGCTTCATCATCACCGTTATCCAAATGACACTTTGGTTGTTAAGCCGGTGTTTCTTTTACTGTTGTGCACTCTTTGCCCGGCACCCAAGGTCCTGGTCAACTTTGGTTGCCCTCTCTTGAGCATTGTAATAGATCGTTAGCAAAGGTGGCAAAATGGGCAAAGAACCCATATTTTGACTCATATTTGATGAATTAGGTAGAATATTAAAATTCTAATAAGAGTTTGGAATGGATTAATCATGTTAAAGCCCAGCTAAAAATGGGCTTTGTTGGGTCTATGATAGAACCATTTTTAACCCACTAATAACTCATGACACCCAAAAACTTGCAGATTGAAAGCGGGCTCGCACCAGTAAAGCCAGCGAGCCAGACAGGCATCGCCACTCGCTTTGAAGAGCCAGGGATTTTGTGAAACATTTAACGTCAAGTGTGGTAAATCTATGGGAATAATCAATCTCATCGGTCCAATCCAGGTCAGCTCCTCGCTCGAAACTTGGTTGGGGTGGGTGCACACAACCATTGTTCTATGGGGCCACATACTTGCGCACCACATTCCCTTAGGCTCTTGCCCAAATTTGCATCTTTGTATATATCAACAATCCGGAAAGTCTGGCAACTCATATTTGCATTAATTTATTTTGATTTCTACCATTGGAAATGCATAAGGGGTCACCTGTTTAATGAAATTCTTTTCTTTTCAGCGAGATCACACAATAAATTACGTATTTTACACTGCCTTCTATTTTTCTTTTTCTTTTTGAATTTTTTTTCCTCTTCTTACTTGGATCAAGTGGGCATTTAAAATTTGAGAATGGTAAATAGTACTTGTATACCATGAGCGGATGTAACTTCGTCATGATTAATGAAGCTTAATTACTGGAGGAACGATTAGGATTTGCCAGATCTTTTTTGTCCCTAATTTTGTCCTGATGGTTGCATGGTCCTCGGTGCACATACTCAAGCTTTCTGATTTATTTATTTTTCCTTTGAAAGAGAAAGAGGGCTTGTTTTGTTCTTGTAATCTCTCTTTGCTTTTAGAAGTGTTGCATTTGTTGGGAAATGTGTAATTGTTGTAATATATATACACTAATCGCTAGAACAAAAGCATATTACTTCCATTTGACATATTTTGAAGTGATAAATTGGATTTGGCAGTAAAAAAGTTATATTGACTTGGACCGATGAAGCATGCATTGAGTGTATGTGTCGGCATAACACATGCAAAGTTTTTAAAGTTCTTTATAAGTATTTCAATCTTTAGTTTTTTATATTTTTATTTTATTTACTAACATCTTTTCATATTGTTAATTTACCTTTTCAGTTTAATATAAAATTTTAGTTAAGTAACATATTAACATAAAGAGATTAAATTTGTGCATATGAATTTTCATAAGTTCGATCAAATATGGATGTGTTTTAGTAATATGAAATGGTTGGATATGTGTTAAGCTCGGGTTGAGTTTGAATTACTAGAATTTTATTGCATAAAAATGGGTTAATCTAGATTGGATTATTTTCAAGACTCAACCCTCCTTGATGGGTCTTGCAGTCAGCAAGTGAGGAAAGGCTCGAGAGAATCTCTAGTTTGAGCCCTTGCTCAAAGTGATCGGCTTTCTCCTTTTATTCTGCAAAAATGTTCTTTGAAAATTTGCTTAGCCGATTAAAACAAACCGCATACTCGATAACAACAGGCTGTCCTCCTTTTAGTACTGCTCTTTGGGCATCTTATTTTGCATATTGAATTGCAAGATAAAAAGATTCTGTGTTAATTCCCAACAAATTGCATCGCGATACAAGCATATGGATTAATAATCCTAAATATTTAGTTGACTGGATAGGGTCTAGACACAAAAATTTCATACGTGAAGGGCCACGACAGGAGTATTCTGCCAACATTAAGGACACGTAATAAAAGGAAAGACCAAGGAAGAAGACGGATTTGAACGAGTCCATCACCAAGAATTATTCAACATCGAGTTTTTTAAGAAGCAGCAGATGATGGACAATTTCTTTGAAACTCAACTCCACAGAAAATGTCTTGACCTAAAAAAAAATGAAAAACTCCACAGAAAATGGTGCGTCCTATATGGAAATTGCAAAGTCTACCGTGTACTAACTTTTCAAGGCAGAATCAAAAAGTCAACATCGATATGGAAATTGATGTTGTTGACTCCCGAATGATAAATATGTCCCTAGAGTGACAAGAGGACCTCCTACGAACCAAGGAATTGAGGAAAACGATTCAATGGTTTTCTATTCCACGACCTACAAATTCGTCAACATTCTATTCTGCTCTATGTTCCAAAGAAATCATCATGGGGCTTTATTGGGTGCATGTGCATTGGTGCACCTTAACCTTTAGTTAGATGGATCTAGCATGAAATTAGTATTGAATTGATTAATTTTAGAGATCGGTACCACTAAAAATTATATATTAGGACCCATGATATGTATACCAGAAACTAATTATCATCTCCCCAAAATATCAAACTGGTAAAGTCCCTCATCTTTTAAAACTAGTGGCAATGAGCCAAAGGGATGATTTTTGCCAAAAAAAATTGCTCGGATATCAATCTGCTGAAAAAAATTCAAGATCGGTTAATCTTCAAATTCAATGAAAAAGTATTGATCTAATAAGAAGCACAATACCCTGCCTTATTTTATTTTATTTTTAAATGAAGGAAATGCAGAACCGCACAATTAAGCAGGTCACAAAAACCTCTCACAAGTGCACAATTTGTTTGCACAACATGACGTTCAGCACGAGTCTCCTCATTCCCTAACTTGCTGATAATTAGTAAGAGCTTGAGAGAGGTGAAGATGTGAAAATCGAACTGCGCACCTCTTGTTTGTTTGAGGTTCAAAAAGTAATGTCATTGCTCTGGTCATTGCGGAAATGGCCCAGGTAGGTGTAAATCGTGAAAGGTGTAGACCCGATTTTAAAAGTCCCAACTTGAGCCTACAAGAAGTAGATTTGCATTCTTGTTTCGTATTAATGACTCCCATCACCGAGAAACTTCTTGACGAGAAGAAAGTCAAAACCAACTAGTCCAACCATATCCTCCTTTGAAGCCGGATAAGCAAATTTGAAAGATGCAGGCAGAGAATCAAAGTGCCAATAACTTGGACTTTCTTGCATATACAAGGATTGATGAGCACAAAGACGCATGCGTGACTGATCTTATCAATGTCTTCTAAGGACAACGACTATGGTGGCCTTTAATTTTTGTTAGAACCATAGAACTTTCTCATTAAACTTAAAGCATTCATTCATAACTAATTCAATAGATTAAGATGTGACATTTTGAATTTTNACAATTTGTTTGCACAACATGACGTTCAGCACGAGTCTCCTCATTCCCTAACTTGCTGATAATTAGTAAGAGCTTGAGAGAGGTGAAGATGTGAAAATCGAACTGTGCACCTCTTGTTTGTTTGAGGTTCAAAAAGTAATGTCATTGCTCTGGTCATTGCGGAAATGGCCCAGGTAGGTGTAAATCGCGAAAGGTGTAGACCCGATTTTAAAAGTCCCAACTTGAGCCTACAAGAAGTTGATTTGCATTCTTGTTTCGTATTAATGACTCCCATCACCGAGAAACTTCTTGACGAGAAGAAAGTCAAAACCAACTAGTCCAACCATATCCTCCTTTGAAGCCAGATAAGCAAATTTGAAAGATGCAGGCAGAGAATCAAAGTGCCAATAACTTGGACTTTCTTGCATATACAAGGATTGATGAGCACAAAGACGCATGCGTGACTGATCTTATCAATGTCTTCTAAGGACAACGACTATGGTGGCCTTTAATTTTTGTTAGAACCATAGAACTTTCTCATTAAACTTAAAGCATTCATTCATAACTAATTCAATAGATTAAGATGTGACATTTTGAATTTTTATTTCAGTTTCTAGTTTTCAATTCAATGACAAATGTAGAAGATAGCAGTCATTGCATGAAGGACGTGCTATACGTCTCAAAAAAAAAAAAAACAAATTGGTGGAAAGTATTGCAGAAAGATCATACAGATGAAATTGGAGAGGAAAATAGAGCTTTTTTTTTTTTTTTTGTCGAAAGAGTCTTATTTCATTCGTAAAGCACTACTGGAAAAACATAGGGGCTAGAGAGGCTTAGAAAGCCAATTCGGAGGAAGGGATCCTTGGCGATGGGCCCTTGCAATCTAGTCCGCAACTTGGTTTCACGGGAGCAAAAGGCTAGTGAAACTTCTTTTAGCTGGACGAACATATAGCATTTAGCAATAGCGATGATGTAGCATCGACATGCCAGTCATGGAGCAATCCCCAGAGGAGAAGGAGAAGGAGGGAAAGAGTAGTACGGAGTTGAGTCACACTCACTTTGACTCCAACTATTCCTTGTACTAGGTTCCTGCTGAAGAAACTGGCTTTCGAGCATTTGAACCACTTCAGACATCTCTGGTCGAACAGATGGATCCTCGTGCGAGCACAATAATGCCAATCGGAGCAGTTTCTCTGCTTCTTCTTCCACGTAATTCCCCTGCAAATTGGGATCGATCACCCTTCTCAACTGGTCCCTTCCCAACTGGTCTTCATTCATATGGTTTCTAATCCAATCCTCCAAGCAGAAAATTTCGCCATATTTAGGGTAAATCGGCTGTCCCCAGATGAGCTCGAGAAGCATTTTCCCGTATGCAAAGACATCATTCTTCAGCGTGCACTTATCTGTGTAGATGTACTCCGGGGCAACAAATCCAAGTGTTCCACGGATGGGGGTGTTGACATAAACATCTTCATAGCGTTGATAGGATTGAGAATCGGAGTCAGAATCAGCTGAATTTTCTCCTATCGGTAATGAGAATGAGGCTCCCGTCCCCCACCTTGGAGTGTATGTGGGCCACTTAATAATCCCTACCTCTACATTTCTCTCATGCATGATCATGGCAAACGAAAATCCTCCTATCACGGCCTCAAAATGAGCATTCAGCAGTATATTTGACGCACAGATGCCACGATGCATAATCTTGATCTTACCTTGGTTGTGGAGGTGGGCAAGCCCCCTCGCTGCTCCCAAGGCTATTCGCTTGCGAGTATTCCAATCGAGAGGTTGGGCAAACCGATCCGGTCTCTTTGTAAGATTGTAAGATAGGCTATTGTTGATCATCAAGGGATACACCAGTAAGAGCTCTTTTTTGGTCCTGCAAAAGCCCCTCAGGCGTAGCACGTTTGGGTGCGCCGAAACTGTGCTTCCCACTTGTATTTCCGCTTCGAACTCTTCCCTCCATTGATCGACACAGCGCACTCTCTTTACTGCCACTAGCAAACCATCAGCCAAGCGCCCCTGATATGCTTTGCAGAATCCACCTTCCCCCAAGAAGTTGTCACGGCTAAAGTTGTCTGTTGCGGCTCGGAGCTCCTTTAGAGAGAAGCTTTTAGGAGGTGTTGGATCGTCTTCATCGGACTCGGTAAAGCTGAAGGTTCGGAGATTAAAAACCATCTTCACGTGGAAAAAGGTGGATTCTTGTCAAGTGCAGATGGGATGTAGAAGCTTGATGGTTTTTCTCTATTGGTGGTGATTGGTTTTGGGATTGTGCATGTCTAATCCACGACTGCTTTTGATCGGTGTGAATGAATGAAATGGTAAGAGAAGTCAATTGGATTGTAAGGCTAATGTCGAAGAGTGGGGCCATCTCACTCCAAAGCCTTCCTGTGAGCAGCTTCGAAGAAAAAGAGGGCGAGAGAGGTTTCATTATTTTGCATAATCCTCCTTGTGTTCTTGGATTCCTACGCATTGAAAATTCCAAACGAGGAGCACTAGTCCTTTCTTCTTTACTACATTGGCTGCACATTAGATGGAAAAACTATTTGACTTTTGCGAGTCCTCGAAGATCCATACTTCTAATTATTCATATTTGGAAATTGTGCGTTATAGGTCGATTGATCATATTGCAATTTCAATGGAAAATTTTCTATATCAGTGGAATACTAATATTAATTTTAGATCATTATTCTTATCTCTATGTTCCATTATTTTTAGATAATTCTTGAGAACAAAAAACAAATGCATTAACAATAACTAGAAATCTTTACTATGATATAGTACGTACATAAAACATATAGTCAGTCGAGCAAATAAATAAAAATTGGGATATATTTCTATTAGATCTTCTAGGTGTTAGTGTTGACCAAATTTTTTTTTTTTTGAGCAAAATAAAAATAACATTCATTAAACTCGAGCCCCTTTACAAGAGTAAGGAGCATCAAAACACAGGATCTCCCAAAGAGGGGAAGGGGGGTTAGCAACCCAATTAAGGGGAACGGTCCTACATCTAGAGGCTTTTACAACCCAGTCCGCTAATTTATTTGAAGTGTGAGGGCAAAAAACTATTTCTAGACTCTCAAAAAGGGCAAGCAGGCTAATGCATTCAGAGATAAGTGGTTCAACATCCCAAGGAGAGAGAGAAGAATCTTTTAGACAACTCACCAACGATAAACAATCAAACTCCAGTATTAACTTCAGATGAGGTCGATCAGCAAAGTGACGGAGAGCATAAAGACAAGCAAGGATTTTGACTTGAAAGGCAGAAGATGCTCGAACTAGTCACGCGAGGCCTTCCATCAATCTTCCTTTTGAATCACGGCACATGAATGCAATTGCCCCTTCCGTGGTCCCTAAGAGGTGAGATCCATCGATGTTTATCTTCAACGAATCCAGGTTTGGTGGTCTCCACCTTGGTTGTAAGTTTTGTGAGATGGCCCCACGTTCCAAGTTGCTTCTATTCCACTTTGCGTAATTGCAATGCATGTCTAGAGCAGAGTCTACTATGCTGATCGGGTCCAACTGCTTATGATGGAAGACAAGCGAGTTGTGCACTAACCAGATTTGCCAGAGAGTGACTGCAACAATCTCAAGTGGTATGATCTTCGGGGTTATATCGTTGTAATTTAGCAACCACTCCTCAAATCTAGTAACTTGTTGACGAGAAATTCGGATGTTAAATTCGGGATTTGACCAAACTTGCTTTGTCTTGACCAAATATTTGAAGAGACAAAAATAGTTGATATGAGTTCATGTTCCTTGTAAACTTCCTCCACAAGTACTCTTGGCATATTGTGATTGTCATAATTGATTTCATCAAATCTTGTGACTTAAAAACTAATAATGTACACAAAATTTTTGTTATGTGCATCATTCCCCCATCTTCATTTAACAAAAGTATCTCAAACCAATCTCCCTCATTGTTAGTGTGGAAATCGCAACACAAAGTTGTCCATGGCTAAAAACTGGCTTAGGAAATAGGCCAACACAGCTTCAAGTTTGTCCCATGAGAAAGGGGAAATGCTTTCCTTTAAGAATAAATGGCCAACGAGACTCAGTGGGTGACGTAACCACGCGAGAAATGAGCACTTTCAGTACTAAATTTGTAATATTTAGATTTTTTGACCAGGTCAAAAGTAAAAGGCAGTGAAAAAAAAAGGAAAAAAAATAGGCGTTCTCTTAGTGGACATTCTGCAATAAAAGGGACCGAGAGCGCACGAGAAACGGAAGGGAAAATGGGGGAAAAAGAGAAAAAAAGAGAAAAAAAAACAAAAAAAAGGAAGAGAGAGGGAAAAGTGAAGAGGGCACCTCACGCGTATGCACCACGGAAAGCTTCCCTAGCCAAATTTACTCCGATTCGCAAGTTGATCCGATGGTTTGGCAGGATGTCGAAAGCGTGTACGCGCTAATTCACCTTCCCCTTATTTCTGAAGAAGCTTTCTGTCTCCTCTCGTCTTCGTATGTCCCGGTTGTGTCTCCGTCGGTTTTTCTTTTTCTGGCCTTTCTTCTTCACAGCTCCTGCAGAATTTGAGAGCTCATTAGGTGGGCTGAGTTTTGGCCCATGGGCTTTGTCCCAATTATTACAGTGACGACCTCTAGTGTTGTTGCACAAAACCAAAGTCGGATTAATGGTTCAGTCACACAACAAGGATTATGTATCGATTTATTTCATCCACTGTCTTGTTCCTTGGAGTAAGAATCTCTTTCCTTCCCAAGTAGTAGAGGTGTCAAATGGGTGGGTCGGGTTGAATTTGGTTCGACCCATATTGATCCATTTAACCCGTTTTGACCCATTTTCATGCAATGTCAATTTGATAATTCATACCCGACCCGACCCGTATTCGACCCGACCCGACCCATACCCAACCCAACTCAACTCATATTACCGACACATATTAATAGTTAACTTAATTTAATAAAATCTACTCCTGCTCATTTAATCTATTTTAAATTTTTCACAAATAAGTTATTTGAATAAAAATTTCACGTTAAATTTATAAAGTAAATTAAATAATAAAAAATTAGTAAATAAAATAAAAAAATGTGAATATCTTTAAATTGAAATATTTTTTGGAAAATAATTTTTTTTAAAATCGAATTTTAAATTATTTATTATTTTTTCTTTATTTTATTTTTATTTTAATTTCTTTCTTTCTTTTCTCTTTTCTTTCTTCTTCCTTCTTCTTCCCCATTTTCCTCTACTAGCGCCACCCAACAATGACCGGCCAAGATGCAAGCCCGCAAACTCAAGGCTCAGTCGATCCAAGCAAGCAAGTGACCCTGAGCTCACCGGCGTTGGCCGAGCTTTGTTGCAGTGAGCTCAGGGCTCGCTTGCCCAGACCTAGGTGAGCCAGAGCTCGACCAAGGCCGGTGAGCTCACAACTCGCCTACTTAGATTTAGGCTAAGCTTTGGCCAGCGAGCTTGATGCTTGCCTGCCCATATCTAGGTCACACTCCGACCGGCGAGCTCAGAGATTGCCTACCCAAATCTAGGCGAGCCGGAGCTCGGCCAAGGCCAGTGAACTTGCAGCTGGCTTGCCCAAAGCCTAGCCAAGCTCTGACCGACGACGGCGAGCTCAAGATCAACGATGGTGACGATAGCATGGAGGTAGGATTGGCAACGAAGGTTAGGGATGCAGGGGATGGAAGAAGAGAGACCATGGGTTCAGAGTGGGTTATTAAGGAATCCACTTAACCTATATTTGATTCATATTAAGACTTATTTTAATTTTTGCTTAACTTTTTAAAACCTATATATGACTCATATTTAACTTTCACTTGACCCATATTTGACTTATTTAACTAAAAGTGAGTTATAATATAGGTTTTATCACCCATTTTGACACTTCTACCAAGTAGTTAGAATCCAAAAACTTCCATTCAAGATCGGGTTATGTAGATCTGCCTATTTCATCCACATAAAGGGCCACGACAGGGGTCTTTTGCTAATATTGAGGACTAGTAACAAAAGGGAAGACAGAGGATATATGGATTTGAAGGAGTCCCATCACCAAGAAGAATTCCACATGCAGTGAATGAAGAAGAAGCAGATCATGGAGAGTTTCTTTGAAACTTACCTTCATAGAAAATGGTGCGTCTTGAAAGATACTGCAAAGTCTACCACGTAGTAACTTATCAATAGAGAATCGAAAGAGTGAACTCATCCTGCAATTAACTTTGTTGACTCATGAAAGACAAATACGTATATAGAGTGACAAAAGCACCGCCAATTTCTTTCTCCATCTAGAAAAGGAAACCTCCTACTTGTTTATGAACCAAGGAATTGAGGGAAAAAAATCCAGCGGTTTTCTATTCTACGACCTACAAATTTGTTAACATTCTATTCTTCTCCATGTTCCATACGAATCATCATCGGGCTTTATTGGGTGCATGGGCATTAGTGCACTTGAACCAATAGTTACATGTATCTCATCTGAAAAGAGTATTGATTTGATCAATTCTAGCGATTGATACCATTGAAAATTCAATATCAGTACTATTGATACATATATCACAAACTTATTATCATCTTACAAAAATCTCAGACTAGTAATGTCCATGATCTTTTAAAACTGGTTGCAATGAGCCAAAGGGATGATTTCTACCTAGAACATGCTGGAACATCAATTAGGATGAAACGAATTTGAGATCGGTTAATTCATTGAAAGAAAAATCAATCTAATAGAAAGCTCGATAAAAAGACCACTAATTTCATTTTCCATCTAGAGAAGGAAACCTCCTTCTTGTGTATGAGCCAAGGAATTGAGGAAAACAATATAATGGTTTTCTATTATGTGAATGAGAAATTTGTTAACATTCTATTCTATTCCATGTTCCAGACGAATCATCATTGGGCTTTATCGGGCGAATGTACATTATTGCACCTCAGTCTATTAGTTAGATGGATCCCACACGAAAAGCGTATTGAATTGATTAATTTTAGGGGTTAATACCATTAATTTTTTTTAATTGATACCTATGATACATATACCACAAACTAAATATCATCTCACAAAAATCTCAAACTGGTAATGTTCTTGATCTTTCATAACTGGTGGCAATGAGGCAAAGGTATGATTTCCGCCAAAGAATTGCTGGAACATCAATCAGTTTGAAATGAATTTGAGATCAGTTAATTTTTGAAGTCATTGAAATCTGATAGGAAGCAAAAGACCCTGCCTGGCCAATTTTTTTAAGACATGAAGGAAATGCACACTCGCACAATTAAGCATGTCATTCAAACCTCTCGCGGGTTCACAATCTGTTTGCGCAACAAAACATTTAGCATGAGTCTCCTCATTCCCCATTATTGACACCTAAATTTTGACGATTTGTTTTAATATTTATTAATTGCATTGAAAAATTAGAGATTAGTTTCTAATCCCTTAACAAAAAAATTCATTGAAATTGCATTGCATATAGATATTAGGGCATTTGCATCAGTAGCTCTAAAATTGAAAATTCAAAAAAAAAATTAAAAATTAATTAATTAAAAAAAATCGAAAAAAGAAAAGAAAAGAAGAGAGGCCGGGCCAAGGCTGGGCCCGCTCGGCCCCCATGTGGCCCTTTCCCTTTCCTCGCATGGGCTTGGCCCATTTCCTTTTCTTCTTCTTCTCCCTTTTGTTTCGGCTCGGCCCACCCGTTTCCTCCTTCTTCTCTTCTTCCACGCGCGGCAAAGCAGAAGGTAGCAAGTCAAAGCTGCAGGTTGCAGCAGAGAAGAAAGCAGAGGAGCAGCAGCAAAGCAACAGCAGGAAGTCAGCAGAGGGGAGCAGCAGCAGAAGCAGAAGCAGAAAAGCAGCAGCAGCAGCAAAAGCAACGGCAGCAAGTCAGCAGAAGAAAAGCAGAAAGAGGGCCTGGAAAACAGAAAGGGAAAAGAAGTGAGAAACGGACAGAAAACAAGGGAGCTCGAGAGAGAAAACGGAGGGGAGGCTGTTTTGAAAAAGAAAAAAACCAGATCTGAAAGCAGGGGAGACGGAGAAGGAGAGAGCAGAGGGAGAGAGTGAGAGACCGCCGGCAGCCACGCCTGACCCGAGGTCTACGTCCCGTTGCCGTGCCTCCGCTCTTTTTCCTT
>CM026420.1:14621823-14634878 GCA_014858505.1 Corymbia citriodora subsp. variegata | reverse complement strand
GTGATAAAGGTGTCCATGAACGACCGCACCTCAAGATTTAATTGTTTCAAACCCCAAAGCTCTCACTCCAAAGCTTTGAAAATTGCAGTTGGCTTTTCAGGTGATTGTTAGAATTTAAAAAAAAAATAAATCTCGATGACCCTTTAGGCATATCTTCTTTTTATTATTTTAGATAGGTGATTGTTTTGAGATTGAGGAGAACAACAATATATCATTCTTTTGATTCGAAATCGATATGTTTTCTTTGTTGGTTCCACTCTAGGAGTCCAATCCGTGGCATTTGTGGGAGACGACAGGGATTGGATGGAGGTGATTGGAGATAGGGTCGATGCAGTCAAGCTCGCCACTTTGCTCAGGAAGAGAGTCGGGTTTGCAGAAATAGTGTCCATGAGCGAGGTCAACCCAAAAGACGAGGAAGACAGCGATCCTATCGAAACGATAGTGGCCCAGCCCGTCATGTGGTCTTACAACGGCCGAAGCCCCCACCTTGAAATTGTCTACGTCCCACACTTCAATGAACCATGGGGTTGGCCCTTGTAGGATGAACAAGTCATATTTAGATATTAAATTACACCTTCTTATAAGGTTGTTAGATGAAGGCATAAGTTGAAAATATATAATAACACTCCATCTTACCCATAAGCTAGACTTTGATATAAAACTAAGTATGGAAATGAAGGGTGATCAGTTCATGAGTAGGTCAATTCCCAACCTAGAATGGGTAAATGACCCTACAATTTGGTATTGGGAACAAAAGTGGTTAGTTTTGAAACTATTCAGCAACATGCCTAGTCTTTTTTATTTATGGAAAAAATCACACTCTTATGATAAAAAGTAAAAATTATAACATTTCACTTAAAAATGTATGTTGATCAAGTGATTATTTTATTGCTTGTTCATAGTGGAGATTATAATTCGATTTTGGTGCAAAAGTATATCATTTCTAAAAGAACCTTCAAAACCGATTCTTGGAAACCAATAAGTTTGGACTGGTTCTTGAGTAATCGGGAACCAAACTAATCCTAGATCGGTCTTACATTCACGATACTAGGAAGTGAACTGATTTTCCCTAGAATTGGCCTTGAATTGGTTGATCAAGGCCAATTCGATCCAGTTCGCAGACAAAACTAGACTCAATGCTCACCTCTAATAGAAAATACAATAAGAGAGGCAAGTGAGGAGCTTAAAAGATTTAAACTTAGGATCTCTTACTCCAATATCATATCAGATTCATGAGACTTGTTGATTATTGTAAAAGATTAGGCTGTTAAATGAAAAAATAATTTTCGGGAAAAAAATGAAAGGATGATTTAAATGTTCTAACGACAATTGACTTGTGAATTTATATTGTCGATTCGATGAGTTTCTTCACACAAGCAGTTTCCAAAAGTGAATAAAATCGAGTGCCCATTTTCCTTGAGATTGAACGTCGTGATTGTACTATATCTGGCCAACGCGCCACTGGATTGCCTCTAGTTCCATTACTTTGGGATATATTGGGCAAATTGTTTGCCTCACCTGATTCTTTAACCTTTATCTCTAATTAAACAATTACCACAATTAAAAATAAATAAATTTCCTCTGATCCATATATAAGGATCGATGACGTGAAACTATCTACATGTGTGTCATGATTCTATTCTGATTGAGCAGGGACAGATTATATCCTTAGCATGATAATTTCAATGATGAAATATATTTATTGCATCAATAACTTTTTATATTTGTTCTAATGTGGTCTCACTTTTTCTGGAAACGTAATTAGTTCGATTTAGTGAAGTGATTCTATTTATACACACAATAACCTTTCGAAGCATACTCTGGACTACCAAGTATAGATTTCGATCTAACAATTTTCCTTGTTGGATAAATGTTTGATCAAAGTAACCATGTTGTTGTTTTATTATCTTCTTTTTCTATGCCAATCCGTGTTCAGGAGTTACTTTGCTAATGGAACATATTTTCAAAATATATGTATATGAAGAAGGAGAGCCACCCATCTTCAAAACAACCAAGGGTTCACTGTTCACCTCCACTCTCCTTCGGAGTGTTTGCCGTTTGCATCTCTGATTCTGGTGTGGCCCAGCTCAGGCGCCACCTAGCTCCGGCAGAAGCTGCATTTTGGTGAGGGATTGAGCGAAGTCGGCCGCCCTTCTTGGCTGGCTTCCTCTCTCTTCTGGTCCGACTCTGTTTCGATCTTTGTTGGAATCGCCCACTCCGGCTGAAGCCCACTTTGGGTAGTAGATCGCTCAGTCCGAGGGAGAGGCTAGCTGTTGTCCTCTACTCCGGTAAGATCTTCTATCTTCTTGGTATTCTCTTGCAATGGAAAGAACTAGACTTAGTTAGCTGGTTGCTAGGCCTTAGAGTCATGGAAAATGATTATGGTGTTGTGAAATCCCAGCTGGGTTTGGGTGATAGACGCCACCGCAGCCGTAGTAGGGTCCTTGCTGCTTGCACGGCTGATGGCGGGACTGGGAAAGACAGGAATGTTGGCAAAAATCCTGCTGTGGTGCATACTAAAAGCAGAACAGAACGGCCTTCCTCTGTTTTGGATGATGTTGGGCCTAGCCAAGGTCAGAACGCTGAGCAAAGGCAAGCCTTATTGCCCCAAAATGCTGGATCATCGGCCACAACCACTCGCTCCTGGGCTAATGTAGCTAAGGCAGCTATGCAAGGGTATTCCCTTTCCTTTTTTGAACCCCACTCTGAAGGGAGCAATGTAGTCCACTGTTCAAAGGAAGATTTTAATGCAGCTGACCCCTTTTGGCAAAATTGTTTAGTTGGATACTTTGTTGGGAAGAAACTCCCATTTAAGTTAGTCGAGACGATCCTTAAACACCTTTGGGGCCAACGTCTTTTAGAGGTCAAAGCTAACGACCAAGGATTCTATTTTCTCCATATCTCTGATCCTGAGTTCAGGAGGAAAGTTCTTGAGGGTGGGCCCTTGACAGTAACACGTGTGCCCCTAATCCTTCAACAATGGCACCCCATGCTAGAGTTAAAGCAAGGAGATCATTCTACCATTCCAATTTGGATAAGACTTAAGAATCTCCCTTATGGGCTATGGTCTGCCAAAGGAATTAGCAAGGTAGCCAGTGTTATAGGAAAGCCGCTCTATGTAGATCAGCGAACGGAGCACTTGAAGATGATTTCTTTTGCTAGAGTTTGTGTTGAAATAGCAGCCTCTAAATCCTTTTTTGATACTATTACGGTTTTCATGAATGGGCAACCTCGAATAGTGAATGTTGAATATGAATGGAAACCTGTATCTTGCACTACTTGTGGTACATTTGGCCATAGGTGCCCTGCTCGAGTTTCTTGCTCATCTGAGTCTGAACCGGCCACCATAGCTCATGAACAAGCTTATCAACCCCCTGTTGCTAGGAAAGGACTAGGACCCCCTCTTGCTGCATTAAATCCAGCAAAGGAGACTAGACCAACCCCTGCTGAGGAGTGGAAACGAGTCATCAGAAATCAGAACCGCCGATCTGGAAATAGGAATAAGCAAATTGTACTTGCTCCCCTATCCTCCTTTGACTCAGATGATGATCTGGATGAGGATATAGATGCTGCAGAATTCGATGATGATCTTGCTCGCTCAAACTTGAAGGAAAAGGCTGCTGGTTGCTTTCGTTTAGACTCGGCAAGTGATGACCTTTTTGGACCAGATCAGGAGTGTTCTGTTGCTGTTGCTGTTTGTACTGGAGGTGCTGCTGCTGTGGGACAAACGAAGGTTGCTGCTGTTGTTACTGATGCAGCTGCTGTAATGGGAGGAGCTGCTGCTGTTGCTGGTGACTCTGCTACCAATGCAGCTGCTGGTACAAATGCTGCTGCTACTGCTGTAAGGGCTTTGGATGATGCGGCTATTGGTGCTGCTGGTATAGGGGCTATTGCTACTGCTGCTGAAGAACACCCCCGGGCAAAAGTCACCATTGATACAGCTACTGCTGTTATGAAAAAAAAAATTACTGCTGCTATTTTTGCTGATGCAGCAAGTTTCGTTGCAGTTGCTGATGCAGCAAGTACTGCTGCTGTTGCTGATGCAGCAACCGCTGCTACTGCTGCTACAAATATTGCTGGTGTTGCTGTAGCTAATCCTCCGATCACTTCCAACACTGCCGGGGCTGCTAATGATGACTACTGTGATAATGATGTTTCTGTTGCTGCTGTATATACTTCCACAGAACCTAATTGAGCCATTTATTTAGGACTTGAGACGGGCCCTGTTGCTAGATTTCCTCTAGTAGATGCTGATATTAGTGTAGCTTCAGAATGTCCTCTTGATATTTGCTCAAGACAAACAATGATACCTTGTTCTGCCCCTCCCAAGTCAGACTATTTTGACCTTAAGCTTACTGAGGTGAGAGTTAAGCAAGCCAGTAAGCTGGGACCTACCTCTATTACTCCTTCTGGTAAGGCAAAAATTCCAGCTCCCACCAGAACGCGCCCAAGAAGGAAGTAGTTAGTTTTCTCTTCTTTTGTACAGTTTTACTTATGTTTTTTGGCTTTTGGAACGTCAGGGGTCTTATGAATCCCATTAAACAAGCTGAGGTTAGACAATTTGTGCGCCTCAATAATCTGTGCTATATTGGCTTATTGGAAACAAAAGTGCCAGTTGCTAGCTTTCCTAATATCTCGTCTGCTTTACTTCCTGGATGGAATTGGGTTGCTAATTATGAGTCTTCTCCCAGAGGGCGGATTTGGGTCGGATGGAACCCGCTGTTGGTATGCTTTACGGCTCGGTTTAGTACTGACCAGATCATACATGGTGATGTGAAATGTTTGAACTCAGGGATTACACTTGCTCTATCGGCTGTCTATGGTGAGCATACTTTTGTGGCTCGTAGACCCCTTTGGAGTGAACTTATTAGGTTGAGCTATTTTCTCAAGGAAAGTCCTTGGATGGTTGCCGGGGATTTCAATGCCATTAGAGATTCTTCAGATCGCTTGGGGAGCCCGGACATTTGGATTCCCGCCTTTGATGACTTTAAGGATTGTATGGACCAAGCTGAACTGTTTGACTTGCGTTATATAGGCTTCCGGTTTACATGGTCTACCTCCTCTAGCCCTCGCAGGAAACAAAGGAAGATTGACCGAGTCTTGGTCAACAATTATTGGTGCTCTGCCTTTTCTTTCTCTGAGGCATCTTTCTTGGCTCCGGGCCTATCGGACCATTCTCCGATGACTGTGAGAATTCCTCCACTTGGGTCTAGGCGAACTCCATTTAAATTCTTTAATTTATGGATGAGCCACCCGGACTTTCACATGCTGGTATCTCAGTCTTGGGAGATCCAAATAACGGGTTCTCCTATGTACAGACTCTATGCTAGACTCAAACTCTTGAAGGGTCGACTCAAGTGCCTCAATAGAGATGCTTACTCGGATATATCTATGAGGGTTGCTGCTACTAAAAACACTCTCATATCTACTCAAGAGGCCCTTCACCTTGACCCTCAAAATAGTACCTTGGCAGCTGAGGAACATTCTCATCTCAAGGAATATTATGAACTTCGCTCTCTTGAGGAATCGTTCTTCAGGCAAAAGTCTAGAATTCGCTGGCTAAAGGAGGGGGATCATAACACCAAGTTCTTCCACAACTCAGTCAACCATTGACACCTCCGAAATCGTATTATTTCTGTTGTGGACAACACAGGACAAATGATATCAGAAATGAAGGAAGTACAGAGGGTATTTGTCTCATACTTTCAAGACCTCCTTGCTCCGGCTGCTATGACCTTGGGGCCTTCTATACAGGATCTCATTGATGTCATACACTCCCCCCTCAAGGAAGAACATATTACCTTTCTTTCCCAACCGTTTCTTCCTTCGGAGATTCGTGATGCTATGTTCTCGTTGGCTAGAAATAAAGCCCCCGGACCTAATGGCTATAATTCTGACTTCTTCAAAAGGAATTGGGATCAGGTTGGCCCTTCAGTTACTGAAGCCATTATGGATTTTCTTGTATCTGGCTGCATGCTCAAGGAAATAAACAACACTATCATTGCCTTGGTGCCTAAAATCCCCAATGCGAAATCAATATCTGACTTCCGGCCTATTGCCTGTTGTAACACAATTTACAAGTGTATTACCAAGATATTCTTCTCGAGAATTGCGGCAGTACTCCCTTACCTGATAAGTCCGGTTCAAACTGCATTTGTAAAAGGTAGGAGAATAAGTGATAATATCCTTCTTGCCCAAGAACTCTTCAGTGGATTTCATAATAAGCTATATATCCCGAAATGTGCCATCAAGGTGGATTTTTTAGGAAAGCTTATGATACCATAGATTGGAACTTCCTAGAGAAGACTCTTCAAGCATTTGGATTCCCCAACCATCTCACTAAGCTCATCATGGTATGCGTCCGTACCCCAAAATTTTCTATCTCCATCAATGGCGAACTCCATGGTTTTTTTGCAAGTGGACGCGGTATTAGGCAGGGTGACCCTATGTCTCTATACCTCTTCACCTTGATTATGGAAGTTTTTACTGAGATTCTTGACTCTCACACTCGGCACCCGGATTTTCGATATCATTGGCGATGCAAGGCTACACGCCTATCCCACTTATTCTTTGCGGATGATGTTTTTCTCTTAGTGAAGCAAAGCTTACTTCTATTTCTTGCCTCCAAAAAGGGCTCACCTAATTCTCTAATTGGAGTGGCTTGATCCCTAACACTAGTAAAAGTGAAGTCTTCATTTCAGGAGGTTCTGAAACCACTAATGAGCAGATTATACAAGCTCTTGGCTTTAGTCGTGGTTCTCTCCCTGTGCGATATCTGGGTGTACCTATCATCACATCAAGACTGAGTAAAGTGGACTGCAATGCCCTAGTTAGTCGGCTCACTGCAAGAGTTCAATCTTGGACTCACCGGTTTCTTTCTTTTGCTGGCTGTCTCCAACTTATTAAGTCGGTGCTACATGCCATCCAAGCTTATTGGGCCTCCATTTTTTGGCTCCCAACGGCAGTAGTGGACAAAATAGAACAAACATGTAGACAATTCCTCTGGAAGAGTCCAACTATGGGGCCAGGAGGGGCAAAGGTGTCTTGGGTTGATGTGTGCCTTCCCCATCAGGAAGGAGGCCTAGGTATAAGAAGGATCAATGATAGCAACAAAGCAGCTATGGCTAAACATATTTGGCTGCTATTCACTGATAAAGAGTCACTATGGTGTAAATGGATTCATGCTACTTACCTCAAAAGGAAGAATTTTTGGGATGCTTCGACTCCTACCCAATACTCTTGGGCATGGCGTAAGATCCTTACTTTAAGGAAGGACTTTCTACCCCACTTCAGGTGGAAAATAGGAGATGGTGAACTCACATCACTTTGGTTGGATCCATGGCTGGTCTGTGGGCCTCTTAACTCAATTTTCTCAAATAGCTACATCTTCCAATTGGACCTCAATAGACAAGCGAGAGTAAAATACCTATATTCCCTGGATGGGACCGAGATACTCCAAGAGTTGGCCCGATGGCAAATACTGATCTCCCATCTTTCAATCGGTCAAGACACCTTCACATGGTTGGAGGACTCATCTAGAAAATTTTCTGTAGCTTCGGCTTGGGCTTCAATCCGACGCCAATCAAACTCGGTTCAATGGTCCTCTTTTGTCTGGAGCAAGATTTTGAAACCTAGATATCAATTTCTTCTCTGGCTCATTACCAAAAACCGCCTCCCCACTCAGATATACCTTATGGCCTATGGCAGCATTCCTAATTTGGTTTGCGCTTTTTGCAACTCTATGCCGGATTCAGTAAACCACCTATTTTTTGCTTGCTGCATTCCCAACTCTCTTTCCAACTATTGGGCCGCCAAGTGTAATCTCCCTTGGAGCAACTCCTCTTGGTCGGAAAATCTACTTTGGGCTACCAATTTTTTGTCCGGGAAAGGATTTTGCCAGGAGATAGCACTTTTCTCCTTTGGGTCTCTATGTTATATTATTTGGAAAACCAGGAATGACATCATTTTCAGTGGCCAAACCCTCTGTTTTCCATCCATGAAGCAGTACCTCCATAAGGTGGTCAAGGATAAAGCCTTAACTTTCAAATCGGTTGAAGACAATCTCAGAAACAGGAGGATGCAACGTAGCTAGGGGATAGACCCGCAGATTTTTGGAGTGGACCCTCCCATGACCTAGTATAGGATGGTTTTGGTACTCTTAGATCATTAGGATTCTAGCCTTTTGTATATTTCTTATTGAGATTGCAGTACCCCGCTACTCCAGGACTTGTCATCCAGATGAGTGGTTTGGTCCCGTGTCTCCTCCCACTGCTTGTATAGTCTCTATAGTTGTTTTATATAATCTTACCTTACCAAAAAAAAAAAGAAGAAGAAGAAGAAGAAGGAGAGCCACCCATTTTCCACGCAGGAGTTTACAAAGCCATCTATTCAGCGGAGGGCTTCTTCCTCAACTTGATCGAGCTCAACGCTCGTTTCCTGGCCCGCTATTCCGGAGCTTGTGTTTTACTTGCTCCCATGCACTGTCCGGCATCGAAATGATCCTTGATTACCTTATTGATCCAGTCGTCCACGACAAAGCCGTGCTGCAATGAGTCCGGCACGATTATGTCCGTGCCATCTCCCGCAAGCATCCATACCGGAATACTTGAACGAGGAACGGGGTTTAAACGAAATCTTGGTGGGATTTCCTCAAGAGGAGTACTCGAGGATGCACGAGGGAGTGAGGCAAGTGGAGAGGCATTCCCTAGGGAACATCACTAGGGAGGCTCAATTTGGGAACGGAGGAGGGACAGAATCAAAATGGCATGTTCAAGAAAGACTTCCATGATGCTTGCTCTAACATGGATTTCATGACTTGTCGGCCTCCTGGGTTGCCATAAGCCTATTTCTTCATATAATCAGCGATTCGGCGCGTTCCAAAATCAACATTGCATGCGAAGTGGTCAGTGACGTGTTCGTCGATCTCTTAGATGATTCTCATTTAATACGTCCCGTTTAGTTAAATATCAAATTATAGTCTACGACATCACTCAGGTCAGTATACTATTTCTGTATCCTAATTTTAGTCCATCTAACATTACTCTAGAATTTTTAGGTCTGCTATCGATTTGAAAGAATTTTAACAACGGGGAACTATTTCAAGGATAAAGAATGAAAACATATCCATCCAACCCAAGATGTAATTCCTAGTCAAGTGCAAGCAGATTTTTCAAGTTTCCCAATATGTCCAATTTACATGTCCGTACGAGAATGTTTGATTCACCCAATTCGTTTCTAGAAATAATCTGTACGGTGTTATGATTTACTCGGTCATAAAATTCGTACAAATACGCCATACGACTTGGTTGAGTCGATTTGAGGTTAGACTACGAAAGAGAGAATTTACTGAATAGTTTAATGCAAAGGACGTGTCATGTGATGATACTCATCTCTTCCGTAGGGTCACAAACAACATGCTTCGATTATACGGTATTAGCAGATATAATTGAAAACTATCAGATAATCACAAAGAGGAGATATCCATTTAATTTTGATAATCCAAGGCTACGAGAACGAAGAAGGGAGCAATACTAATTTATCGTTGCTCATATTTGTATTGGAAAAATACGAGAGGAAAGCAAGAGCATCCCTCTCGCACACCCTATTCGGACAGGGATGTCATCATCTCTCTAATTTGTACTCCGTAATTCATCACATCAAAATATTATAATGAAGAGTATTGTGTCTTCCCGTGTCTTTTGAATTTCTAGAAACCATCCCCATTATTGTCGAATTATGCCCTGTCGTAACTTGTTGGCTACCAGCCCTTGACAACGAAAGCTTAAGAATCCAAGCCCATGGGTCTCTTCAATGAGATTTGTGACCTCAAGAACTTATGGGCCAGGACCCTTTTCCGGGTCGAATTTAGGGCGTGTTTGTTCAAGCGAATTTTTTTTTCCACGAATCAGTTTTCTAGACTTTTAACTATTTGGTTTACTTGAAATGACCAGAGAATGAAAAAAACCATATACAGTCAAATAAAATATACATGCTTAAATATCTCATTTGAAAGGGGGGAAACATTTTTCTGAAAATTGATTTGTTAGAGAGTATTTTTCTTTATCATGATATTTTTTTTTTCGAAATATACATACCCTTAAAAATTTCATTGGCAATGTATTGGATGGATTAATCAAATCACGAGTTTATTAGTTGTAGTTTGTTCTAGGGGGCTTTAGTATGTGATAGTTGCTTATTGTGCACCTTTGCTTGGGGAGGAAGGAATCCCTCGGTATGTGGGAGGATGTCGGGCCCGTTTGGTTTAGCATTCCTAGTGGGCTTTTAGCCCCCAAAGCCCATTGGGAAAATGCAAATCCATTTGGCTGAGCTTTGAGTAGGACTTTGGGAAGATGTAATTGCATCTCCAAATATTTTCAAAGTTCTTTAGGTGAATGCAGGTCTAGATGTGCATTTTCGGAATGCAACTTGGAGGAGTATTGTTCATCTTCCCCATGTGGCCAACACCGTCGACGATCGACAATCGTTGGCGATCGTCAGCCAAGGGGGCAACCGCTTGGGTCGCCTCCTTAGGCAGTCGTTGCCTGTTGCTTGGGTTGGGCAACGATCGTTCGTCGCCTGGGTCGCAAACCCAGGTTATGGCTGTTGCTCTACCTGGGTCGTGAATCGAGGTGAAGGCCATCGCTTGGGTCGGGCGACCCAAGCGGTCGCGCGACCATTGTCGCTTGAGGTTGCACGGTGGCCAAATCTGGCTGTCGGAGCTTAACTAGTGGCTAGATCTGGCTACCGGAAAGTGAATTTGAAAAAAAAATATTTGTAATTTTTTTTAAATATAAAATTTTGCAAAAGTCCCTTAGCAAAATATGGTATTCACCAAACGACACTTAAGTCAAAGTTGTTTCACAATACAAAATTTACCGAACGGTATTTGCATTTCGAGAAACCCCTTTAGCTCAAAGATATTTGCATTTTCCCAATTGCATTCCTCCAAAGCCGAACCAAACGCACCCGTCATTTTCATGACTAAGAGACTTTAGACTTCGACCAAGAGCTAAGCCATCAAGATACACTCGTCTCTTAAACAACTAAATACTCGTTATGTTCTCGACCGAAGAAAACTTCCCCAAACGAATTTGTGATTGGCCTAGCCACATGTGACTCGAAGATGCCCAAAATACAATTAAGAAGAAAAATAAACTTGTGTTTGTCATCAAGATATGAAAAATGATATCATAAATGTCATAATTTTTGTATTATATTCATTTGAGGGTCATAACTTTTTTTCGATTACATAAATGCTATAACTTTTGTACAATACTCACTTGAGTACTTTAACTTTTTTTTGATTACTTAACTGGTATATAAAATTTTCAATCGATCACTTAAATGTCATAACTTTTGAAATTGTCACAACAAGTGTCATGCCACGTTGGATTTCCGATACTTGGGTGAACATTTTTTGTGGCACTCTAGTAATCATTAAAAGTTATGGCACTTAACGAATGAACGTTTTTTAGAATCTATGACACTTAAATAGTCGATACAAAAATATTCATTTGAGTGTCATAACTTTTAACGATCACTTGAGTAATCTAATGTGGCATGGTACTTGTAATGAATATTTTTAAGGAGTTATAACATAGTGATTGAAAAAAAGTTATGGTCTTTAAGTAAGTACCACATATAAGTTGTCTTTCAAGCTTCAATTTATATGCTTTCACAAGATTGGTTGATTAACATTGAAGTCAATGAGAAATGTTATTTATGCATACATACTTGCAAGACTTTTCTCCATCTATTTGGAAAACAAAAACAATTCCAACTATGGAAATGTTGTTTTCTTTGAGGAGCCGGGGGTGGGGTGTTGCTTTCAAGTCGGATATAGAATGCTTTCACGAGTGAACAAGCAATCGACGCCAAGGGCTGGTCGGTCTGGCGTTATTTGATTAACGGACACAAGACAAAATGCGAAATGCATAGACAAAGATCCAAATATCCCACCACACACACCTCGCTTCACTAGTACATCGGTAGGAACATTTCGTTGTGTCGAGCTATATGATGACTTGCTCATTCGAAAGTGCTTTTAAGTTAAAATAACTGCATTTAGGTAGCATGTCGGCACGAATTGCTAGTCCTAAACATTAACGTGATGCTGATTTGTTCACCTTAAACTTGTCTATCAAGTTTATAGCTATGGAGTAGCATTAGGTTTCATATGTTAAATGGGTCAATTTAGGTAGGACCCATTTTCAACCTACCCAATCTCAATCTGACTCATCGCTTTAACAGGTTTGTTTAACTAAGAGAATTACATTTTGCCCCCCAAATTTGAGCACTATGGCAAGTTGCCCCAGACATTTCAATTTTTGTAATTTACCACCCAACTATTTGAAATCGGTGGCAATTTAACTCAAACGTTGACCCCAACCAATTTTTCTGTCACATATTTGACCATGTAACTGCACCCGATTAGTTATTGAAAGTAAATTAGTCATATATCATCTACATGTATGAGAAAAAAAAATATCTGAATTATTCTTCGTACTTTTTTCTTGTGCATTCTTATATATACGAGCTTACCCTCAGTAATTAGTCAAGTTGTTGGAGCTCTAAGCAAAATTTTGTTTGGAATCAATGCTAAGGACTACATAACAATCGATTTCCAAACTTCGGGGACAAATTGCAGAATGGAAACGTTGGGTTGGGGGTGGGGGGTGGGGTGTGTTGGGGTTTGGGTAATATGCAATGGCCCTAAAATTACCGGGGAACAATATGGAAGTCGTCCCAATCAACCCCTTACTCCACGATTGATCATGGAAGTTTCACTTAAGGCGTCTTCTTCCAACAATCACCAGTCAATGACATCTAGAAATTAAGATCACGACGATCATTAACGACATTGGTTGGTAACAATCAATCAGGGGAACCTTTTTCAATAGAGGAGGCCCTTTCCACTGAACTTCAATCAGGGAGCAAAGCGTAATGGATTAGACTAATCACATCCTTCAATTGGTCGAGTCTCAAGGAATTTCGCTTCTTCACTCCACTTTATAATAATGCGTAGCCATTGATTTGACTAACTCCATGCTTAAATA
>CM026420.1:14607623-14619881 GCA_014858505.1 Corymbia citriodora subsp. variegata | reverse complement strand
AGAGAGAGAGAGAGAGAGAGAGAGAGAGAGAGAGAGAATAAGATATTGACAGAAGCGACAATGAGTAAAAAGTTATTGTACCGTAATTTATGACACCAATGAACGAGATATTGTTTAGTTTACATATTACTAATTTTTTTCAAGAAATAATAATAAAAAAAGTATATATAATTGATCTAGTCTGATTTTCTTTTGGAATCGGAAACCGGATTGCTTAGACGCTAGTTCCACTTTTAGGAATTCGAAAATTGGATCGAAACTCAAAAGAATCGGACCGGATTGGTTAGTTCGGTCCGGTCTGATCGATTTCCGATTTAGGCGATTTGTTTTGCACTCTTCTAACTTTTCGTTGATCTTTTCCAAGACCAGACATCACCATAATACTCGCCACCCTCATACGAGTCCGATCGTGAAAGTTTGTCTGCATTCCACGGCCGCACGTGTCACCACGCACTGAAATGCACCAACACATGCCACTGCATGAGGGTTGCACTCGCCTCTCACGAGCCAGAAGCTTCCGCACGCATGGTCGCTGATACAATCAACACGTCAATGTTGGCCATGACCAGTCTAGTCATCTTCCACATCAGCATACACGTCACTGTTGTTGTATGGCTTGCACGATAAGCTAATTCTTTGCCCAGCAAATCGAATCGGTTCATTGTTTTGCCAGACCGGTTCTTACCTTTTCTGTCCGATTTGATTGCAGACCACCTCATCGAAATTTTGGATCGGTTCTCCAACTCACCGAGTCTGGTTTTTTGTCCTTAATTTCTCCAAATATGTCCTCAAAAGTGTTGTTGTTGTTGTTTTTTTTCTTTTTTCACTTTGAGTAGACATTTACTGTTTTTTCACTAGCGAATTGCACGTGAATACGTGATGGATAAAATGGAAGTTTCACTATCCCTTTGATTAGTGTGAATGGATTAAATTATGGACTAAAAAAATCTCAAGTTCTTTAGATAATGGAGGCTTTGGCATTATGTTACTAGTAATATCCGTGAGCCTACTAAAACTATTGTTGAGATTGAGGTCAAATTTGTTGAATGATTTGAGGCGAGGTATAGCAGGAATCATCAAACTCTAATGTGGTTGTAGAACATTTCGATTCATATATGTGACTTCAATTTGGTCCCATCAATACAACAAAGGAACTCTCAGATCTACTTGCCATTGGATACTCTACTTTAGACATTACCCATCGGTATTAATCTAGATATTAATACTATTAACATATTCAGTTGGATGCACAATCATTCAAAATTTAAGTCAATGAGTTACAGGCTAGTTAAAATATATTAATTACTCTATACCACACCGATTCTCTAATTTGAGATTTCTCTAATACAACGTGCATCTCAAGAATGTTACCCTTATATATGCGCTCAATGCTAGGTATGCTTCATCTTAAATTAGGTATTCTTCTGCATCAACATGTTTCAAGTGTGAAATCTCCATTTGATTACCTAGTGAGGTTCCTTGGTCTCTTTCCCTAAATCGGTTGCCATGATGGGACTATGTTATTGTACCATAATTCCCACCTTTACCCAACCTTTAGCCAAACCAAACTATGAAGGTTGTCCAAAAACCATGTTGCTCATGAGATTTCTACCTTGAGATGTTGACCAATCATTGTTATACATCGAGAGTGAGCTATCAATCAATCATTGACTCTAATATCATTTGTTGGGATCGCTTAGTAGAAGCCCAATATCTTTTACTAAAGGAGTGGCCAAGCTGAGCTCGTTAATATATTTTGTTGGATCAACATTTACTCAAAAGCTTAAAATTAATGAATTATAGACAAACACTACATCATATCAATTCTTCGATACGTGGCTTTTATAATACAACTCGAATGTGCATCTTTACAATAATGAACCCTTGTGCTTGATCATATAGGATCAACAAGGATTGATTATGATGACTTATATAAATGCACATTGTTGATGTGGGAATATTTTTTTGCATAGGTAGTTTTGAAAAATGAATACACTTAATTAGAGAAAAGAAGTGATATAACTTTTGTATGTTGTTCATTTAAGTGTAATAACTTATTTTTTCGACTTGAGTATCATAACTTATATACCATGTTCACTTTAGTGTGACATAATTTTTTTTTCAAATATAATTTTCAGTCAATCACTTAATTGTTATAGCTTTTTTAAAATGTTCTCCACAAATGTCATGCCGTATTAGATTTATGACACTCAGGTAAATGTTTGTAAAAAGTTATGGCATTTCAACCTCAAGAAAGATGCCTCGTTCCCCAAAATCAACCTGAAATCCAAGCACATCGGATCGCAAGATGCTGGCTTTCTTTGCTAGCTTGGCTCACAACCGCATCTGGCCGGTCCTATCGTGACACCGGAAGGAAAAGGACGGCGACATCATGATCTACAAGGGGTTGCCCATGGGGGTCGCATATCGGGCGATGACAAGGATCAGCGAGTACCACATATGGCCAGAGCGGCCATGAGGTGCGAGCCCGATGATTACTGAGGCGAATACGTGTATTGTACACCTGTCAAAATGGGTGCATAACTCATTTATGACCCATTTAAAGATTAAATGGGTCATAAATGGATCGGGTTTTCTTTTAATTTTTTAAGTTTTAAACCCATCTAAAATGGGTGCATAACATATTTATGACCCATTTAAATAGGTCATGCTTTTTTTTAGTTTTAAGTTTTAAGCTCATCTAAAAAAAAGGCTTGACCCATTTTGATAGATGTACCTATAATGGGTTTAAAATTAAAAAATATTAAAATACATGGGTCGTTAATGGGTCAAAGTTTAAACCTACTTAGAATCCAACTACTTCTCAGTTTTCAGAGATGACTCATCTCATCTCTACTCTCAAGTCAAAACGAAGAAACCTTTCTCATTGCATGACAACACGTCGTCTCGCTCCCATCGCTTGTACAATAGCTCCTCCTCTCGCTTGCACGGTGGTGCTGTCGCATGTGGTCACCACTATCGTATGGTGGCTTGATTGGCCATCAAAACCCAAGTAAGTCTCGTTCTCCTATATGTGTGTGTGATTTTTAAAACATAAAAAATAATTTAAAATATTTAAAATAAAAATTATTAATAATTTGATTTTCTTAAAAAATAAACAATATTAAACAAATATAATCTTTAAAAAATATTATAAAAATAAGTTTTCTTAAGCTTAATTAGATAGGGAAGTGTTTTAACAATATGGGTCGGGTCGGGTATGGGTTGGGTATGAGTTGGGTTGAGTATGGGTCAAAAATTTTATATTATGCTTAAATGGGTTATAAACGAGTTAATGGGTTAATTTGGGTTGGACCATTTATAACTAGACCCAAACCCGACCCGACCCACCTGTTTAACATGTCTAGTAGACATTGAAGCATATTATAATACAAAATTATCTGGATCCAACTTTCCAAAACTCTCAACAGAAACGCACGGAAATTGGAATAGTGTTTGAACATAGGTTTATATAAGAACCATGAAGCAATGTGTGTCGGAAATGAACACAACCATTGGATTAGAGAAAAAAAATAATTTTCAAGGGTCGTGTTTGTCTGAAAAGTTAACATTTTTTAAGAAATTTTGATTGTTTAATCACAACTTTTCATCAATTCCGAATTTTTGCAAAAAAAGAAAAAAAGAAAAGGCATTTAGAGACAAGTCATGCCCAAACATACAAGTGCCCAGTCAACATTAAACATCATTAGGCCTGTCTGTTGCACAATGCCACTTGTGAGCCCACGACTTCAAACAATGCTTACATAGGGATTATCACATTTAAACCAAATAGTTTCCTTCAATCTTTTTAATGTGAGTCTCTTTCAACTTTAACATTACAAACTCTCGAACAAATGTCTTAGTCTTTAAGTCGATGTCCTTAATACGTGATCACTTTAGTTTAGTAAATAGGACATTCTTGCTCAAACCCAAATTTTATAGACCAAGTGCAATCACATTAGTTTGATTCGTGCTAGACTTGCATGATCACTAAAAGTAATAGACTCGAGATATGGGAAAAAATTTTCCCCAATAAAATGAGTTGAAGCAATATCATTCTCCCATTCAATATTTTAATAAGAAATGTATCTCAATATTACTCCAGGGAAGTAATTGAACATGCTCGGAATATAGCTTCCTTGTCTCGAGACTTGGCAAGGTTCCACTGAATCGCGACTGTGGAATTAGGGATGGTGGCATGGGTGCGACAGGGCCACGGCCATGTTGCCCATCCTTGCTTCATGCAAGGGGAACTACCAAGTCGATATTATTAAATAAAATGTCCTTAAGATAGTAGGTCGATTTGTCTTTCTTGACCTGTCAAATTCTAACTCCACTAGTCAACCTAACCGGGTCAGGGGTAAGACTAAGGTTAAATTAGATTTGAAAAAAATTTGTGGCCCAATCCTTGTCTAGAAGAGGACCGGTGGCATATTGCGACCGAGCAAAATCATGAAGCTTATTTCTAGAAAGGGAGAATGCCACGAAGAACCCCAAACTTTGCCTCGTATGACACATTTACCTTAAATTTTTTTTTTTGTGATATAAAAAATTCTAAACTTTGCCTTGTGTGATACATTTATCCTAAACTATGTTTCATGTGACAGATTTATTCTAAAATTTTTTGTGTTACACAAAAAATCCCAAATTTTGCTTTGTATGACACATTTACCCCAAACTTTTATTTTGAAGAGTATTTTCGTCTTTTACTTTTTCTTTCTTTTTTTCCTGTTTTTTCCTTTTTCTTTCTTCCTTTTTTTTTTCCGCCTCCATCACCGCCGGAGGAGTCGCCGGTGTTTGCCCTCCCCATATCCAACAGGGGTTGCCCTCGCCGGCATCAGTTGAGGGCCGCCCTCGCTTGGGCGGACGCCCTCACCTAGGAAGGTGAGGGCGGCCCTCGCCATCGCCCTCGCCCTTGCCCTCGCCTGAGTCGGACAAGGGTCGACGCCAGCGACTCCTTTGGCGGCAGTGGAGGGGGAAAAAGGGAAGAAAGAAAAAGGAAAAAAGAAATAAAAAGTAAAAGACAAAACTGCCATTCACAATAAAAGTTTGGGGTAAATATGTCACACGGGGCAAAGTTTAGGATTTTCGGTGGCATTTTCCTTTCTGAAAATGCCAGACAATTTTGTACGGATAATAACTTCAGAACCATCCAATGTCGAAGGAGAACCGCTCAAGTTTAAGAAACGAAGAAAGCTAGAAGTCGTTTGTACTTGTCGATGAATTCCATGCTAGATAGTAGATCCGAAAAATCAAAAGTAATGTCAGATATGCTAAGGTCCGTATACAAAAAGCATTGCACAACTCGAGAGATGTTATAGAATGTCATATATGAATAAAAATGGGACATACCAAATGAGGACCGGATAACAAATTGACGAACGCATCACTAATTGCCTCGCATGCAATGTTGATTTCGACGTGCCTTGAATCCTCGATCATGTTGAGTAGGCGATTGCAGAAAATCTACACCATCCTCCATTAATAGCTACCTACAGAAGATTAATTCTTATAACATAGCATGGATGGATCATAATTGAGAAACACCAAGGGCCTTTTCAGACATACAATTTGCTCCTGTCCCTAGGCCTTTTCGTGAAATCGCCTGTTCTCAATGCCCAGATTGACCAAAATTGAATGCTCAATCCCATTCCACGTCCTACCTCTTGGGAGGCTTATGCACTAGGAAATAGGAAGGAGCATGTCAGACTGATCGAATCGAAAACTACTTGGATGGGACTAGACCGATTGATTTGGTTCAGTTCCCAAAAGCATCGGTCTAGTTCCTAATTCAATAAAAATGAAATTGTTGATTTTCAGTCCCATTCTTGATTCTGGAGTGAAACCAGACCGACTTTTTCTTTTAATGTATTTTTTAATTTCTTAAAAATAATAATAAATCTTAAAATAGTAATAACTCGAGTATTTTTTTAATAATTTTTTTTTTCTGAGTGAACGGTTCCATTAGACTAGATTGGATTGATTGGTCCAGTCTCAAAGATTAGGAACTGGTCCTTTCGATCTGATTTTCAATTCCTAGGTGGGACTAGACTGGGAATTGATCACCTCTATTAGGAAAAGCATCTACATTGGCATCTCTCCTTCAAACCGGTATTTTGGCCGCAGCAACCCTGTCCGAGAATGCGCCCCAGTCTAGCGCGTCGCTGAAAGGAAGTACGTAGTGCTCGCATATCACCAGTGGGATGCACCCCTCTTATATACCTCGGCATTCCTCCGGCTCCCCACCTTAGGGCCGCTCCGGCCATATGCAATGCTCCAGCAACATGAGACCTCCTGGTGAGCCCCTTGTAGACCAAGTGCCGTAGCAGGACCGGCCAGATGTGGGCATGCACCGGGCTGGCAAAGAAAGCCAGCAAAAGTGCGGGCTGATGTCCCCGGCTTTGAGGTTGACTTTGGGGAACCAGGCTTCTTTGCTGGGGTTAGGGCTCTCGAATGTGTTGGCATTAGCATTGGACTCTAAGGGCGCGCATGATAATCATTCTATTTATGTTCTAAAACTATTTTTCTATTCTAGACTTGTTTTTGAAACAGAAATTAGTTTGATAAAACAATTTCATTTTTCTATTTCTGAAATAGATGGTTCGGAATAAAAATCATAAATAATTATTTTTTACTTTTTTATTTATGAAATAGAAATTAGAAATTATTTCTCTATTTTTTACTTCTCATTTGAAGGAGTCTCTGCCTAAACCCTAGCCATTCACCCTCCTCTGATTGCCGCCACCCACCACCATTGCCACCGCCGCCCCCTCCCCTCTTGCCGGCTGTTGCCGCGTTGCCCTCTCCTCCCATCAGCACCGGTGGTTGGCCACTTGCCGCCACCATCCCCCACCACCGATCATCAATCATTGAGCACCACCACCCCTCCCCCCTTCCCCCACCTTCAATCATTGGCTGCTGCCATCGCCTCCCCCCGTTGGCTACCTACCACCACTACCACTACCACCACCCCCTCCCCACATCGTTGCTGGTTACTGACCATCGTTGCCCCCTCGCCCTATCACCGCCACTTAAAAAAAAGAAATTTTGTATTGTTATCATACGAGTTTCTATTTCAAAAATAGAAATTTTTTGTCGTTATCAAACATATTTTTTAGCTTAGAAACTCATCCAAGAATAGAAATAGAAAAATCCGTTTCTATTCCAAAAATAAATTTTTGGCCAAAAATGTTATCATTCGCGCCCCAAATATAGTTGATGTATGGTTGAGGCACACACGCAGTGGCCCTTGGACCCTGTAACAAAACCAGAATTTTAAGTATCCATGTAAAAGATTATGAGTTAATTAAACATTTTCAACCAATATATAGTTGGATATTTCAGCAGTTTTGAAAAATTAAAAGCTATTAATTTTTGTAATGATTTTTTACCGTTATCAATTTGTAATAATTTTTATTTGCCATCAATATAAAATGGTTTTGTAACATTTTATAGTGGTTATTTAACGGCCATGTAACAACCGTATAATGACTTTTTAACGGTCGGCTTTATAACATTTCATTTATTTCTACATAAACTCTTCATTATTTTATAACGGGTATATGGTTCTTCTTCAGTTACCGATTTATTTATGATTGATTCCTAGCTGCTCTCTCTTTCTTTTACCTATAAATTATTACTCCACACATAAGTGAAATGGGATATTGATATATCAAAACCAGAATATTTCTTATTTCTCTTTTCCTATCTCATTACGTATTTTTCCTTTTCTTGCTGAGTTATACATATAATGTTGTTATGTTTCCTTCTAATATTCAATGTGTAGTATAAAAGAAGTTCTTATTGTATCTTAGGAGGATAGCCGTTGAAGCTTTATATTCTGAGTTTCATACTCCAAGGGATAGAATAATTTTTAAGGACAGTAGTTGCATGCCTTAAATAATTCATTTTATTTTTTAATCTTTTTCAATGTATTTCCAACAATTATTATTATTCTTATTTTTCATTGTATCTAAAAATTTTCTAACATATATTTTCATGTAATTACTCCACTTATTACACTCACTATAAGGGGGGAAAATAATAAAAATAAAGCCCCAAACCTATTGCATTTGTGCCAATTTAATTTTAAATCTTTTAATTATACCAATTAAGTCATAAACCTTTCTTTACAATGTGTCAATAAAGTCCATTCGGCCAATTTTGACTGAAAATTTTATCATAGACATAAGCAATCCTTTATAGCACGATCGGAATTGACACAGACAAATTTCACAAATTTTAAATATTTTTTGAATCTTTATTAATTTTCTTTTCTTTTCTTTCTTTTCTTTTTTTTATAACTCTAGGACGGCGAAGTTGCTGACCACCCATCGCTTGCCATAGGCAAAGGCTAGTGATCCTCGCTTAGTTTGGGCAGAGCAATGACACCCTCGTTGGGTCCTTGTGGCCCTTGCCTAGACTCGGCGAGGGTCATTGCCTCTCTTAAATCTAGGTGAGAGCTTGACGCCCTTGCTTGTGGCTGGTGAGAGCATGGAGGTCCTCACTATAATGGGTGAACAGCCTTTGTAAAGGTAACCATGAGGGCATGCAAAGTAGATTCCCTCCAATGTACGATTTGATGGAGCTGACTTAATTGCACAAACCAATCTAAAGCGCTTCATCGTGTTAAAATAATTGGAAGATGAGATGTGAACCCAAAAAGAAGAAGGGAAAAACAGAGTGGGAGGACCAAATGCATTTTGTGTGATGTATACATGTTACTATATTAGCAACATTATGCGCCATTGTTTCGCGAGAAATTTGATATTTTCCAGTGTTTGGAACTCAACTCAAGAATCATCCCCACTCATTTTGACACTTACGATGGTTCGAACCTGGTTTGAGCCCAATTATTTACTCATTTTTTCGGTTCTAGCTCAATCCTCCTCGTTCTTTATTTTTCATCCACTATTTCCCCTTCTTCGTCGTTCACAGTAAGAATCATCTCTAAATTTAAGATAAAAATTCAACTACGGCAAGCCCAGCAAACTCAATTGATGCCAGAAATCTTAGAAAGCCCCACTTCTCTACAATTCTAGATGACCGACAAACCTTGATTGGGGAAATTTCCCGCCGCCTCTTCTCTGTTTTGTGATTTTCGACAGGTGTGGGTATGGAGTGCGCGGCTGGTTGTTTCAGGCGGTGCTTATGGAGGAGGTAAAGGGTTGGGTTTCAGGTGGCGGCTATGGTTGGTGAACAGTGGTCAGCGGTGGCCGTTTCGCGGGTGATGGACCGTAGCAGATAAAATGGTCGTGGCAAACGGCGGTGGAGGCTATGAATATAGAGAATCCGGCGGTAGGGTCGAAGTGTTCCTATTCTGCAGTCAACGGTAGTGGTCGTGGTTGGGGAACACAGCGAAGATGGTGACGATGGTCGTGCAACGTGGGACGGATGGAAGTCTGCAGAGCTAGGAAGCCGGGGTGGCCGTGCATGTTTGATTCTTTCCATATTTCTTATGTTGGCGTGGACCACTTCAAAAGCTATGAGTTAATCTGGGATTATACTGATCCAAAAATAAATAAATCTGGGATTAAACCGAGCCAAACGACCCAAAATCAGAGACGACTAGTCTTGGTCACGGCACGATCACGATTTTATTCCATTTTTCAGAAGTGCTCGTGTAAGTCATCACCGTCGATCTTAAAAGGGGCAGCAACCGGGTTCAGGGTATGGATCCCCGAGGTAGTAGAATCTTTCGACGCGTGGACCCGAACATATGATGGGCTGCGGGTCCTTCGTTTCGCCAGGACTCAGTTCGATCTCATCTGTTATCTTGTTCTCGGTTACGGATACTATCTCCGCAAACCCGAGTTTCTTCCTAAGTAATGTGGTGAGGTTCACCGCGTCAACATCTCCGATCACCTTGATATGGTCCTGGTCATCATCTTGTGCTGCGGATTGAATTCCTGGAGTGAAACCAACGGAGGAAATGGATCGATTTTGAATCAAGAAAGGTTCTCAATTTTTCTCCACCATTTTCAATCTTGCAACACCTAAAACAATTTACAGGAAATACAACCTAAATGGTTGTCGAGATATAGAAGAAATATCTAACGACCACCTGGAAAGCTAGCCGCAACTTCTAAAGCTTTAGAATGCTGAAACAACAAAATCTTGAGGCATGACCGTTCATAAACACCTTGATCATGAGCTTCTGTTGAAAAAAGAAAACAAATAAAAAATAAGAACAAATCGAGAAGGTGAATTAACAAGCAGCATAAGATGAATTAAATTCATGATTTTCTCATCATATTACCTTCATGGTGCCTTGCTTCGTTAGGAATTTGGAGAAATTTAAGTCTTCAATTTGTTCAAAAGAATTTTGAGAATATATTGAAGGAGGGCTGAAGAAGAACCGAGGTACCACTCTCTATCTATACAGCATCTCCTTCCAAGAAGACTCTCAGTGACTCGAAGGTTGGGCACAAAGTAGTCAGAATTCAAACATTTTTTTAACATTAGGCCTTCGAATTTTTGGCTTTATTATTGTTATTTTACTTAAATATATTATACCCCTCTCCGCCCCCACCATTTATACGCCTTACTACTGGACAACACATTTTTTTTTTTTTTGGTAAGGTAAGATTTTATAGAACAACCATAGAACTGTACAACAGAGGGGGGAAAACACGATACCAACAGATACTCATCCGGACGAAGTGTCCTTGGAGTAGATGGGTACCGCAGTCCCAAAATATACAAAAGGCTAGATGCCCAGGGAACTAAGAGGACCTACGCCATCCTATACTAAGTTATAGATGGCTACACTCCAAAAATCCGAGGGTCTATCCCCCAACTGCGCTGCATCCTTCTGTTTCTGGGGTTGTCTTCAACCGATTTGAAGGTTAGGGCTTTATCCTTAACTACTGGACAACATATGCTTTAGGGATTATTATTATCATCGCAAGTATACGTCATGGTAGATAAAACTATATTCACACACCAAGTTAACCAAATAAATGACAAATTATAAAAGTTCGTGCATACATATTCAATATTTAACCCGCAAAAATTTATTGAAATTCGACCAATTGAAGAGAATGATTAGTCCAATCCATGATTATTTTTTTCACTAATTGAAGCCCATTACAATGGCCGCCTCTCCTGGAAAAGTTACCCCAAGTTGACTCTTAACAACCAAAGTCTTTAATTGTCATCGTGATCTTAATTTCTACATGTCATTGACTGGAAAGTAATAGAGTTCTGTAGAATAAGCAGCCGAGTGAAACTTCTGGGATCAATCCTGTATTAAGGGTTAATCGGGCAGAATTGCGTATTGTCCCCATAGTTTCGGGGGTTGTCACAAATTACCCTCTGACGTTTCAATTTATCAATTTGTCCCTGAAATTTAGAAATCAATGGCAAAAGCGGTGGAAGAAAAATTCAACAATATGTCACATTGAATTTGATCGAATTCATCTCCAAATACATAGATCACTATATAGTTTTGAAATACATTTTTGAGTAGACCCTATATTTTCTTTCTTCACATAATTAGATGGGTATATGAATAATTTTTTTCAAAACTAATCACGTGCAGTCACTCGATCAAGCATGTGATAAATTTTTGGTTGGAGTGAACGTTAGGGGAAACATTGCTACCAATCCAAAAAAATTAGGGGGCAAATTGTAAAAACCAAAACATCAAGGGGGCAATTTGCCACAATCCCAAAAACTTTGGTGGCAAAATGGAATTCTCACGCTCACGCTCAAGATCCAGAATGCTCTCACACTTCGTTACTCGTTACGACGATCTCATGACGCCCCACGCGCGATTTGTACGCAGCCGGGCCACCTCAACGTACAAGGACAGTCAGGCCATTACAGCAGACAAAGGTAGTTTTCCAGGTTGCTGCTAGGAAAACTCGCCAAGACGTTGGTCGCAGCATTTGCGCGTTCTGTGTAGGACCGGAAAGTGTCGAATTAGCGATCCCAAAGTTTATTCTCAGTGAAAACCGGCAATTGATTTTGTTCATATTTTTTTCAAAACTGCTACAATAATAATAAAAAGAACCTGACAATGCACGGTTATAAAAGTCATCATTGTCAATCTTTGTCGATCCCGCATGATTGAGCTTGCTTACTAAAATGAATGATGAAAAATAATTTTCTTATCCACAGAGATATTTGGATATGAATTGTTGTAAATAATGAAAATCTAGGCAGCATTTTCTCTGTTTCGTGATTGTTGATAGGCGTGGGTATGGTGTGCGTGGCTGATTTTTATAAGTGTTGTCTACGGAGTTAAAAGGGTTG